>JARHVA010000214.1:412500-1012500 GCA_037957365.1 Torreya grandis | reverse complement strand
TGATTGAATAAGAAAGCAAGTTACTTGCAGACTTTATGCTGTTATAGCTTGTGCTAATTTAGGAAATTGTTCTTATGTCTGTTTCCTAGAAGAATTCTTGTTTATTTGATCTAACAAGCAAAACTAGTGGAAGTAATGAGGAAGGTGTCCTGAAACCAGTTACTTTCAGACTTTGTGCTGATATAATTGTTTTTAGTGTGTGTTTTTAGTTTTTTTTCTCTATAAAGGACCTTGGGATGACTTTATGCCCCCATTGTTCTTCATATCTCACTCTTGGGTAGTCAAGGTGGAGACTTTGTGCTACATCTTAGATTGATGGTTACTCTATACCCAGTTATCAGTCACTTGTTACCAAAAAGATTTCTGTTGTTTTCAAGAACAAGCACTTCTGAAAGAAGAGAAGTGCCTTCTATCATTTCACTAGGATTTCTACTATCTAGGAAGGGATCTAACTCTTGGCTGAATGTTACTTCTTAAAGAAGAGAAGTACCTTCACCAATCACCTAGGATTTCTCCTTTAATATGTGAGCATCATCTCTGAAAGAAGAGAGATGGATGGTATATCCTACCCTTGAGTTTTATTTTCAGCTTATATTTATAGTATATAGCCCCCTTTATACCTATAGGGAACCTCCCCTTGATGAGAGGAGAGATTTGTCCCCTTTGGATGTGGTAAACCTATAACATTGGACGACCAATCTCCCTATGCTGTGGTGAAGAGACTTATTTTGCTCACCAGTTAGCTGGTCAATAAAAAATTCACCCAAAAAAATTTGGTGACTTCGTTGGGGATGAACATGTAGTCTGAAGCCTCAAGTTTCAAATTGAAGCAGTTCCTCCCCTTATCTATTATATAGACTCTGGCAACTCCGTTCTGTGTCTTATCCATTATCATTATAGCCTTACCATTTTCCTCCATCTCCATTATTTTATCTGGTCTGCAAAACTAGCGCTGCTAGAAAAGAGTGTGTAGTTTGAAGCCTCAAGCTTCAAGCTGAAGTAGGGCCAATTCTTTTCCATTTTTGTTCTGCAATCTGGCCACACCACCCAGATTTGTTATCCCTATTTTTCATTATTAAATCATGGTAGTTTGAGGCCCCTGGGGTAACTCTTTTGGCCCACTCAACTTGACTCCACCTCTACATGAACTTCCATGCAACTCAAGAAAGAACTTCTCCAAATTCTTTGGACATGGGAGAGTTCACCCTGATGAACACATTGCAGCCTTCAGCATAGCCTGTGGTGTGATAGGGGTGGAATTTGAAGATGTGGCAGTCAGGCTTTTTGTGGAGACCCTACAAGGTGCTGCTATAGAGTGGTTCTACCATCTACAGGCTAGATCAGTGACAGACTGGAATACCCTAAAATCCAAGTTCAAAGCAAGATTCAAGCCCTTAGAGGATGCCCATGCCTTGCTGGCCCAACTCATTAGATGAAGAAAGAGCCTCATGAGCCTATGAGGGATTTCATTACCAAGTTTGACAAGCTGAGAAACAAGATTCCTACAATTGTTTAGCCAACACCTGAAAACCTCAAATGCTTCTTCATCAACTCACAGCTACCTAAAGTGAGTTTTTTGTTGAGGCGTGCTAGCCACATAGACCTTGTTATCACTCAAGACTTGGCTACTAAGGTTGAAGATGACCTTATCTTGGTAGGAAAGATAATGAGAGATCCTAACAGAGGTAAACCCTCTTCATCTTCTGAATACTCACCCATAGCCACCACTGATTAAATGGTACAAAAGCTGGCAAATGAATTATTAGCCTTGAAAAGGCAAATGGCATAAGGTATGTCTTCTGCTCCTTCATATAGAGATGTACCAAGGAGAACATTCTTCAATCAACCATATTAAGGCAACGCTGCCAAAAGTCAAGGGCAACCAAATCGTCTTCCTCCCCCATAGAGGAACCTTGCCTTTGAAGCACCTCTAACCAACTCATCAGTTGGATATCTGGAAACAGAACATGCTTTCTCTTTCCAACCTAAGTTTGAGCAAGAAAATGATGATGATCTCTTCACAGAGGATCAAGAAGAATCAACTGGTGACTCCCACATTAGTTTCTTGAGTTACCAGGATGAACCTAGAAGTGAAGATGAAGCAGTCGAAGGATCATATGCAGTATTCACCCGGTCCAAGAATTAGTCAGCCCAGCAGGCTGACAAAGAAAAGATAGAGGAGCGACCCCAACTAGCAATTTCAATTTCTAAGCAGAGAACCCCTCTTCCTTTCTAGTCAAAGGACCCAGTGATTGGCAAAAAGGTAAGTACATCAAACATTTCTGCACCTTCTACTTCAAATTTGTAAACCAGTCCTCCCCCTCCCAAAAACCAAAAGGATGAACTCCCATCCCCTCTTCCAAGTCCATTTCAGTCATCTGATATAATTGATCATGTCAAGAAATCCAAAATTCAAATGACTAAATTTGAATTCCTGCAAGCCATTCCTAAGCAGTTAAACATTGGTGGAGAACTAAGTGTGGACCTATCTAAGGCAAAAATTGTGGTCACCCAAATGTCAGCCCTTACAGCTCAAATTCTATTTGAGCCTTCAGGCAAGGGTAATTACTTCTTGACCACAGAGGATGTTCATGTCTCAGCTGATGAAAGTCCTGTAGCTGGCAATCTAGGATTTGATCCAAATAAGGCATCAGAAGAATTGGTAGGGCGCAGTACAAATGAAGAAGGATCTTTCATCTCCAATGAAGAGAAATTTGATAGAAGATTAGCTTCTGATGATGCTTGGATCTTGGAATCCGATGGCAGTGATTCTTCCACTAATGTTGGAGCTGAGATTGTGTTGATATCTCCTCAAGGAGATATTTTTCCTTCATGCAAGTTGCAAGTTAGCAACACCAACAACACAACTGGATGTGAATCTCTATTGCTCAAATTGAAGACTACTCAGGATGAAGATATCAAACTCCTTCACACCAAAGGAGATGCTAAGCTGATGGTTTGTCAGGAGTTTGATGCTGACAATCAAAACATGTGCTGGACTGAACCAACAGAACAACAAGCTATGGTAGTGGACCATACTATTGTACTCCAAAGTCAGCAAAAGGAACTCTTTGCCAAGAGAGCAAGGATTTATGGTTTTCAAATTGAAGATCACGTCTTGCCATGGAGCAAGAAGAGAGAGCCAAAAGGAGTGCACAAAAAATGTGATTCCTGGTGGAGAGTTCTATTCGCTCATACCAATTCTGGGAACAAAATAGTTTCTTACTAGTTTATCAAGATGGAACGCCATTTTCATTGTCTCACAATAGGCAGCATCTGAAGCACTTCAATTCTTGAAGTGTCAGATAAGTTCACCTGTACATATGTATATCTGTATATTCTTTGCTTCTGCTTTGTGTTGTTCATTTTTATTTTTTGGAGCCTTTCTTTTTGGGTAGCATAACTCCATAGCCCAATGGCATACTTCAAGGCACTAGAGATTTTGGTTTATACTCCCCTCAGTCGTTCCAAGTTTTCAACTGAAGGAAGTTCCCTAATTGGAGCCAGCTATTGTCCCCAAAAATATCACTCATTTTTGGGACAACATATGAACTATTTTGGTCCTGCAAGACCAAAATTATCTCTTCCCTTTTCAAAAATTATTCTATGCATTCTAATTCTCCATTCTTCAAGATTTTAAAAAATATACGAACTCTACAGGCTTAAAACTATGGACTCCACAAGCTCATTTCTACGAACTCTGTAGGCTTGAATCTACGGACTCTGCAGGCTTGAATCTACGGACTCTGCAGGCCAAGTTCTATGGGCTTCGCAGGTTGATTACTACGGACTCTGCAGGAAAGAAGAAAGCTCTCAACACTTAGGTGATTTCAAAGTTGGTTCAAAAACAAGGTTCAACCAAAATGTCCATCGGCAAGCTTCTAAGCAAAGATTGAACCATTGAATCTGTTGAACCTTGAACCAAAAATGTTTCAAGGGTTCAATGGGTTCAAAGTTTCAACATCATCAGCAAGAGTTAAGCACATTTGTCAAGGTTCAAAGTTCAAATACTTCAAGGTTCAACATGGCTTTAAAACACTTATCAAAGAGAAGAAGGCTTGAACCATTGAACCGTTGAATCATTCGAACCATTTTGTTTCAACAGGTTCAATGGGTTCAATGGTTCAACACGCGGTTGGTTCAAGCAGACAAAGGACTTAACAAAATAAAGGGATTGAACCGATTGAACCATTGAACCATTGAACCAAATTTGATCGATTCAATCGGCAGGTTCAAGGGAGTGCCCCAAAGTGAAAAGACCAAGTTCCCTTACGGAAGGCAGGGAACATTGGTTCAAAGATCAAAGGAAAGAAGCGATTGAACCAATAAAGTGATTGAACCAATAAAGTGATCGAAGCAAGAAAGTGATTGAACCAAGGAGCTGAGAAGGCCACCCTGAACCATTGAAACAGTCAACTAATGATGTCCCCATGGACGTCAAATTTAAGGTAATGAAATATCTGCTAAGTTTCAAATGTGGTGCAAAACCTAAAAACAAACTCAGTCGACTAGCTGAAGAAGGAGCCAAAAGAGCTGACAAAGCTAAGAATATATCCCTCGAGGGCTTAGATTCTAGGAAAAGACAAAACCAAAAAGGGGAAAAGATAGCCCAAGAGCTTAAATTATAAGAAGAGACAAAGCTGGAAAGGACAAAAGTAGAAAGAGGAAAAGACCAAAAATATCTGTGCAGAAGTTATTCTCGGTAGCTGAAACAGTCTGTAAAGTAGATTTTTGAGCTTGCAAACATTGAAGGTGATACTTTTTGGTCTCCTTTGGAGTAAAGACAAAATGGACAGCTGCGTAGATGTCAGAGGGGACATACTAGATGATCCAAGCTCAAGAGAAGACATATGGGATGAAATAACACACCATAGTTAAGACAACTGCCTTATTTTCAATGCAATCCTTTGACAAACCTGGAAATGCATTCAAGGCATTGAATGCATAGCATGGGCCATTTTATGGAACAAAGTGCCAAGTCTTTCTTGGATGCTATATATTTTAATCTCTTGTATCATTCTAAGAGAGATCTTCCCACTACCAGAAGCAAAACTTTGCCCAAATTGAAAGGCACTATTGAGAATTTGAGCTCAGATTGTTGTTCATATTTCTTTGATTGAATGAGAAAGCAAGTTACTTGCAGACTTTGTGTTGTTATAGCTTGTGCTACTTTAGGAAATTGTTCTTATATTTGTTTCCTAGAAGCATTCTTGTTTATTTGATCTAACAAGCAGAACTAGTGGAAGTAATCAGGAAGGTGTCCTGAAACCAGTTACTTTCAGACTTTGTGCTGATATAATTGTTTTTAGTGTGTGTTTTTAGTTTCTATTTCTATGTAAAGGACCTTGGGACAAATTTTTGCCCCCATTGTTCTTCGTATCTCACTCTTGGGCAGTCAAGGTGGAGACTTTGTGCTACATCTTATATTGTTGGTTGCTCTGTACCCGGTTATCAGTCACTTGTTACCAGAAAGATTCATGTTGTTTGCAAGAACAAGCACTTCTGAAAGAAGAGAAGTGCTTCTATCATTTCACCAAGATTTCTACTATCCAAGAAGGGATCTGGATCTTGGCTGAATGTTACTTCTGAAATAAGAGAAGTACCTTTACCAATCACCCAAGAATTCTCCTTTGATCTATAAGCATCATCTCTGAAAGAAGAGAGATGAATGGTATATCCTACCCCCGGTGTTATTTTTAGCTTATATTTATAGTATATAGCCCCCTTTATACCTATAGGGAACCTCCCCTTGATGAGAGGAGAGATTTGTCCCCTTTGGATGTGGTAAACCTGCAACATTGGACAACCAATCTCCTTATGCTATGGTGAAGAGACCTATTTTGCTCACCAGTTAGCTGGTCAACAAAATATTCACCCAACACTTAGCATATTCCTTATATGATTTATCTTATTCATGCATATGTGTCTTAATATTTTACTTAACTTCCTTGCCTATTTATGCTATTACATATATTACTGAGAGCACAAATGATTTCATATTTTGTTTGCTAGTTAACGATATTCTTGGACACAGTTTGCTTTCTTGCTTATGTTTTAATTGACTAATCCTTTATCATCATTTATAGATTGCTTTGGGACATACTTATTGTTATATAACTTGAAATTAAATAGTGGAAATAACATGCTATATCCTACCACATTAGTATCCATATTCTCAAAATAAATTTTTTGGAACATCCATATTTTCAATGGTTATTTTTCCTTAATAAAAGTCTTTGAGCCCTACATATTATGAAATTTACTATCAACTTATGTATTCAACTATTTGAATATTCTACAATTTACCATAATGAATATATGTTGTAGTTGTAAGTATTAAACAAAACAAATTTATGACTGCAAACTACTTCTATATTAGATGTTACACTGAGGAATCAACCAAAACAATTCAAACAAGGATTAAATTGTTAGGTTGTGGAGCTAAAAGCTTCAACCTTTGCAAACTGAGGAACAGATGGTTGCTGAGTTCTACAGGAACCGGCGTCGGCAATAGGACCGACGTCGGCAGAGTCCAGTGCAAAAGGCCACCGGCGACGGCAGGAAGTCGGCCGACGTCGACAGAACCAGACTAGCAAGGACCGGCGTCGGTCGCCTGTGTGTTCTCGAAGTGTTCGTTTCACGGACAGTTAATTAAGTGAACGATGAGTTTGCATGTTAAGACTAGCCAGAGTCTTGGGCTGCGAGGATAATTGTCTAAATTAAGAGTCTAAGTTATTGTTTGAGTTAGGGATCTATTTATAGACCCATTGGCATGTATTGTTTAAGGCATGAGATAGAAAGGAAGAGTTCCTTCTAGTTGTAAGATCTGTGAGTTGCAGGTTGTTGCAAGCTCATTGGGGATCTACATGTAAGTTTGGTCTTTGAATTGCAGGTTGCAGGTTCATGAGAGATCAGCTTGAAGTGCTATAGAGTGCTTGGTGTACCGGCAGGGTTATTACTGACTGGTTGGTGAGGTGAACACCAATTCTGTGCGTGAGTTGGTTGTTGGGACCATTTTTTTGTGTAGGAGAGTGTGTGTGAGAAGAATTACTGTACACTTGAGGTGTGGCGAATCTCTGTAAGGTGAAAGAGTGTGGCGGCTCTTTGATGTATTCTTTTTTGTATAGTGTTAATACAAGATAGTGTATTGTCTCTCATATTCTATGCTATTGGTGAATTCTAGTTACTTATGTTTCTGGTTATTTTCGCATATTCAATTGCTTATATTTGGTAATCATACTGTGCTCTTTCTGAGGAGAAAGATCCTAACGAGTGGTGTCAGAGCATGTTTGTTGTTCTAGATTCCTGACAAGTGGTATCAGAGCTTTAGGTTGGGATACTAACAGATTGGTGTAGATCTGGGTAGTGTGTTTTGATTACAGGTTACTCACAGGGTTTCTGTTTGAGTGGGAGTTGAGCAATGGCAGAAAACAGTCAACTACGAATGGAAAAGTTTAATGGCAAGAACTACTAATTATGGAGGATGCAGATTGAGGACTATCTGTATCAGAAAGATTTGTACTTACCGTTGGGTGGGGTTGCTAGCAAACCCTTGGATATGAAAGATGAAGAATGGGAGGTTCTTGATCGGAAGGCTCTGGGATCTGTTAGATTGAGTCTTGATTCATCTGTGATTTCCAGCTTATCACAGTGTAAGACAACGGTGGAGTTGATGAAATCTTTGGCAAATTTGTATGAAAAACCCTCGGCTTCAAATAAGGTATTTCTTATGAAGCGTTTATTTAATTTGCAAATGTTGGAAGGTGGATCTGTTCATAGCCATCTTAGTGATTTCCATGGTTTGGTAAACCAGTTAAGTTCAGTGAATATTGTATTTGATGATGAACTTAGAGCTCTCTTAATCTTGTGTTCATTACCTGAAAGTTGGGAAGGTCTGGTAATGGCAGTTTCTAATACTGTGTCTCCTTCAAAAGTCTTAAAAGTGGATGATGTTGTGAGTGTGATCTTGAATGAAGAGATACGCAGGAAAAGCACAGGTGAATTATCTGGAGATGCTTTGAGTGTTGAAGGAAGAGGAAGGCCAAAAGAGAAGACAGAGCGTGGGAGATCAAGGTCGAAGATGGGCAAAAGATCCAAGTCCAGGTATGGCAGAATAACCTACTGGAAATGTGGAAAGCAAGGGCACTTAAAGAGAGATTGCAGATCGGGTGAAGATCACCATGAAGAACATGGAGAAGAAGCAGATGTTGCAGGCTAAGTTGCACAGGATGCTTTGGTATGTTCTTTAGATAAAGTAGAATCTTGGGTATTAGATTCTGGTGCCTCTTTTCATGCATCCCCACATAGGAAATTTTTTCATGAGTATGTCCAGGGAGACTTTGGAGAAATTTGTGTAGGGGATGGTAAGCCTTGTCAGATTGTTGGCAAAGGCAAAGTGAAGCTGAAATTGCAGACAGGTGACACATGGGTGTTAAAGGAGGTCATGCATGTCCCAGTTCTGAAGCAGAATCTGATTTCTGTTAGAAGTTTGGGTGAAGAGGGTTGCACAGTAACTCTCACAGCGGACTCTTGGAAGGTTACCAAGGGTACACTTGTTGTAGCTAGAGGTAAGAAAGTAGGTACGCTTTATCTATCTACTTGTTTTACTGATTCTCTTTTTGGGTTATCTACTTCAGCTGTAGATTCAGAGATGTGGCTTAATAGGCTTGGTCACATAGATAAGAAGGAGATGCTGGTTCTTGAGTCAAAGAATATGCTTTCAGATTTGGAAAGCATGGATCGTGGTTTCTGTATGCAGAAGAAGAAGGTCAGGTTTCTTGAGGAATCTGATGTTAGTGACAAGAACGGGAAAGCCTTGGTTTTCAAGGAGAAAGTGACGGACAGAGTTCAGCATAAGGTGCAGAGGAATTCTGAGCAGAGCAAGGGTGATTTGGACAAGGGTTTGATCCAAAAAGAGCTCGCGGGAAAAAGTCAGGTCTCACAAGAAAAACACAGAGACCGACGTCGGCAGGAAAACCGGCGTCGGTGTCCAGACAGGGACCGACGTCGGCTATGTGCAGCCCGACGTCGGTGACTCAGGGCAGAAAAGAGATCAGCGTCGGCCAGGGGAAACCGACGTCAGCAGGGAGGCAGTCGCAGGGAACCGACATCGGTCGGCTGTAGACTGAGATGTGACCGGCATCGGTTACTGAGATGAATTTTGGGTGGACAGCGAGTTGTCATGGAGTCTCAAGCGCCCATATGGAGGACTGAAGGCGTAAGTAAGTTCCTAAATTCGTCATTTCCCTTCTTTACACTACTTGTTGCTCACTTATGGCATAGAACCAGGAAGTTATTGAAGAAGCAGAACAGGTAGATCCAGGAAACAGTGGGAGCTTGGCATGGATGAGGATGTGATTCCTTGGAGGAGAACCAAACAGGTGTTTTGGGTAGTGTTGCCAGCTGGAAGTAAGCACTAAGAGACGAATGGATGTTGAGGATGAAGAAGAGCGAAAATGGATACGTGAGATGGAAGATCAGGGTATATGATCTTGTATTAGCTGCAGGGCAATGGAGGTTTGATCATTGTGTTTCTCTTTACCAGGTTGGATAATATTAGCTACATTATCCTATTTTCTGTATGATGTGCTTGTTGCAGGGTTACATATACAGGTATTGTTGAACTAAAGGTAAAGCTAGTTCAGGGGTTTGTCATGGAGAATCTGGGAGCAGCAAGATTCTTTGGCATGAGTGTGATCTAGAGACATGGAGGTCTTGTTGACTTTGTTTCAGGATGATTGTGTGAAGCCGGTTAGCACACCGATGGTTAGACAGTTCATAGAACAGGTGTCTTGATTCACATAATGAGGTTGAGTGCATGGTATGTACTAAACCTGAGTTTTCCCAAGCAGTGGGAGTTGTCACAAGTTTGGAGTCAATCCGGGAAAGTAATACTGAAGGGCAGTTCAGTGGGACCAGCAGTAGGTGCACATGCTATGCAGGGTCAAGTTCTTTTTCTACATGGTTGTAGATGCGGATGTGGCAGGTAATTTGGATGACAAGTTTTGCACCATGGATTTTGTGGTGGTTGGTCTTCAAGAGTGATCTTGAGGAGGGATACAAAGCCAAGGAAACAAACTAGACGGTGTACAGATATAGGTACAGGTTGCAGCTATTTATCTCCAAGTGGGAGATTGTTAGGTTGTGGAGCTAAAAGCTTCAACCTTTGCAAACTGAGGAACAGATGGTTGCTAAGTTCTACAGGAACCGGCGTCGGCAGCAGGACCGACGTCGGCAGAGTCCAGTGCAGAAGGCCACCAGCGACGGCAGGAAGTCGGCCGACGTCGGCAGAACCAGACTAGCAGGGATGGCGTCGGTCGCCTGTGTGTTCCCGAAGTGTTCGTTTCACGGATAGTTAGTTAAGTGAACGATGAGTTTGCATGTTAAGACCAGCCAGAGTCTTGGGCTGCGAGGATAATTGTCTAAATTAAGAGTCTAAGTTATTGTTTGAGTTAGGGATCTATTTATAGACCCATTGGCATGTATTGTTTAAGGCATGAGATAGAAAGGAAGAGTTCCTTCTAGTTGTAAGATATGTGAGTTGCAGGTTGTTGCAAGCTCATTGGGGATCTACATGTAAGTTTGGTCTTTGAATTGCAGGTTGCAGGTTCATGAGAGATCAGCTTGAAGTGCTATAGAGTGCTTGGTGTACCGGTAGGGTTATTACTGACTGGTTGGTGAGGTGAACACCAATTCTGTGTGTGAGTTGGTTGTTGGGACCGTTTTTTTGTGTAGGAGAGTGTGTGTGAGAAGAATTACTGTACACTTGAGGTGTGGCGAATCTCTGTAAGGTGAAAGAGTGTGGCGGCTCTTTGATGTATTCTTTTCTGTATAGTGTTAATACAAGATAGTGTATTGTCTCTCATATTCTATGCTATTGGTGAATTCTAGTTACTTATGTTTCTGGTTATTTCCGCATATTCAATTGCTTATATTTGGTAATCATACTGTGCTCTTTTTGAGGAGCAAGATCCTAACGAGTGGTGTCAGAGCATGTTTGTTGTTCTAGATTCCTGACATAAATGCTACTGTGCGAACATTTGTCTTAATTTAATTTTGTCATTTTAATAGTTCAGTTTATAACTGAGTTTGGATTTCAGTTTGTTGGTAAGATTTATACTAGAATAAATATAACATTTTGTTTTAGTAAAATGAGATTTTTAAAGCTGACAACTATCAAATTTTAAGCATTAATATTTATTAATGTCAACCATTTTAAGAATTAACCATGATTTGAATCTAAACAGATAGTAATCATATGGTAGGTGGTGAATGCCAATGGCATTTTAATATTGTTAGATGGTAGGAATATGGTGGCTAATAAGGTGTTGCTTGTCTTGCTAAATTTAGCAAACAAACAACAAATAATTGGATTAGGTCTAGAATTGCACTTCTTAGCAATATGTTTCTAATCCTTTACATTTTTCGCACCTTCAATTAATCCTTATACATAGATCAAAGAATATTTGAAGTTTATCAAGGTTGAGATTACAATATGTAGCTAATGGTAATGATTTACACGACATTAGTAAATGTTGTTCAAACAAACAATATAAAAGATAATATAGCAAGTCATTTATTACAATATTTATTGAGATATAAAAATAAAAACAAAATAGATATAATATAATAATAATGTGATGTATATACAAGAAATTTGTTGCATCACATGCATGTGATATGCTGTGAATTGGACAGCGATGGCAACTAGAGTTGTTGGAGACACTGCACCACCGACCAATACCTCAATTTACAAATCTTTTCTCAACATTTTTTTAAGAATCAGGGACATAATTTTATATAAGAAATAAATAAATAGGTGCATGTTTCTCTAAATAGTGAAGATAATGTGTTGATTAATCATTAATCTTATTACCTTTGAAATATGTAAAAATACTAAGAATATTTAGAGGTACCATGAGAAAAATATATTACCTTATTTTCACCATGGTGAATCTATTAAAATAATGATACGTGGATCATTTATAGATTTATGACTCATATTTTTTGTTTATAAAGCCCACAACCCCTAAGCGACTAAAAGAAATGATAATTAAGAAATTAAATAAGGGCAAGAATTCCTTATTGTACTTTTCTATCAACTAATGGACGTGTTCTTATTAAACATGGAATTGTGTAAACCAAGTGGTTCTTAGCATGATCTATTTTAATACCAACATTCTATATTATGTGGCATTTGTGAAAGCAAATAACCCATGGCAGGACTAGCCAACAAAGATGAGTATCATGACATAATATAGGGTGAACAAATAATAAAAGGATTAGACATCCATTCTAATGTATATTTCCTCACCAGATAAAATCCACTTTTAAATCTTGTTGTAGATTCCCCTTCGCTCTTAGACGTGTCCATCAGTCACCTCAATGGTACAAGTTATGCCTGAAGGAATGCAATTTTAGTTTTAGTGAAACAAGGTTTTGTAAAGTGAAAGAATGTAAATCAGTAGTCATATTGCATCTTAAAATCTTAAGCTATCTAACTTCAATCCCCAAATCCAAAGCAAGATCCACTAGATGTTTAATTTGCTTAATTACTTTCATTAAGTAAGAAATTTATTGAGAGGCCTTTGCAAATGAATATGTCATATGTCCACTTTGTCTATTGGTCAAGCCAATATTGATTTATGTCCATAGCCATTGACCAACCATTTTAATAGTTAATGCCTCTTTTAATTTTAATTCATCAACCTTTTAGCCATTTCCCCACCACTACATTTCAATATATGGGTTACTCTTTGCTTTATTATGTGTTTAACACATTTTGACAGCCTATGTGCATATCAATTTCAAGCCCCTATGGCTTTACCATGTGTCCATTGTTTAGGTCTAGGGTTGTCATTTGTCTTTCTATCATTTGATTTTATAATCCCTCCCCCAACTTCAGGCTTTTAGGATTACACCACATAACATGATCCTGAGCCTTTGAGGCTCCTATTTCACTATCTTAAGTTCACAGTCTTCACCACCCAACCTTATAGATTGACACCACATGGCACCCATCTGGGACTGAGGGCTATGAAGGACTCAGGAAACTTGAAAAGGCTTCTAATCCTGACCTCTTATATGACTGTTAAGTGGCAACCATTTGGCGTAAGCCTTTGGGGTTCCTGCTTTACTATTTTGGGTTTGCAATCTCCACTACTCAAACTTTTGAATCATTGCCACATGGCACCCATATAGGCCTCTAATCCATAGAGAACCTAGGTATCATGACAAAGGCATCTAATCCCAGGCTCCTAGATGACTGCCAAGTGGTAGTCATTCAACTCAAACCGTTAGGGCTCCCACTTCATTATCCTAGGTTCACAGTCTCCATGCTCAATCTTTTAATTCTTCACCATGTGATACCCATATGAGCCTTTAGGATGCAACATATTTAGGCATTATGATAAAGGTTTTTGATCTTAAGTTCTTGAATGACTACCAAGTGGTAGCCATCTAGCCTAGGCCTTCAGGGCTCCTACTTCACTGTCTCAGGTTCATAGTCTTGATTTCCTGACCTCACAGATCATCACCACATGGCACCCATTTGGGCCTCTAGGCCTCAAAAGACTTAGGCATTGTGGTAAAGTATTTCAATCCTAGGCTCTTGGATGACTTCTAAGTAGAAGCCATATGGCCACTTGCACTTCAATGTCTTAGGTTCATAGACTCCACCACTCAACCTTCTAAATCATTGCCATGTGGAACCCATATGGTCATGTGGGCCGCATAGGACTTAGGCATCATGACAAAGGCTTTTGATTATAGGATCTCGAATGACTTCCAAGTAGATGTTAGAGGTACAATGACTGAGAGGGGGGTGAATCAATGAATCAAGATATTTCAAAACTTCAATCTAAATCTTTCAAACCCTTTGTCATACACCATAAGCAATAAAGAAGCAAATAACCCACTCATAGCAATGAACATGAAAGATAAACAAGATAACACAATATCTATGTGGGAAACCCTCTTGGGGGATAAAACCCACTCTAAAGCTACAAACTCATGGACTACTTGTCCTATAAGATTATTACAAACATGAGACTTTAGTGAAGCACCCACTTCACAAGGAACACCAACCCCTAAATATGACAAGCACCAACTTGCCTAAGATGTTGAGAACCAACACAACATCTATGAAATGAAAAACTCCATAAATATGATTGCTTCTCAATCTAATGGAGAAACCCTATAAAACAAACTCTTTAAATCCTCTTCACTCATTCAAACTTTCACACACAAGGCATCCAAGACCACCTTTTGGATCAATCTACACGCCTTCACTTGTTCTCATGCATCAAACCTATAGATTCAACATTAGAATTATGACCACAAGGTCATACATGAAATCCACACTCTGATCTACCTATCAAGACATCTACAAAGCTCTCACATCTTTCACAAAAACAATTCTCATTTACTCACTTACACAATAAGCATAATTAGTCCAATTAGACATTGTACTTATACCACACTCTTCCTTTAACTCATTTTGGTTAGCCAAGATGCTTTACATATTTGAACCACACTTAACATATATCCATACACATGTTATATGTGATAACCACACTCTTTATAGGTCGGTCATTAACTCATTACCTCCAAACCACCATTAGGTCTTGGTGAGACCTAAAACAATTAGGCCTTTGTACTCACTGTTACATGTGAGACTACTTGGACCACCTTCATCCTTTACCAATGTTTCAAACACATCAAACCTATTTAAAAAATCCCCTTGATTACTCCCATATGGGTCCATGCCACCTGGAACACCAACTCTACACTCGAACCTACCAATTAGGTCTCCTTGATCTTTAGGCCTCCATACATAAAAAACACAGTCTCAAACTTATGAAGCAAACACTTAAGTATTTCACATATACAAATGATTATATCACATGGGTGAAACCTTTAGGACCTCTGAAACACCTCCATATGCCTTATACACTTCAACACAATCTCTAATCACTAAAAACAACTCTCTCAAAATGACCACTTAGACTGATCACACATAGTCAAACTATAATCAATCTATTTTTGACTCTCCATATTTGATTAGGGGCATATCATGACATTCAATACTTTAGCATAAGCCTTGGAGACTTATAGAACATTTCCATGCTCATTTGCTTCTTCAATTCTGCTCAGAACACCTTCAACTCACTCCTGTGACATGGTCACTCAATCTGTCATTGCATTCAACAAGTATAGTCAACTTTTAATCAATTGTTCACACTGAAGATGGATTGGTCAAACCTCCAAAATCCACATAGAGGGTCCTCATGGATTCTACAACACTCTCCAATATATCATTCATCTTGAAACATCAAGACACTATCAAAAACAACTTAATTTTCCTTCTCTAGTTACTTACAGAACATGGTCAAATACATAGTCAACTTTGGATCTCAATATATTTGACTATAAAAACATTCAAAACTTATAACTCATATGCATTCACCTTGAAGACTTCTTCAATTGTGTTTTTTACATCACCTTCAAATTCATTCTAGATCAAAAGATATAAGCAAAATACTGCGCACTTATTTTTCCTTTGTTAAATTCAAATGCCAATGGTCACTGTGTCAATGTTAAAAACACTTTGTCATCATCTTATGTCCCCTAGTAGCTAGATCAAATACACACCATCGAACTCCTCATAAACATCCTGGTCTTTACCTTGTAATGCTCATTATTAATCTTTGATTTGAGCTCCCGTGATTGTGCCACTTGGTAGCCCCATGTGCAATCTTAACTATTTTACTCAATACACTCTATTCGATCATAATTTTCAAGATCACGTGCTCACCATTGATCTCTATCTAATAGGTTTCATGCTCATCATTAGATTTGTTACTCAAACTCCATGATTGTGACACATGTCACTAGCATGTGCAATCTTAACTATTTGACTTTAAACCACGTCATTGGATCCTTATTCTGTCAGATTAAATACTCTATATTAGATCTTTGATCCGATTAAATGCTCACTATAGATCTCTTCTTGCAAATTTGGCTAAGTATGGGAACTTAGTAAAACTCTACCTAAAAGGCCAACTTTGCACCTTAATAACTTTTGTTACGCTCAACCTCATGACTTGAAATTTGAACCATATGATCTCCTCACATAGGGGAATATATCTATATATCAATATTCTATTGAAACCTTCACATGTGTGAAATATTGCATCATCAATCTACTTACTCAATTTTATCTATCAAGATGACTACTTGAGTTTAGACATTCATATGATTGTTTTGATGAATTATGTTCACTTCCATAAGCATTTTAAGCACTCATAATATACCATAGGGTATTTGAAACATTTTCATACTATTAATATCATCCATCAATTACCTCACTAAGTCAAACACTGAATAACCATGCAGGAACTCTGAAGTTCATTGAAACACACTTTGTCATTGTCATTCTAGCACACATGACACCTCATCAGCATCTTTGGTCACTTTCAAGACATCATTGATAAACCTCTAACAATCTCCCCCTTTGTCATTGATGTCAAACACCAATACAAAGCTTATGCTTAGACTTTGTCTCTCTCTTCAAGTACTTTCTCCCCCTTTGACACAATGACAAAGTGGGCTCATCTTCTGATACTAAGGACCTGAAAAGACTTCAAGAATCAATAATAGGAAAGGACCACCTCTGAGATATGATACAAACTCCCCCTAATATTATGCAAACCTCTTCTTACCTTGAGATTCTCAAGAATGCTCCATGACTACACTCTTATTTGATCATACATATCTTCTATGAATATAAAACATTTATGAACATCATAAACTGCATGAACTTACCTTAAAAAAATGAAGAGGGACTCCCCCTAAGTCACCTAGGCTTAGGCACCCTTTTGAGCATCTTTAGACCATTTCCAACAATGGTGAATCAACATAATACCTTCATACCTTCTCTCTCAGATTCTACTACACAGTCATATAATCCTAGGACCTGACCATTTACAAAAACTTCCATTTTATTTATGCATGAAGATTCAATCCATTCTCAAAGCATCTAACTTGGTTTGATCAAGTCATCATATCAAACATGCTTTAATTCACATTTGTAGCATATTTATTCATATCTCCACCATGACTGGAACATCTCACATATGTTCCCCCTCACATCATGCACATCTCTCCAAGCCTCTCAAACTATATAATTTAGCCCCCCTAATTCCACACTCCACCTAGATCATGATATCTTCAATAAGACTTATCAATAAACTATATCTATTAGTAACTCTTCAACACTATCCACACTCAGTCAATATCCTTATGAAACCACCAATAGATTTCATATCTTCATTAGATCAACTTTAAAGAACTAAAGCAAACATGAATAAATCTTATATGGATCTCAAAACAATTTCCCTTTATCCTTTACAAGCCATCATGGTTTCAAACCTTTTCAAAGCACTCTTATTGAACTATCTCATCTTCAGAACACTATGAACTCCATGATAGACACAACTTGTTATATACATAACTCTAAGATCTTCTTCATGATATCAAATATATGATAACACATTCTCCTCATCCTCTATATCAACCTTGTCTACAGTATTTGATTAATTAATTTAAGCAATAGAAATTGATAGGATCTTATCTTTAGGACCAAAAACCTTGAACACACCTTGAGCACAAAAGAAATCAAGAACAACATACCATTCTATGCAAATAAAACATTTTGACAACTCACCATCCTTGATTAGACACCTTGAAACCTCCATTCTCTACTTGTATACCTTACATGTATAACTTCATTCTTCACCATATTGACCAACTAGATCATCCATCAAAGATTGACCAAAACTTTGACTTTAGGATCACTATCCCTGAATATATCTTCAGAATCATTCCATCACAACATTTTGGAGAAGTTACATAAAACTCATTGCTCCCCCTTAACCAAGCATATATTCTCATGACCTTTCTTATCCTACAATAGCAACCGAAACTCAACTAGCATCTACTATGCTTCTTTTTGCTAACAAGTGTCTCCTTGAAGCCTAGAGAAAGACACCCCTAACCCATAATGTCTTAGAACAATGTGAAACCAGGATTTGCCCACAAATCCTCATATTCTATCTCCCTTTTGGACAACTTTAACATATTCCTCCTCTTCTTCTTCTTTTGTTTGACTGAATCAACTTGTTTTTCTTCTTTATGACTTTACTTTTCTTCTAGGATGCTATTGGAAATACATAGAGAAAATAAAGATTTTTGGCATACCTTTTCACTTGAAGTATCAGTCTCACATTTCAAAGCATCAACACTTGACATTTTCAACTAATATTCTTATAGAAAACTCACTCAACAACATCAACATGCTCACTTGTATCCTCTTCATTCCCAAAAAGAGCAAACAATGAGATCTCCTGATTCTCTTCAACTTCTGTAGCATTCTCTATCATTGAAAACAGTCCACTTGGACCTATAAACTGACCATGGCACATGCTTTCCACTTTTGGTTTCCATATTTTAACTTGCCTTCTACCTTACACTCTAGGATCCTGAAATGACTTATTCTAACTTGATGGCCTTTACTTGCAGAACCTAACAATGTGACCAATATTCTCACAGTTGTAGCAAACCATTCTTCTTAAAGTGAACTCATCTTGCCTTACCTGATTTGGACAAAATATTTCAATGTTTCTTATGTCATAACAACTGAAGCACTCAACTGTGCTTATACTATTTGATTAATGATTCCATTCATTCTCAACAGGTCTTCTACAATCTCTAGCTCTATGACCAAATCGATTACAAGTATAGCAGTAACCATTCAAATTTGCATATCTCATGGCATTTGGTTGTCTAATCTAATTTATCCTCATTCTAACAACACCTTCATTCCTTGATTGATGATTGGTCTTCAAGGTCTAATTATCCTTGATCATATTGGTGTTTATCTAGTCTTGAGTTACATTATTTTGTTCTTCTTTGTAACCAAGTCCAGTTTTATCACTAACATGCTTTTGACTATTCAAAATGTTGTCTAGATCACTTGAGCTCTTTTTAAACTTCACATATGACTTCATCTTACTAGATGTCTTTTTTAACTCAGCTTCAATGACTCGTTTTCAATAACATACCTTGAACACTCATCTTCTTTAGCTTTTAGACTTGTAGATAGGATTTTCAATTGACAACTAAGATACTTGACTTTATCTTTATTTGGTGAATATTTTGTCACCAGTGTACCGATGAGAAAAATAGGTCTGATCATCCACAACAAGGGAGATTGGTCATCCAAAGTTGCAGGTTTACCACATTCAAAGGGGACAAATCTCTCCTCTCATCAAGGGGAGGTTCCCTATAAAATATGAGGAGTTATATATTATAACTATAAGCAAAACATAACACTCAGGGGTAGAATAACACCATTTATCTCTCTTTTTTTAGAGATGATGTTCACAAATAGAGGAGAAAATCTTGGTGAAGGCACTGAAGGCACTTCTCTTCTTTCAGAAGTGATCTTATAGGGGACAGCAGGAGTTCTTTCAGGGAATGACAAGTAACTGGTAATCAAGGGCATAATAATCAACAGCCTAAGATGTAGCACAAAATCTCCACCTTGACTGCCCAAGAGTGAGATACGAAGGACAATGAGAGCACAAAGTCATCCCAAGGTCCTTTACACAGAAATAGAATATGAAGGACAATAAAGGCACAAAGTCATCCCAAGATCCTTTACACTAGAACAGAAAGAAAACACTCTAAAGGCAATTGTGGGGGTGCAAAGTCTCTCCACAGTTGGCTTCAAGACACCTTCCTGATTACTTCCACTAGTTCTGCTTGTTAGATCAAATAAACAAGAACACATTTAGAAGATAGACATAAGAACAATCGCCTAAAATGATACAAGCTATAACAACACAAAGTCTGCAAGTCACTTGCTTTCTCATTCAAATAAAATAATATGAACAATAATCTGAGCTCAAAGTCTCAGTATTTTCCATTCAATTTGTGTAGAGTTTTGCTTCTAGTAGCAAGAAGATCTCCTTAAAACAATAAAAGAGATTACAATATATAGCAGCCAAGAAAAACTTGGCGCTTTGTTTCATGGAATGGCCCATGCTGTGCATTCAATGTCTTGAATGCATTTTCAATTTTGTCAAAGAGGGCCATGTTGAAACAGGGTGGCCACCTTAACTGTGGCATGTTGGTTCATCTCAAATGTCTTCTCCTGGGCCTGAGTCATCTGGTCTGTCACCTGATATCTGCGCAGCTATCCACTTCGCCTTTACTCTAAAGGAAACAAATAGGTTGCGCCTTTAATGTCTGTAGGCTCTAATATCTACCTGGTGGACTGTTTCACCTACTGAAAATAACTCTTGTAGATATTTTGGCCTTTCCCTCTTTCCACTATGATTTGAGCCCTCGAGCTATCTTTTCTAATTTTTGGTTCTTTTGGTTCTTCCTCTCGGCGGTTCTTCCTTTTGGCCTTGGCCTTAAGGCCTTTGAATGCATTCGGGTCTGTGTTTAAGCCTGCAAAGATCAACAGAGACTTTATTGCCACAAATTTGATGTCTTCGGGTCCATCATTGTTGAAAATCTAACGGCTAGTTGATTGTCCCTAATTTTACGATTGCGGGTCAGTCATCCTCCTTAGCCATTCCTTCATGTCTTTCTCACTTGTTCTGGTCACTTTCTGTTGATCTTAACAAATGACACATGGTGCCTTCCGCTGTGAAATAGGCGAGGACACTTGGCAGCATTCGCTTAACTTATAGAAGCTCTAGACTCCTTTTGAGAGTCCTATGGAAGATGACACATGGCAGCTTCCACTGAGCTCCTAAAAACACTATAGAAACATTTAGGACCCACTTGGATTCATGCAGATGCTGACACTTGGCGTGCTCTATTTATCTTATAAGGGACACATGGCAAGTTTTATTGCTCTTATAAAAACATATTGAAACCCTCCGCAGTTGCCACTTGTCATCTTCCACAGAACTCTAAGAGAAGCTTATCGAAAGAAGCTTTGTAGCTTATAATAAACTTGAAACGTGAATGCAGACACTTGTCACGCTCTGCTGAGCTTTTAGAAATAATATAGAAACATTGGGACTCATTTGGACTCATGCAGACGATGACACGAGGCATGTTCTGCTCGAGTTTAGTCACTCACTCGAGACCCACCATAGTCCTTATGACACAAAAGGAAGAAGTTGCGGATGTTGACACTTGGCGGCCTCTGTCGAGCTTTGCAAATAACACGTGGCACATTTTGCTGCTTTGAAACTTACTAGAAAATGTGTCCCAACAGACGACACTTGGCAGCTTCTTCTTCAAATTTATATGGGACATGTGGCACCTTTCATTACACTTTGAGGTTTGATCTTTCTCAGAGGGAACTTGCCCTTCGGGGGTCTTTCAGGGAGCCTTCAGGTTTTAATTCCTTCAGACATTTTGTCCGAAGGAAATGATCCTTAACAACTTTGCCGCAAGAACTTTTCTGAAGAAATTCCCTGTTTGCTTTTGCTAGCTGCCCTCTGCAAGGGCACTTGGCTTGGTTCATTGCCCTCCGTAAGGGCACTTAGCTTTGGGGTAGTCCCTTGAACCTTTCGATTGAACTGACCAATTTGAACCAACTTTGGTTCAATGGTTTAACGATTTAATCTTGCATTTGAAGCCATCCTTTTGTCTAAGTCTTTTGATCTCTTTGAATCGATTGAACCCTTTGAACCTGTTGAACTAATTTGGTTCAAGGTTCAACGGTTCAATGGTTCATTCCTTTGTTTTTTGCTAAGTCCTTTGATCGCTCGAACAAAATGCGTTGAACCAACCGCTCGTTGAACCTTTGAACCATTGAACCCGTTGAACCTTTGAACCAAAATGGTTCAATGGTTCAAGCCTTCTTCTCTTTGATAAGTGTTTTGAATCCGTTGAACCTTGAAGCAGTTGAACATGTTGAACCTTTGTTGAAGTGCTTAACTCTTGTTGATGACGTTGAACCTTTGAACTAGTGAACCCGTTGAACTAAAATGGTTCAAGGTTCAACGGTTCAATGGTTCAATCCTTGCTTAGAGGCTTGTTTATGGACATTTTTGATTGAACCAAGTCATTGAACCAACCTTGAAATTGCCTAAGTGTTGAGAGCTTATTTCTTTCCTATAGAGTCTGTAGAAATCGACCTACAAAGTTCGTAGAACTGAGTCCGTAGAACTTGGCCTGTAGAGTCCATAATTTTTTCTAAGTCTCTCAAGCCTTGAAAGAGTCTGTAGAATCCCACCTGTGGAGTCTGTAGAAATGAGCCTGCAGAGTCTGTAGTTTCAAGCCTGCAGAGTTCGTAGTTTGCGTCTGTAGAACTGGGGGAGTCCGTAGATTTGAGTCCATAGATTTCTTCCTGCAAAGTCCATAGATTTCTTACTACAAAGTCCGTAGAAACCTATCTGTAGATTCCATAGTTCCAAGCCTACAGAGTCTGTAGATTTTTAAAAAGCTTGAAGAATGGAGAATTTGAATGCACAGAACAATTTTTTGAAAAGGGAAGAGAGGATTTTAGTTTGTAGGACCAAAATAGTTCAAATGTTGTCCCAAAAATGAATGACATTTTTTGAGGACAACAGTTGGCTCCAGTTGGGGAACTTCCTTCAATTGAAAACTTGGAACAGTTGAGGGGTGTAGAAACCATAATCTCCAGTGCCTTGAAGTATGCCATTGGGCTATGGAGTCATGCTACCCAAAAAGAAAGGTGCCAAAAATGAAAATGAAAAAGCACAAAATAGAACTAAAGAATATACAAATATACATATGTACAGGTGAACTTATCTGATACTTGAAGAATTAAAGTGATTCAGATGCTACCGATTGTGAGATAATGAAGATGGAGTTTCATCCTGATAAACCAGTAGGAAACTATTGTGTCCCCAGAATCGGTGATTGGTGAATGGAACTCTCCACCAGGAATCACATTTCCTATGCACTTATTTTGCTTCTCTCTTCTTGCCCTATGGCAAGACGTGGTCTTCAATTTGAAAACCATAAATCTTTGCTCTCTTGGCAAAGAGTTCCTTTTGTTGACTTTGGAGTACAACAATATGGTCCACTACCATAGCTTTGTGTTCTGTTGGTTCAGTCTAACACATGTTTTGATTGTTAGCATCAAACTCCTGACAAACCATCAGCTTAGCATCTCCTTTGGTGTGAAAGAGTTCCACATCTTGGTCTTGAGCATCCTTCAATCCGAGCAACAAAGATTCACATTCAGCTTTGTTGTTGGTGTTGCTGAACTGCAACTTACATTAAGGAAAAATATCTCTTTAAGGAGATATCAACATAGTCCCAGCTCTAGCATTGGTAGAAGAATCACTGCCATCAGATTCAAGAATCCAAACATCATCAGAAATTGATCTTCTATCAGATTACTCTTCATTGGAAGTGAAAAATGCTTTTTCATATGTACTGCACCCTACCAATTCTTTTGATGTCTTGTTTGAATCAATTTTCACATTGCCACCTAAAGGTCTTTCATCTACAGAAACATGAACACCTTATGTGGTCAAGAAGTAATTACCCCTGCCTGAAGACTCAAATAGAATCTGAGCTTCAGGTGTTGATATCTAAGTGACAACATATTTTGCCTCCTTTTCAAGGCGCAGCCTCTTCATGACGCCTTTGACAGGGATCCTTGCTTCAAATAGGTCCATGCTCAACTCACCGCCCACATCCTTGCAAAAAATTTGTCCCAGTAGAATGCCATATGAGGCTGGGATGTCGGCCACCAGAACTGTCATCTTGATCCTCTTGTCTGGGAATGCTACAAATGCAAATTAGGCATCCTTGATTTGCCCCAACAGTGTCAATTATTTGTTCTCCATGGATAAGCATCTCCTAAATGTCTTGGTCAGTGTGAGGCCAAGAGATTCTGCCACTTTGTCAGGCATGACATTGTCAGATACACCAAAATCAATGATGTAATTGCCCAGTTTGTGACCATTTATCAACAAGGAAACATAGAAAGGCTTTATTTTCCTAGAGGCAATAGGAGGAGTAATGACAAGATTGTTTGGGATGGGCATGTTCCTTGGGGGATAATGAGTTACCTTTCTAATCTCTTGTCTTGCAGGGACGGCTATATTCTTCACACACTCCACCAATCTGTCCAACTGCTCAGGGTTGGCTTGTAAGAATTTAAATTCAGTCATTTGGATTTTAGTTTTCTTGACATGGTCAATTATGTCAAATGACTGAAATGGACTAGGAAGAGAGTATGGGAGTACATCCTTTTAGTTTTTGGGAGGGGGAGGACTGGCCTGCAAATTTGAAGTTGAAGGTGCAGAAACGTTTAGGGTACTTACTTTTTTAGCAACCATCGGGTCCTTTGGTTAGAAGGGCAAAGTGGTTCCATGATTAGCAATTGAAATTGCTGGTTGAGGTCGCTCCTCTATCTTCTCTTTATCAGCTTGCTGGGCTGACTGATTTTTGGACCAGGGGAACACAGCATATGATCCCTCAACTGCATTGCCTTCACTTCTAGGTTCATCTTGGTAATTCAAGAAACTAATGTTGGAGTCATCAACTAATTCTTCTTCTTTCTCAATGAAGAGATTAACATCATTTTTAGAGTTTAATTCAGGCTGGAAGGAGAAATTTGATTCAGCCTCAAGATATCCAACTGCTAAATTGGTTGGAGGTGCTTCAATGGCAAGGTTCCCCCGTGGGGGAGGAAGGTGATTTAGCTATCCTTGATTTCTAGCAACATTGTTATGATATGCCTGATTCTAAAATGTCCTCCTTGGCATATCTCTGTATGCAGGAGCAGATGACATCCCTTGCACCATTTGCTTTCTGAGAGCTAGCACTTCATTTGCCAATTTTTGCACCATTGGGTCAGTGGTGACTGTAGGTGAGTATTCAGAGGATGAAGAGGATTTACCTTTATTAGGGTCTCTCCTTATCTTTCTTACCAAGATAAGGTCATCTTCTACCTCAGTAGCCAAGTCCTGAGTAGCAGCAAGGATTATGTGTCCAGCCCGTCTCAACAAAAAACTCACTTTTGGCAGTTTTGAGTTGATGAAAAAACACTTGAGATTCTCAAGTGTTGGCTGGGCGATCATGGGAATCCTATTCCTTAGCTTGTCAAACTTGGCAATGAAGTCCCTCATAGGTTCATGGGGCTCCTTCTTCATCTGTGTGAGCTAGGCCAGAAAGACATGTGCATCTTCTACAGGCTTGACCTGGCTTTAAATTTAGCTTTAAGAGTGTCCCAATCAGTCACTGACCGAGCTTGTAGATGGTAGAACTAGTCTACAGTAGTGCCTTGTAGTGTCTCTACAAATAGCCTGACTGTTATGTCTTCATACTCCACACCTATTACACCACAAGCTATGCTGAAGGAAGCAATATGTTCATCAGGGTGAACTTTTCCATCACCAAAAAATTTGGGGAAATTCTTATTTGAACTACGTGGAATCTCATGTAAAGGTGGGGTCAAATTTAGTGGACTAAAAGAGTTACCCCAGGGGCCTTGAGCCATGATTTGATTATGTAGAAGTGGGATCAAAAATCTGGGTGGAGTATGGATACGCAAAGCTCTGCTAATAACAGAAAAAGAAGCTTTGCCTTGTATTGGTGACCTGGTATGGGTAGGAGGAAGACTCCTAGTTTATTGAAGGTGAGGTTGTGGAGGAAACAAATCAAAATTGCTCTGCTTCACCAACTCAAAAACATGGTCAACAACACCTTGAAATTTTTGGCTTCTTGTATAGTGTGGAGCTGCTAGATTGTAGGATAAAAATGAGAATGAACTAGTCCTACTTTAGCTTGAAGCTTGAGGCTTCAAACTGTTGTTCTTCCTTAGTGGATCTGGTTTGTAGACTAGATTATATAATGGGAATGGATAAGGCTATAATGATAATAGGTAAGACCTAGATGAGAGTCTCCAGAGTATACAATGGATAAGGATAGGAACTGCTTGTTCAAAATCCCCAGCAGAGTCGCCAAAAAATTATTGCGTGAAGCTAAGAGGAAAAATTAACAATGAGAAAGCACTGGAGCAGCTCGTTCTTCCATAGCAGGATGGATGGATAAGGCTATAATGATAATGGGTAAGACACAGGTGATGTTTCAATCTGAAGTTTGAGGCTTCAAATTACATAAAATTACTTTGTCCCCAACGGAGTCACCAAAAAATTGTTGGGTGAATATTTTGTCACCAACGTGTCGATGAGCAAAATAGGTCTGATCATCCATAGCAAGGGAGATTGGTCATCCAAAGTTGCATATTTACCACATCCAAAGGGGACAAATCTCTCCTCTCATCAAGGGGAGGTTCCCTATAAAATATGAGGAGCTATATACTATAACTATAAGTAGAAAATAACACTCAGGGGTAGAATAACACCATCTATCTCTCTTTTTTCAAAAATGATGTTCACAAATAAAGGAGAAAATCCTAGTGAAGACATTGAAGGCACTTCTCTTCTTTTAGAAGTGATCTTGTAGGGGACAACAAGAGTTCTTTCGGGTAATGACAAGTAACTGGTAACCAAGGGCATAGTAACTAGCAGCCTGAGATGTAGCACAAAGTCTCCACCTCGACTACCCAAGAGTGAGATACGAAGGAAAATGAGGGCAAAAATTCATCCCAAGGTCCTTTACATAGAAATAAAATACGAAGGATAATGAGGGCACAAATTCGTCCCAAGATCCTTTACACCAGAACAGAAAGAAAACACTCTAAAGGCAATTATGGGGGGCACAAAGTCTCTCCATAGTTGGCTTCAAGACACCTTCATGATTACTTCCACTAGTTCTCCTTGTTAGATCAAATAAACAAGAACACATTTAGAAGAAAGACATAAGAACAATCTCCTAAAATGATACAAGCTATAACAGTACAAATTCTGCAAGTCACTTGCTTTCTCATTCAGATAAAATAATATGAACAACAATCTGAGCTCAAAGTCTCAGTATTCGCCTTTCAATTTGGGCAGAGTTTTGCTTCTGGTAATGGGAAGATCTCCTTAAAAAATAAAAGAGATTACAATATATAGCAGCCAAAAAAGACTTGGCACTTTGTTTCATGGAATGGCCCATGCTATGTATTCAATGCCTTGAATGCATTTTTAGTTTTGTCAAAGAGGGCCATGCTGGAACAGGGCGGTCGCCTTAACTGTGGCATGTTGGTTCATATCAGATGTCTTCTCTTGGGCCTGAGTCATATGGTCTGTCACCTGATATCTGCACAGCTGTCCACTTCGCCTTTACTCCAAAGGAGACAAATAGGGTGCGCCTTCAATGTTTGCAACTCTAATATCTACCTGGTGGACAGTTTCACTTACTGAAAATAACTCTTGCAAATATTTTGGCCTTTCCCTCTTTCTACTGTGATTGGAGCCCTTGAGTTATCTTTTCCCCTTTCTAGTTATTTTGGTTCTTCCTCTTGGCAATTCTTCCTTTTAGCCTTGGCCTTAAGGCCTTTGAATGCATTTGGGTCCACATTTAAGACTACAAAGATCAACAGACACTTTATTGCCACAAATTTGATGTCTTTGTGTCCTTCATTGTTTAAAAGCTAATGGCTAGTTGATTGTCCCTAATTTGACGGTTGTAGGTCCATCACCCTCCTTGGCCCTTCCTTTGTGTCTTTCCCACTTGTTTTGGTCACTTTCCGCTGATCTTAACAAATGACACGTGGTGCCTTCCACTGTGAAACAAGTGAGGACACTTGGTAGCATCTGTTTAACTTATAGAAGCTATAGAGCCCTTTTGAGAGTCCTACGAAAGATGACACGTGGTGGCTTCCACCGAGCTCCTAGAAACACTATAGAAACATTTGGGACCCACTTAGATTCATGCGGATGCTGACACTTAGCGCGCTCCATTTATCTTACAAGGGACACGTGGCAAGTTCTGTTGCTCTTAGAAAAACATATTGAAACCCTCCACAGTTGCCACTTGTCATCTTCCACGGAACTCTGAGAGAAGCTTATTGAAAGAAGCTTTGTAGCTTATAAGAAACTCGAAACATGGATGCAGACACTTGTCGCACTCTGCTAAGCTTTAAAAACAATATAGAAACATTGGGACTCATTTGGACTCACGCAGATGATGACACATGGCACATTTTGCTCGAGTTTAGTCACTCACTCGAGACCCACCATAGTCCTTACGACACAAAAGGAAGAAGTTGTGGATGTTGACACTTGGCGGCCTTTGTCATGCTTTACAAATGACACATGGCACATTTTGCTACTTTGAAACTTACTAGAAACTGTGTCTCCCAGACCACACTTGGCAGCTTCTGCTTCAACTTTATAAGGGACACATGGCAGCTTCTACTGTACTTTGAGGTTTGATCTTTCTCAAAGGGAACTTGCCCTTCGGGGTCTTCTAAGCAACCTTCAGGCTTTAACTCCTTCGAACAAAATGTCCAAAGGAAACAATCCTTAACAACTTTGCCATGGGAATTTTTTTGAAGGAATTCCCTATTCACTTTTGCTCGCTGCCCTCTGCAAGGGCACTCGACTTTGGGGTAGTCCCTTGAACCTTTTGATTGAATTGACCGATTTGAACCAACTTTGGTTCAACGGTTCAATGGTTCAATCTTGCGTTTGAAGCCATCCTTTTGTCTAAGTCTTTTGATCTCTTTGAACCAATTGAACCCGTTGAACCCATTGAACCAATTTTGTTCAAGGTTCAATGCTTCAATGGTTCATTCCTTTGTTTTTTGCTAAGTCCTTTGATCGCTCAAACAAAATGTGTTGAACCAACCGCTTGTTGAACCTTTGAACCATTGAACCCGTTGAACCTTTGAACCAAAATGGTTTAATGGGTCAAGCCTTCTTCTCTTTGATAAGTGTTTTGAAGCTGTTGAACCTTGAAGTGGTTAAACTTGTTGAACCTTTGCTGAAGCACTTAACTCTTGTTGATGACATTTTTGAACCCATTGAACCCGTTGAACCAAAATGGTTCAAGGTTCAACAGTTCAATGGTTCAATCCTTGCTTAGAAGCTTGCCGATGGACATTTTTGATTGAACCAAGTCATTGAACCAACCTTGAAATCACTTAAGTGTTGAGAGCTTGTTTCTTTCCTACAGAGTTTGTAAAAATCAACCTGTGAAGTCTGTAGAACTTGGCCTGCAGAGTCTATAGTTTTCTCTAAGTCTCTCAAGCCTTGAAAGAGTATGTAGAATCCTGCCTATGGAGTCTGTAGAAATGAGCCTGTGGAGTCTGTAGTTTAGAGCCTACAAAGTTTGTAGTTCAAGTCTATATAACTGTAGATTTGAGTCCATAGATTTCTTCCTACAAAGTTCGTATATTTCTTACTGCGAAGTTCGTAGAAACTAAGTCCGTAGAAACCTATCTGCAGAGTCCGTAGTTCCAAGCCTACAGAGTCCGTATATTTCTGAAAAGCTTGAAGAATGGAGAATTTGAATGCATAGAACAATTTTTTAAAAAGGGAAGAGAGGATTTTGGTCTGTAGGACCAAAATAGTTCAAATGTTGTCCCAAAAATGAATGACATTTTTGGGGACAACAATCTTCATGCTCCTTGGTATCTTCATCCATTCTTGCCTCAAACACACTGAATTGTTCTTCATAGTCCTTCATTTGAGAATTCAACTTCTTAGTTTTATTATTCTCAATCTTCAGATCTTCAAGGGCATTCATCAACTCAGTCTCACTATTTACTTTATCTTCTTCATCATCTGTATCACCTAAACCACCTCCAAACCATGTAGATTCTTCTTGATATGAGCAGCTACCTGCTTCAACCATGAACAGAGATTCATCTTCAGCAGGACCATCATCTTCATGATCAATTTCAAAATCACTACCATCATTCTCATCAGATGAACTATCATATCCCTTAGTATAGATACTCCTCTTGTCCTTGTAAAACTTCTTTTGGCCATTATACCCTTTGAAATTGTTCTTGCTCTTATCAGACCTGAATTTCTTCTTGTCATTATCCTGATCTTTTTCATGTTATTCATTGTCATTTCCCTCATGCTTATGAGGACACTTGTTGGAAAAGTGACCTATCTCTCCACAATTGAAACATTTGAAGGGAAGTTTACCCTTAAACTTGCCTAAACCTATTTTCATTTTTCTTGTTAATAGAGCTATTAGTTCATTATCATCAATATCAGAAATCTCATCATCCTTGACCTTCTTACCTTGGAACTTCTTCTTTAGCTTCTTTTCTGCATTGAAAGCTGCTTCTTTCTTTGGTGGTTTGTTTTCATTAACTCTCATCTCATAGGCAAAAAGAATGCCATGCAATTCATCCATCTTCATTTTGATGAGATCATGACTTTATTCTATGCAAAAACTTTTGAATCAAATTTGAAAGTGAGAGACCTTAATACCTTTTGTACTACAGTGCCTTTAATATCCTCTCCCATGCCTTTGAACATATTCACTACCTCATCAACTCTTAGAAGATAGGAAGCCACAATATGCTTTTCCTTCATTTTGAAACGTTCAAATTGCCTTTGGTAGGTTTGTAGTTTGGCCAACTTGACTTTTGAATCTCCTTCACAGATGAGCTACAATTTGTCCCAAATATCCTTGGCAGACTTGCAATGGATTACCTTGGTGAACTTAGCCTCAGAAAGACCATAAATGATAGCATTCATAGCTTTGGAATTGTTCTCACTCAGATTCTTGTCTGCAATACTAGTTGGAGGAGTAAGTGGCATGGAATAACCATCCAAAATAGATTGTCAAGTGTCAAACCCCAAGGACATGATGTAGGTCTTCATTCTTACACTCCATAAAGCATAATTGGATCCATTGAACAACAAAGCTTGCTCAATAGAGAAACCTTGAGAACTTATCATTGTACTTAAGATAACCTTCAAGTGGTTAAACTTGTATAGAAGGTCTTGCTTTGATATCAATTATTAGAGGTACAACCATTGAGAGGGTGGAGGCAAATTAGTGAATCAAGATATTTCAAAATTTTAATCTAAATCCTTCAAACCCTCTGTAATGCACCATAAGCAATCAAGATGCAAATAACTCACTCATAGCAATGAACATGAAAGATAAGCAAGATAACACAAGATCTATGTGGGAAACCCTCTTTGGGGAGAAAACCCACTCTCAGGCCTAAAAACACATGGACTATTTGACCTATAAGATTATTAAAAATATGAGACTTTAGTGAAGCACCCACTTCACAAGGAGCACCAACCCCTGAAGATGATAAGCACCAACTTGCCTAAGATGTTGAGCACCAACACAACATCTATGAAATGAAAAACTCCAAAACTTTGATTGCTTCTCAATCTGATGGAGAAACCTTTAAAAAAAACCTCCTTCAATCCTCTTCACTCATTCAAACCTTCACACACAAGCAAGGTATCCAAGACCACCTTTTGGATCAATCTACACACCTTCACTTGTTGTCATCCATCAAACCTGTAGATTCAACATTAGAATTATGACCACAAGGTCATACATAAAATCCACAATTTGATCTACCTCTCAAGACATCCACAAGGCTCTCATAGCTTTCATAAATCTTTTTCTCATTTACTCGCTTACACAACAAACACAATTAGTCCAATTGGACCTTATACTTATACCACACTCTTCCTTTAACTCATTTTGGTCAGCCAAGATGCTTTACATATTTGAACCACACTTAACATAGATCCATACACACATTACATGTGAGAATCACACACTTATAGGTCGGTCATTAACTCATTAGCTCCAAACCACCATTAGATCTTGGTGAGACCTAAAACAATTAGGCCTTCATACTCACATGTTACATGTGAGATTACTTAGACCACATTCATCCTTTAACAATGCTTAAAACACATAAAACCTATTTTCAATATCCCTTTTATTACTCCCATATGGGTCCATGCTACCTGAAACACCAACTCTGCACTCAAACCTACCAATTAGGTTTCCTTGCTCTTTAGGCCTTTATACACAAAAATTGCAGTCTCAAACTTCTAAAGCAAACACTCAAGTATTTCACATATCCATATAATTAGATCGCATGGGTTAAACCTTCAATACCTCTGCAACACCTCCATGTGCCTTAGATGCTTCAACACAAGCTCTAAACACTAAAAACAACTCTCTCAAAATGACCACTTAGATTGGTCACACACAATCAAAATATAGTCAATCTATTTTGACTCTTCATATCTAACTATTGGTATATCATCACATAAAATACTTTCTCATAACCCTTAGAGACTTATAAAACATCTCCATACTCATTTGCTTCTTCAATTCTGCTCAGAACACCTTCAACTCACTCCTGTGACATGGTCACTCAATCTGTCATTGCATTCAACAAGTATAGTCAACTTTTAATCAATTTTTCACACTGAAGATAGATTGGTCAAACCTCCAAAATCCACATAGATGGTCCTCATGGATTCTACAACACTCTCCAATATATCATTCATCTTGAAACATTAAGACACTATCAATCACAATTCAATTTTCCTTCTCTAGTTACTTACAGAACATGTTCAAATACACAGTCAGCTTTGGAGCTCAATATATTTGATTGTACAAACATCATTGCTTCTTTATATGCACCTTAAATTCCTCTTAAAATTTGATTTTTTACACCACCTTCAAATTTGTCCTAGATCAAAAGATATAAGCAAAATACTGAGAACTAGTTTTTCCTTTGTTAAATTCAAATGCCAACGGTCATTATGTAAATGTTAAACGTCAGACACTTTATAATCATCTTGTGTCCCCTGACAGCTACATAAAATATGCATCGTTAATCTCTTCATAAGCATCTTGGTCCTTACCTTGCAATTCTCACTATTGATCTTCGACTCGAGCTCCCACGATTGTGCCACTTGACAGCTTTGCATGCCTTCTGCACATTTGACTATTTGACTCCAATGAACATTCACCTCTTGGAAAACTCATATGCATGCAATCTTGACTATTTGAATCAATACACTCCATTGGATCATAATCTGCATGATCACGTGCTCATTGTTGATCTCTATTTGATAGGTTTCACACTCATTGTTGTTAAATTTGTTGCTCAAACTCCGTGATTATGACACATGTCACTAACACGTGCAATATTGACTATTTGAATTCAAATCGTATCATTGGATCCTTATCTAGTTAGATTAAATTCTCACCATTAGATCTATGATCTGATCAAACAATCACTATAGATATCTTCTTGCAAATTTGGCTAAGTATGGGAACTTAGTAAAACTCTACTTGGAAGGCCAACTTTGCACCTTAAAATTTTTTGCTACACTCAACCTCATCACCTAAAATTTGAACCATGTGATATCCTCACATAAGGGAATCTATCCATATATCAAGCTGATCTTGAAACCTTATTATGTTTAAAATATGAAATCATCAATCTAATTACTCAACTTTATTTGTCAAGATGACTACTTGAGCTTAGAGATTCACATGACTGTTCTGATGAATTCTATTCACTTCCATAAGCATTCTAAGAACTCATAACATCCCATAGGGTCTCTGCAATATGTCCATACCATCAATATCATCCATCAATTGCCTCACTAAGTCAAACACTGAAGAATAATGTAGGAACTCTGAATCTCATTGAAACACACTTTGTCATTGTCATTGTGGCTCACATGACACCTCATAAACATCCTTGGTCACCTTGGACACATTGACAAACCTCCAATAGTTGCAACCATCTAGAGCTTGAGGAACTCACAAGTTTTCAAAGGAAAAACTAAGTATAAAACAAAAAAGCTTACTTGAATTAAAATAGAAATAGATTAGGCAAAGGCAAATAAAATATTCTTAAAACAATACATATAACATGCAAATATTCTTCAGCCAAAGCATACATCATCCATTAGATATTGGGTCTCATAATTTTACCTCTTGCCGAATATGCACACCTGGTACTAAAACCACTTCATGACTCTTATTTTCAATTGTTTTTTATTTATAAATGGATTGTAATTATTAATAATATTTCAGTTGGGGAGCATCAATCTAAAAGGACATCAAACCTTATTGCTAGGTCATGGCAAATTATTGTTAGAATTTATTTATAGCTGTTAAGGATAAACAAAAAACTATTTTGAATTATTAGGCAGTGCCATATTGTGCTTGAACTTTAAGTGACAATGTTGTATTATGTTTAAATAATATTCTATATAGTTGATCGTCTATATAACATTTTATAATTTTATATTTATATATAGATATATACTAAAAACATCATACTACCAATTTTCAAACTTGCACATGAAATTGACGGATTTAGAAATATGTGAAATGGCATAGACAACATCAATTAATATAGTGAGACATATTTATGATAAAAAGCTCAGAAACTTTTAAATGAGTGTCAATTTTAAACATTGCCACTCATGTTTAGTAACATAGTCGATTAGGCAAAGATAATAAAAAATACGAGCCATGATATTCTTATAAAATTGCACCCCAATTATTTCAGTTTAGACAAGCAAGGTAGTGTAGTTAATCAAAGTGCTTGCTTACACATTAATACATATCATGAAAGCAATAAATAACTACATAAAAGGTAACTCCTCTACCAACATGGGTACTTGTATATGCACATCACATAAGTAATAACTACATAAAAGGTAACTCCTCTACAAACACAGGTTCTGATATATGCACATCATAGAAGCAAGAAATACATAAAAGGTAACTCCTCTACTAACATAGGTATTAATACTTAGGTATAGAAATATTTTTTGCTTGTACAACATGGTCGATCGTGCATAATTCTCAACCATCTGAATTTTGAAAGCACCTCAAGAGACAACTATATACTATTAATGCTAACAAACAAAGGCAACATAAGTGACAGTCAATTTCAAATTTCAATAACAAATAATATAATATTAAATTTGTATTTATAGATTCAAATTATTGAAGGAAGTGTACATTGCAAAATTACATGCAGACTCAAGCATAAATAATTTTCAATATAAAGGCAGGGACTAGTCGCTACATGGCCCTTATTAGATAAAGATTTCACTTGTTATTTTGTAGGGATGGATAAAAAAGAATATATAGTTTTGATTGAAGTTTAGGACACATAAGAGAATGACCTAGTTGAATTTTTATCGCTTTTTTTAAGGTTTCATTTTAGTGGTTCATATTTGTATATTTAGTATATATATTTTTGTATTATTTTTAGTTTTGTTGATATAAATAAATTAACATATTTAATCTATGTAAAAGACATCAAGAGATATTATTCTAAAAACGTCTATTCTATTTATATCATAAATCTAATATAATATTGTTGGTGTAGGCCATTTTGCCACTAAGTTTTGCCTACACGGTTGTATTAGCTTGCTTAGGGCTCTAGAGGTCATTTTGGTTACTTGGAAAGATTAGTCTCACATTCACTTGAATGTGTGGTATCTTTCTCTCTCTAACCTATATATGCACCTCTCTCCCTTCATAATTCTAATGTAGTACTAATACAGTCTATTGTGAATTGTTTGAGCTACTTAGTTGTGAGCTGTGACAGATTTAAGAGTTGTGAGAGCTGTGAACTTCGTCCCTTTGTATTCACAATTTAGGATGATATGGAGTATTTCATTAGTTGTTCTCATTCCTTTATAATATTCTTCTATGCATGATTTCATTTACTAGCAGCTTTATTGTGATGTGCACTTGTTCGACTCATGATATCACTCCATCATGTGCATTTGTTGATCCGGTGATCTTGGGTATAACTCTTTTATGGTATCAGAGCGTTAATCCATGTTCATGATTGTTTGGTTGGTTGGTTATTTGCTATTATTTTTAATGAAATCCTGAGATTTGATATTGTATTATCATAAGAATTATTGAGAGAAATATTAAGATTTATCAAAAAGAGAGAGGTGTGTCTTGTCTTCAGATCTATTTTTTTAAGCTTGACATGCTTGCCTAAGCATTGGATTTGTTACCTAGCATCCTTTGTAGAGGAGGCATTGGATTTTGGCACTGAAGTTTTCAGCTTGGCAGAGAAAGGTGTTGGAGAAAGGCATTATCCAAAGCTTGGCATCATATTTTTAGCATTGAGATCTTTGCTTTTGGCATCATTATCTAAAAGTTGACACTTTTTCTCTCAAATCTGACCATTACTTTAGATCTTGGCATTGGAATTCTTCTCTTTCTTACTTTAGATCTTGGCATGGAGAATGGTCTAAAGCATGGCATTGGAATCCAGCTTAGCATCATTATCTAACAAAGGCGTTTTCCTTTCCTTTTTTTGCTTTTTGCTGCATTTTTCACCAAAATTGAGGCGTTGAAAGTGGCCTTGAGGAGAGATTTTTTTTTGAAGCTTTGGCACCTGTATTTTCCAAAGGATATGAATTTTTATCTTTATGGGAATATTTGAGCAAAAACAAACAAACAATATTCTCCTTTTTCCTCTTGACACAGTTGTAATTTCATTATTTTTTATTATAAGTTGTATTTTTCTTAAAAAAGGAAATACAAACTCGCCTGCACACATACTAAAGAAACCATAAGGATTTGTTTTCACTTTGGTTGACTGATTTAAGTATGTGGCAAAATTTTGATTCCAACGAGTGGTTGAAAGGCATGTTTCACCTCACCCAAGGATACTTTTTTAAGTTTCAAGTGCAAATTTTTAGTCAATTAACCTATTTACGAAAATTTGTATTATTAATATCTTGTAAACTGTAAGTTGAAATTGAGTACCATATTTTGAAAAAGTGTTTAATTTTTTATTTTTCATGCATTGGGATACGTTTAGTTGTAAAACACACTACTTTATAAAGTGCCAAAATATGGGGAGGTTTATCATACGTCCATTCTAGAGAAATTTGCTTGCCCTATTTGTAGTTTTCATTTGTGCCAGTTTAGTGGATATTACATTGTTTGCTTACGTTTATAGACGGATTATTAGTTGAGTCTAACGTCTATTCATTAAGACATGTTTTTTCACTCGTGCACTGATTTCTCTTACTTGTGTGGACCCATTTCGATTAATTTTGGCATCCATACTTAGAGCATGCATTGGTACTCAATCATAAACACAAATTTCTCATTCCTTAAGCATGCTTTTTAAATTAAAACATAATGGGTTCACTACTGATTATCTTGGAGAGGTTGTTATGGGGCCTACATTCTCTCTTGCGCACATTCAATTTTTCATAAATGTTACTTATGCCCATTTAGTGATTATTTGCACAGATTGCTCTTGTATTCCTAGATGCATTATCAATAGAGCCTGACATCCATTTGAGCATGCATTGTCACTTTTACACAAATTGATTTCATTTGATTGGACTCATTTTTGGCGTAGTCTGAAGTCCATCTCTAGAGCATGCATTATTACTACTCCAGATGAGGAGAGTTGTTTCATCTCTAATGATCCTTCTTGGGAAGGATAATTATGTTTCTTGGCATGCTTAAATATAGCACTTATTCATACGCAAGAATCATATTCCATTCTTATATGGATAGATTCATGCACCCACTTATCATGTGCAGTTTGATGAGTGGGTTAATACTTGTGACAAGGTTTTTTCCACTCTATTATTACATGTTTCCATAGATCTTCATTGCCATGTAGAATATACAAAGTGTCCATGCACTATTTGGAGCATACTACAAAATATTTTCAAATATCCAGCTGAGACTTACATCACTCCTCCTCCACTTCCTATTGTCTCTTTTGAGACTATTGTACTCTCTTCTCTTGCTTTTATTTCTTATGATGATACATCCATAGTGGATAGTGCTCTTCGTTTTGTCAAGCCCTCACTATAGATTAAAATTCTACCAAACCTTAGTCATCTTATTATAGATTCTACATTCATTCATGTGTATATTATTATTCTTTTAAAGCCTTCACAAACTTGCATTTCAAAGGAATTTATTGATTTTAGTGAGAGTATTGATGACTCATGTGTTCCTATAGATGTTCATCTTGCAGATCTAAATGCTTCATCTATAGACCAGTCTTTAGTTTTGATGGTTGTTGAGCTTTGCTCTCCTCTTCCCATGGACATTCTTTCAATGAATGTTTCATGCAGATCTTCTTCTCTATTTGTTCTCTCTTTCATTGTATGCTTCTTCATTACCATCTTCTATAGTTAGTCTTGTGATACCTGATCAGACTTTGGCATATTCGAGCATTAGCAGAGAGACATTTAAGAATTTTTTAGAGATATACATATTGATTCCTACATGTATTCCACTTGAGTGGGAATTCAATAATTTGACAACTCATGGTTTATTTCTTCCAAAAGGAAGAGACAACATTTGTTGTAGAGGGACCTACTACAGCATTCACCATGCAACATTCTATGCATACTTTCTCTCTCTTCTTTACAGAGGCACACATCCTTCTTATTTTGTAGGATACTGGGATCATTGCTATGTACTTGGGTACCTCATCAGGTCTTATTTTTGGGACCCATTTTTTTTTCATCAACCACCTAAGCTGTGCTTATAGAGGGTGTTGGTATATGCCCTTTCCCACTGAGTTTTTCCTACACGGTTGTATTAGCTTGCTTAGGGATCTAGAAGTTATTTTGGTTACTTGAAAAAATTAGTCCCACATTCACTAGAATGTGTGGTATCTTTCTCTCTTCAATCTATATATGCACCTCTCTCCCTTCATAGTTCTAATTCAGTACTAATGCAGTATATTGTGGATTATTTGAGCTACTTAGTTGTGAGCTATGACAGCTTTGAAAGCTACGAGAGTTGTGAAATTTGTCCCATTGTATTCATAATTTAGGATGATATGGAGTATTTCATTAGGTTATGTCATTCCTTTGCAATATTCTTCTATGCATGATTTTATTTACTAGCAACTTCATTATGATGTGCACTTGCTCAGCTCGTAAGATCACTCCATCATGTGCATTCGTTGATCTGATGATCCTGGCTACAACTCTTTTAAATATAAGTCCTTCAAGAATGATATCTTTAGACATTCTTTAAATATATGTATCTAAGATAGATATTTCAACATATTTTATATGAATTTATTTAAGATAAGTATCTCAACATCTTTTACATAGATTTATCTAAGATAGACATGTTAATTGTAAATCATTGGAAGCTTTTAATTATTAAAACTTAAACGTAGCATATAATTAAACATAATAAATATTATTATATTTAAAATATTTCTCGTAGATAATATAATAAAAACTATGATAATTGAAAATTCTTTAGTTTGAGTAAAAGTCTTTTCTTTAGGATGGAGTCGGGTTAGAGCTCAGTTTTTTTGTGGGGCCTTACCAGATCTAGGGTTTGCAAACCGTCAATATCAAAAATAAAGGAAATGTCAATAATTACCAATTATGGGGCTTGAAAATAGGATATTTAATGCCTTCAATGGGATTTAAAATCTAAAACTAAGATGATAGGGGAGCTCAAGTAGGGGCTATCGAAGGAAGAAGTTTTGAAACTAGTAAAAATAGTCTTGGCATTCCACAACTCTCAGTTGGGTCAAGTTGCATCTTTTGAGGCTAGATTGGTGGTGCGTAGTGTGTTAACATATCCTTCTATACCAGGCTAAATTGGTGGTGGGTAGTGTGTTAACAGATCCTTCTATACCAGGCTAGATTGGAATGGACCCATAAAGACTCACTATAGGCATGGATGGGAGGTCTTGGGCTACTCGGGTTAGTAAGGCAAGTGGTGAGACAAGGAAATCCTTCGTGGATGCCCTCATTAAGATGACTAACTAAAGAATGGAGCCACCTCTCCAAGAAATGGATTGCAACCCTACACTCTCCTTTGGGGAGGACACAACTAAGGAAATTCTCATGAATGAGTATTGGTTTACCTTTAGGGGGCTTATTTACAAATTCACCAGGCTTTGGCCCAGCCTACTAGTTTTACATGACCGAGTCTCTAAAAATTGGCAATCGCTAATGGAAGACGACTTGGATAATTATCCTTGTGCGAAAGGCTTCTTTATCACTGTCTTAGATGGTTTGAAGGATTGTGCAAGAGTTTTATAGGACAAGACATAAAGTTGGGACCCTCATCTATTTTTTATGAAACCCTAGTTTGTTGACTTTAATCCCTTGGTGGAGACCCTAACAACTAGGCCTATGTGGATTTGGCTACCACACCTCCCTCTATAATTTTGGTCAACTGCTTGCCTCTCGAGCATTAGGAATACACTAGGCAAGTTGTTGATGATAGACACCTCGATTACTGGCTTTATACACACCACTTTCACCTAAATTTCGGTAGTGATGGATATTTCACAGAAACTCCCAACTAACATTAATCTAAAATTCAAAGACCATGGCTAGATTCAGTCCTTGGATTACAAAGGACTCCCCTTTAGAAGTATAAAATACTTTGACACTAGGTATTTGGTGGTGAATTTCCCTAGCTCCAAACCAAAGATTAGAGCTTTCTAGTGGAAAGATGCCCTACCTTCTCACCTAACAATTCTTGTAGATAATAAATGACACAACAAATAAGAAGAAACATTTTTGGTTTCTTTTCCAACAAAGACTGTCGAGAAGCAAATCGATAGAGATAAGGTTGGGAAAGAGGGAACCCAACCCATATTGAGGAGAGTTTATTGAGTAATGATTCTCTACAACTAGCCGAGGAATGGATGATGGTTAGGAAAAATAAGAAGGGATAACTAGCTCCAAAACCAACTCCTCGAGTTATGCACTATTGCATCTTGAAAGGGAAAGGTGAAATTTTTGGTGGAAGTGGAAAGCATTGCAAAATTTATCAAGAGGTGGAGTGAATTCTTTGCTTGTTGGTCTTGTTTAGTTCGAGTTTGTTTGTGGATGTCCCCTTGTTGGTTATAGGCCTCTTTCAGGCTTGACTCTAGCCTCTCTTAGACTACTTAAGTTCGAGAGATTAATGATCTTTTTATAATCTTGATTTTTTGTTTTAATAAAACAGGTGAAGGACCTATCAACCCTCAATCATCTATAAAAAAATATTATAATAATAAAATAATATAAAATTAAGACTTATAAATACCTTCAAACATCTAAATGAACATTTTTTATACCTAACAAACTTCTAAAAAATCACAAAAGACTTTGAAAATAATTTAAAATCAAAATTTATAAAAAATCATAAAAGATTTGAAAATAATTTAAAATCAAAATTTATAAATACCTTGCCAAACTCTTATACAAAATCATAAAAAAACTTAGAAATATATATAAAATCAAGACTTAACTTAGGTATTATTATATTCATGTTTAAACCGAAAAAAAACAAACACAGACTTTGAAATTTTACAAAGTGGAAAAAAAAACATTTAAAATTAAACCATTTTTATAAAAGATTTTTTTTAATGAAATAATTTAAAAAATATGGATTTAAGTTTATAAAATAAAATAATTATAGAGAACAAAAATGAATTCTCATTGCCAATGAGATGTGGTGAGTTGGTAAAATAATTTAGTTGTTTCAAGCCTTATATATGGTCAAATCTTAGTAAAGGCATATGAGGTTGGTTGTATTTTCAGTATTGGTTGTAGACATTGATAATTCTCAAGGTCAGTTGTGGCCATTGTTGGTACTTCTTAGGTTGGTTTGGTCCATTATTGATACTCTTCAGTCTGATTGTGATCGTTGATGGTATTCATGGCCTGTTGACTATCAGACATGGTAATATATGGTATAATGTGGCTAATAAATCACTTGGGGATCTAAGCCCCCAATTATATCCCACACCGGTTCACACTCTAATCAAAAGTCGTTACCTAGAAAGAAAAATGAACTCTCATTTATCAATTAATTCCGATTATACATGTTTCTTGCCAAGAATTCTCATTCAAATTATTGATAGATTTAAATGATTATATTCTTAATTATCACTCAAAAAATAACTAATAGATTTGGCCCTCTCCAATCTCTAAATTTGAGTTCTTTCATGGTTTCCCCCCACTCTATATTTCACTTATTAATTCTCAATAAATATTTTATTTATCTATATACATAACTCATATGGGATTTGGCCATTTCCCAACTTCCAGATATAATATTTGTGTTTTTTTAAAAAAAAAAAAGCATAATCGATATTATCTTTGATGAACTTGGGAGATTAGAACATGGATGGGTGTTGAAAAACACTCACATCCCACTATTAAGTCACCATATATTATTACAGTCAACCTAAAATGAATAACACTCTACCTAAAATGGCTAAGAAACACCTTCGAATCAAATAGTCTAGAGTTAAGATCTCTAAATCTAATCTTATGTGCTAAACGTACCTCTCCATCATATAACAAAATGTCTACATTCACAGTGAAAGTGTAGCGACTCCCATTCATTGCAACTTTTTCTAAATTATATGGTAGCCTTCAACCATTATTTTCTTCCTCCAAAGTCTGCACTCAACCTCCACACTTTAAACATAAACTTTGCTTTCCAAAAATATTCTACAATTGCTTTATGTTAATTCTCATAAATAAATCCATTCTTCAGATCTAAAGGCAGAACTATCACAAGGTTTAGAAATTAGATCAAATGTTCAAACTTAGGTCCAATAATTACTTTCCAACATTTCTCCTCAATATCATATTCTAAAATTTCACAAAAGATTTCATTTAGCCAGAAAATACATAAATGAAATGAAACCAAACATAGAAAATAAGGAACAACTCGCCTTACCCATGTTCAAAATAATATCTAGACCACCACATTCCCTCAATACATCAACAATTGCAAATTTAATATCTCAATCTTGGGATATTTCTCTATCCTCCAATTCTTACCTTCCCTCATTACAATAATTACAAAATCAATCTCTCAATCCTCGGATATATCTCTATCCTTTGATGTTTTAATCATGGGCTCTGTAGGCTTTTCATCCAATCCCTAAATAATAGACACCCAAACCCACAATATGGTACCACATATCACAATTTCATGTGGGTTAAGTAGAAACTTAGTTTATCCGACCATCTAATTCTAAAAATACACAATGTTGCATAAAATGGATAGTTTTTGTATGTTGTAGTTCTAAATGTTGAGGAAAGAGTTGGTCTAAAGAAATTATACCTACATGCTCAACATCTCTAAAAATGGCTTTTGTGAATTGTTATAACATAAATCCCCTCCAATGATGAAATGAGGGAAAGGCAACAAGAATAGAATCACCAAATCTAAACTTTTACCCTCCCTATGGGATGAGTAAAAGTGCTCAATGACTCATGAGATACTTATATGAATGAAATGGCTTAGTGAAGTATTTAATCACAATCAAGAAATTGTTTTCGAATTTCAACTTCACCAAATCTAAACATTTACCTGCCTTGAGGATGAATAAAAGTACTCAATGACTCATGAGATACTTACAAAAATAAAATGTCTTGGTGAAATATTTAATCTCAATCAAGCAATCATTTTTTTATTTCAACTTTATTAAGTATGTAAAACACTCAACTTTTAAGTTACACATTATTCTATCCTATACCATTAAATATAATTACAGTAACCCCCAGAACACTTCAACAACCAAGAAACTTGCAAATAAAGATCAGTTATGAACTAATTTAAAAAACTTTCGACAATTGACTTCTAATAATGTAAGAATGAATTTTGATCCCAAACCATGATGTTCCTTCACATTGTTTCTCTCGTTGTTTACCATTTGTTGTTGGATGATTAATTTTTCTTTACATTTTCTCTCTGCATTTTCTTCTTTTTGATTTTTGATTGTATATTTTATTTGTTTGGTTTTATTGTTTATATATATAATTATCCTTGATTTTCAAACTGTGATGTCCCCTTCTAGCTAGAGACTTTAGCCTAGTTGTGGTTTAGCCTATTATTGGACCCTCGTAGGCTAATGAGGATGGTTAGAGGGTCTTCTGAGGATTGATTCTTCTCTAACATTCAGGGATTTATAGATTTGGCCTTCGTTCGATATCGTTTGGACTCCATTTGCCATACTATTTATAGTAAGTCAGAAGTAATAGAGATGGGCCCTTTCTATTTTTAGAAAGTGTATTAGGTCACATGGGGAATTATGAGGAGAGATTTCTATTTCTGACGGCATAGCAATCAGACAAGTACTTCAAGAGATATTAAAGTTTAAGTGACTTAAGTGATTATTTAAATATTTTAATGTTATTATAAAGTTATAAAGTAACTTTATAATAATAAAGTCACGTTAATATTATAAAGTGCATTAAGTGAATAATTTAAAAGTAGGGATATATCTTTTATCCCACATTGGCCAGGAAAGTGTTTGAGCTCTCATAAGAAAAGAATAAAAAGGGGGTTAAGAGCTCATTTTTTATTATCCACAAAATTAAAATTTGTTTGATATGAATTTGGGAGAAGAAGCCAAGGGTTTTTTTATTTCAATTAGACATTGGAGAGCATCAATTCTTCAGTGTTGCAACCATTTAAGGTGGTGAAATATCCACTGAATTTGGCATTCAGGAGAGCTTCATTTTGGAGTTCTATTTGGGCTTAAGGTGAAGGAATAACAGAAGGGGTGAAGAATATTAAAGGACTATCAAGTGCAGACCTGAAGATTTATCATTGGTAGCTATTAGTAATTAGTTTCAAGCTTTTGTTCTTGCTGCTACAGTGTGCGTGAATAGTGCACATGAACAGTGCACGTGAACAGTGCGTGTGAATAGTAAAATTGCAGCGCTTTCAATAAATGTTAGCTATAGTAATTTACAAATCAGAATCAGGGTTTTATTTGGTTGTAACCCTTGCTTTTCACTAGCATTTTCATTTAAAAAAAAGTATTTATTGTTCTTGTTATTTTATAGTGAAATCAATACAAGTTGCAGCAGTTGTTTCTGAATTTCAAAATTATATGGTATTTATTCTAAAACCCTTGAAAATTCCAAAAAACCTATAAACTTGCAAAAACAAAAAAAAAAAAAAATTGAGATAAACAGTTTCAACAGTTAGAGACCAATTGGGGTTCTTACATTGGTATCAGAGCTAAATCCTGCTATCATGAGGGTTTAGTTATTACATACAGCCAGAGGAGGTTGGTCCACATAGGTATTATACACGCAAGAAAGCCTTACTTGAAGGCAAACAGATTTTAGAACCACAGCCGGTCACCATGGGTGACAGGCATGAGGGTAGCCCACCCAGAGGCAACAGGAATGAGGATCAAGAAACAAGAGAATTTTTCAAAGCAATGGTTACAGGACAACAACAGATGGCTCAGGCCTTGCAGGCACTCACCACCATGGTTGAGCACATGAACCCATAGGACAGACATAATCAGGAGCAAGGGGATAACATGAGTACAATGGGATCACGTAGAGCTCATAGGACTGATTCTAGGACAACAGACATGCCTACTCGTCTTACCTTCATTAGAGATGAGCCTGAGGTAGCACCTATAGAAGAAGCAGGAAAGGAGATGTTCGTAGATATCTTCATGGCTGCGAATGACGAATGAGAATTATTAGCTCCACAGGTGTGAGAGAGGATGACATTCAAGAGGTTTGTTAATCAGAGGAGAGAGCATTACAGGGCAGCGAGACATGATAGGAGATCTCGTGGCCAGAATAATGAATTAAAGCATGCTACAAGCAAGCTTTCTTTGACTACTTTTGATGGTAGTAGCAGGATGACAGCACAGGTTTAGATTCACAAGCTTGACACTTTCCTAGCACTGAGACCTATGACAGAAGTGGAGGCAATAAAATATGCCACGCTACATTTAGAGGGAGCTGCACATGATTGGTGGTACCATGGGATGGTTACCCTACAACATAACCAGGTGACTTCATACTAGGATTTCATGGACAAGTTGGTAGAGAGGTTTGATAAAAATGATCCAGAGGTCTACTTTAGAGAGTTGGCACAGTTGAGATAGACAGGGGGATTGGAGTATTTCATTAGTGATTTTCAGAGGCTATCTGTTATGGTGCCAGATATCTCAGATAGGAGATTGGTTGTTTTGTTCACAGAGGGATTATCCGAACCACTGAAGGGTTGGATAAAAGCCTTTGATATATTTAATTTGCAAGAGGCAATTAAGAAGGCAAGAAGCATGGAACAAGCAGTGCCAACAAATAAATTACAGCCAAAAGGTGCTTCTTCTAGCAAGGACAACAAACCATTCTTCAAAAAACCTAAGAGGAATGAAGCAAAAGCTGAAAATAAAGATAAATCATTCACCCCCTTGGATAGAGAGATATTGAATGATTTAAGGAAGAAAAAACTCTATTTTTATTGCAAAGGACCCTATGACATGAACCATGACTGTCCCTTGAGGCCAAAAGGAAAAGCTAACAGGGTTATGTGGGCTTACTATGAGGATTCCGATTCTAAAAATTCAGACCAACAAACTGATAATGAGGAATCCAGTGAAGAAAAGGACAGATTGGATGATGAAAAGTTCAAGCAAATGTCTACTGATGAAAAGAAGGTTGAGGTTAGGCTTAAGGAGGCCCATCTTACTAGTGTGCAGTAGGAGGGATCATTTTGGATGAGAGGAGTGTTGGCTGGACAACGGGTCATTACCTTGCTTGATACAGGTGCCACACACAATTTCATTGATTCTAGGTTGGTTGAGAGACGTGGGATCCAAACTGAGCAGTTTGAGGGCTTGAGAGTGAGGGTAGCTAATGGCTACGTACTCAAAGGTGATAGAAAGATTATAGGTTTGCCAATCAAAATTAATAACTTTGAATTCAAGGCTGAATTCTATGTTGTTAATATGGGTGACACAGATTTAGTTCTTGGCATGACGTGGCTTCATGATATTGAAGAGTTCACTCTCAACTTGAAAGAGATGGTGATGAAATTTCAGATTGATGGTAAAACTCACATTCTTACGGCCATTAGAGACAGTGAGTTCAGGATGATGTCTTGTAGGTGCATGGAGAGTTTGTTGTGGCATGCCCAGGTTGAGTGGGCAGCCCGTTTGACACTGATGCCATCACAGGGGCAGCAAGAGTCAAAATATCATCTAGACATACAAGAACTGAGAATCCAGCACTACAAGGTTTTCAGTGACATACCCCCAAGTAGACCTCCAGATAGGGGTATTGAGCATATTCTTGAATTAGAGGAGGGTGTTAAATCCATCATGATCACACCCTATAGGCCTTCAAAGAGATTGAAGGATGAGATTGAGAAAACCATCAAGGACCTACTTGCTATGGGGCACATTAGACCAAGTAAGTCTCCTTTTGCTTCTTCTGTGGTTTTGGTGAAAAAGAAGGATGGTACTCTTAGGATGTGCATAGATTACAGGGTCCTGAACAAGAAGACTATCAAAAATAGGTACCCCATTCCGCAGATTGATGAGTTATTAGATGAGCTACATGGAGCATGTTTCTTCTCCAAAATTGATTTGAGATCAGGGTATCATCATATTCGAGTTAGAGAGTAGGATATAGAGAAGACGACATTCAGGTGTCATTGTGGCCATTTTGAGTTTGTAGTGATGCCATTTGGGCTAATTAATGCTCCAACTACTTTCCAATCCATGATGAAAAAGATCTTTCAACCTCAGTTGAGGAAATTTGTGCTAGTTTTCTTTGATGACATCCTGGTGTATAGTAGGACATGGGATGAACATGTGCGACACTTAGACACTATGTTGAGCATTCTGAGCAGGGAGTCCTTGTATGCAAAGGAGTCTAAATGTGATTTGGGATTATTAGAGTTATTATATCTAAGTCACATTATCAGTGCATAGGGAGTTCGCATGGATCCTGAAAAGATTTGTGCTATTGTTGAGTGGCCTACTTCAGTGAACTTAACACGGTTGAGAGGATTTTTGGGGTTGTGTGGGTTCTACAGGCGGTTTGTTAGTGGATATTCCAGGTATGTAGCACCCTTGACGGATTTGATGAGGAAGGGGGCTTTCTTGTGGACCCCTGAGGCACAAGAATATTTTGATAAATTCAAAGAGTTGATGACTTCTTGTCCAGTGCTGACATTACCAGATTTTAGTAAGCCATTTGAACTTCAGGTGAGGGCATTGGAGCGGTGCTTATGCAGGACAAGCACCCAATTGTGTATGAGAGTAGGAAGCTCAGGGGACCTGAGAGGAGCTTCAGTATTTATGATAAGGAAATGTTGGCCATAATGCATGCTTTGGCCAAATTCAGGCAATATTTAGTGGGCAACAAATTCAGCATAAAATTAGACCACAATAGCCTAAAACATTTCTTGGGGCAATGAGATCTTAATGACAGGGAACATAAATGGGTAAGTAAATTACAAGCATATGACTTTGATATTACCTATTTCAAGGGGACACAGAATGTAGTAGCAGATGCCTTATCACGAAGACCCCACTTGAGCTTGATGACAGATATATCAAAGGATTGGAAACATTTGATCCTTGCAGAGTATGCAACGGATACATGGGCATCAGGATTCATAGATGGATCGGTTCAGGGTAGTGATTTCACCCTTGTGAATGAGCTCATCATTTACAAAGGGCGCATATATTTGGTCCCAGAGTCAGAGGTGAGGAGGATGGTGTTGAGAGTTTATCATGACTCACCTATGGCAAGACATCCAGGGTTTTATAAAACCTATCGACAGATTCGTGAGCGCTTTTCTTGGAAAAGGCTCAAAGCTGAGGTGTTACAGTATGTTAGAGAGTGTCCTACCTGCCAGCAGAATAAACAGGAGCACTCTTATCCAGCCGGTTTACTTCAGTCACTTCCAATTCCTGACAGGAACTGGGAGTGTCCATGGACTTCATCACAGGATTGCCGAGGGCCCCGGGCAAACACTGTATATATGTTGTTGTTGATCGGCTTACGAAGTTTGCCCACTTCTTCCCGATCACTTCTACATACACTGCTACACAGGTGGCATATTTATTTTTCAAAGAGGTATTCAGGTTGCATGGCTTACCTCGGAGCATTGTCAGCGACAGGGACAACAGGGTTATGAGTCACTTCTGGCAGGAGCTGTTCAGATTGTGCGGGACAGAGCTCACTCCGAGTACTAGCTACCATCCCCAGACAGATGGTCAAAGAGAGATAGTGAACAAATGGGCGGAGGGATACCTCAAGAATTACATAGTAAGGCAGCAGAAGGCTTGGGTTAAGTGGATATATCTATGCAAGTATTGTTATAATTCCACTTATCACATGTCTATCCAAATGTCACCGTTCATGGCATTATATGGATATGAGGCACCCAGTTTCATGGATTTGTTGCTATCAGATAGTAGAGTGCCTAGTGCTGGTGACTTATTACAGGAGAGCCAAGACATTGTAAAGGCTCTTAAGGAGAATAGCAGTAAGGCATAGAATCAACAGAAATAGTATGTTGATCAGAAGAGCATTGAGCGGACTTTTGAGGTAGGTGATATGGTATATTTGATGCTGCAACCTTACCGCCAGTCCATTCTCAAAAAGAGTGGTGCCAAGAAACTCAAGCCGCGTTATTATGGGCCTTTCAGGGTGATCAGGAGAGTTGGAGAGGTGGCTTATGAGTTGGATTTGCCGGTAGATAGCAAAGTGCATAATGTCTTTCATGTATCACGTCTTAAGAAGGCATTAGGACATCAGATTGTTCCTTCCACAGTGCTTCCTCCATTGGATGATGAGGGAAAGTTGGTGTTAGTACCTGAGGCTATCATTGAATGCAGCGAAATGAATTTGAAGAGGCACACTATCAGAGAGTATTTGGTCAAATGGAAGGACATGACAGTTGAGGATGCTATTTGGGAGAGTGAGGAGATTTTACAGCATCCAGAGTTGAGATTGTTTGAGGACAAGCAATTTCAGGAGGGGCAGATTGTGATGTCCCCTTTTAACTAGAGACTTTAGTCTAGCTGTGGTTTAGCCAATTATTGGACCCTCGTAGGTTAACGAGGATGGTTAGAGGGTCTTCTGAGGATTGATTCTTCTCCAACATTCAAGGATTTATAGATTTGGCCTTCGTTCGATATCTTTTGGACTCCATTTGCCATACTTACTATTTATAGTAAGTCAGAAGTAATAGAGATAGGCCCTTTCTATTTTTAGAAAGTGTATTTGGTCACATGAGAAATTATGAGGAGAGTTTCCTATTTCTGACGGCATAACAATCAAACAAGTAGTTCAAGAGATATTAAAGTTTAAGTGACTTAAGTGATTATTTAAATATTTTAATGTTATTATAAATTTATAAAGTAACTTTATAATAATAAAGTCACTTTAATATTATAAAGTGCATTAAGTGAATAATTTAGAAGTAAGGATATATCTTTTATTCCACATTGGCCATGAAAGTGTTTCCTCTCTCATAAGAAAAGAATAAAAAGTGAGTTAAGAGCTCATTTTTTATTATCCACGAAATTAAAATTTGTTTGATATGAATTTGAGAGAAGCCAAGGGTTTCTGATTTCAGTTAGCCATTGGAGAGCGTCAATTCTTCAGTGTTGCAACCATTTAAGGTGGTGAAATATCCACTAATTTGGCATTCATGAGAGCTTCATTTTGGAGTTCTATTTGGGCTTAAGGTGAAGGAATAACATAAGGGGTGAAGAATATTGAAGGACTATCAAGTGCAGACCTGAAGATTTATCATTGTCAGGGATTAGTAATTAGTTTCAAGTTTTTGTTCTTACTGCTACAGTGCACGTGAACAGTGTCGTGAACAATGCACATGAACAGTGCGCGTGAACAGTAAAATTGCAACGTCTTCAATAAATTTTAACTACAGTAGTTTACAAATCAAAATCAAGATTTTATTTGGTTGTAACCCTTATTTTTCACTAGCATTTTCATTAAAAAAATAATAAAGTATTTATTGTTCTTGTTATTTTATAGTGAAATCAATACAAGTTGCCGCACTTGTTTCAAAATTTCAAAATCATATGGTATTTGTTCTAAAACCCTTGAAAATTCAAAAAAAACTATAAACTTGCAAAAACACACCAAAAAATAAATAAATTTTGAGATAAACAATTTCAACAGTTAGAGACCAATTAGAGTTCTTACACAAACATCTTAAATTTTATGTTATTTTTTCAAACATCTATTTAATCTTCTATTAATTTTACAAATTATATTTATAATGATATCGACTTGAATTATTATTACAAATTACATTATATTTATAATAACTTTGGCCCTAATTTTTCTTTCACATATACAATAACAAATGCTTCTCCTTCCTATTATTATTATTATTATTTATCGACACTGAAAAAACATTGGGTCCTCGGCCCTATCAACTAAACAGATCAAAAAAGAACTATAACGGTTTGGCTTAACATATATCCATGTTAAGGCTCAGGGCCATCTTGAATTACAAAACAGGATTTTGACAAAACCATTATAACCATTCTATATAGTAAGAATTTCAGAGAGTTTTAAAATGCATCATAACCTGATCCCGAACCATTCTCCATGACCCAAAAAATAACTTACAAAGAACAATACCCTGTCAAACAACAGTCTTATCAACCAAAACATTTTTCAAGTGGTAGGTAATGCATACCCAAAAAACCAAAACTTTCCAAGGCCAAAACCCTTTGAAAAACCTTAAAAAACTTATCTAAGCACGGTAACCAGTACCCCGAGCCCATCATTAAGACAACAGCTGCATCCGTCACAATTCTCCAACAAAATCAAAGACTCCAAATATTTCCAAAATCGACAACAAAAAATAATAACAAACTGTAATTTGTAGCCTTCTAATCAAACCCTAGTTGCCAGAACCAGGAGGTCCCATGCCTCCAAAAATTCAAAGCACCTTTATGGATCCGGGCAACCAAAAAGACCCGATTTCCATTTCACTTTGCATAATGAACGAGCCACGAGGAACGGCTTCATAACCACCCAAGCTATCATCTACCGTGAACCCTCCACCGCTCCCATTCCATAAAAAAGAATGGCAAATTCCTTGGAAAAAAAACAAAGCTGGGAGGACAAATTGAACGACCTTTTATTGCCTTCGAAAAAAAATTGCCTCGATCCAAAAGAACCCCACAAAACCATTGATGAGCTCTTGGGCTGGGAGAACAACAAATCGACACCAATAACAGACTTTGAGATCGAAGAAGCGACATAATTTCCAACGGCATCCGCGACCGCACCAAACCTTACCCGTGCCTCAAACCCTTGTACAACTACGATCTGCTCGGGAATGATTTAACAAGGCCGAACCAGCAGAGGGGACAAAAAATGAAGAACATGGTGTAGATTCTTCTTCTGAGCACAAATTTAGATTAGAAGGGGGAAGCTCCAACCCTAATTCCCTTGCCACCCACACCTTGCACCAAGGAGCCACCTTCGACAGAAGATTATTATTCTTAAGCATTTTCTTTGCCACATTCCTCCTGAGATTAGGGCACTTTTCCTTCTCCACTGTTGAGCCTTGAATAACACTGATTTTTTCCAACAAATCTTCCATGGCATCTACAAGCTGCGCCTCGAGCCCCTCTTCCTCTACTTGCTCATCAACAAGCTGGCACTCAGAAAGCTCTCCCTGAGAGAACTCGCACTCTCGATCCACAAACTGATCATCTCAGCCGCTCACTATGCGTTGCTCCTCCATTTTTTCAGTCACTTGATCATTATTAAGTAAAGAGCTTAGAATCACATTACATCACTTTGCTTATGTTTCTTGCTCATAAATTAGACATGATTTGTTCACAGTGAGAGATTCTCCTTCCTATTATTATTGTGAGACGCCTCTTAACATTTATACATAGAATTTATAATTTATAATTTAGAATCTATATCACATAAAGAAAGTAGAAAACATGAAAGTGGATAGGTGCACAAAGACAACAATAAAAGAGAAGTTGAACACGCGGAAAGAGGATGTGGATGAAACAAAATATAATTTAGACAAAAAGTGGGATATTAAGATACATGAGTGCCCAAAGACCAATCAAGAGATAAAGAGCTATGTGAGGGAAAAATTTAAAATAAACATGTGGACAAAGTAGAGAGGGAGGAAAAAACAATACTCCATGACCAAGTTCAACCCCACTTATGAACATGATCAAAAAACCTACATAGAAGTAAAAATTAAATGGAGAATGGAGATGTTCATAGCCCAATTTAGAACTTGGTCACATCAACGACGATGTAAGATGGGTATGTGAAAGACCCTAAAAGAAAAGTGGGAAGAGAGGTTTTGCCCTGTGTACACATCAGGAATGATTGAGACGGAATGGCATTATTTCATGGAATGTTGTGCCTATGATGACATTCAAGTTAAATACGTGGGTAGCCTACATGGAACATCTATGTTAAATATATTTGAGGTTGAGAACATTTATAGAAATGGAGGATTTTTGGTCAAGATCCATAAAAGAAGAGCGAACCTTCAAAGATAGAATTACGACAGGGTTGTGAACAAAGGTCCAACAACTCAGAGCTTCTCTCTTTTTTCGATGGTTTTTCCACTTTTTTGAACTATGTTTTTGTTAGTTCGAGATCCCGTAAACGTTTTTGGTCTCGTAGATGTTATTAAAATATCCATTTATCTTGACGTGTTTTACATAAATTTATGTAAAATAAATATACGACTCTACTATAACCATCATATTTTTTTTAACGACAGGTTGGACATACCGTCAAATTTAAGCTCTTTTTCTGATTATGAAATGGCATTTTTTAAAAAGAGACCCAATCAACAATGCCCAGCATGGAGATAAGAGAAAAACAACTAAGAGAACAAATAGATGAGGCTAAATCCTAATCTCAAGTGGTGAAAGGACCTTCGAACACGCAAAGATAACTCATAGAAAAATAGGTCAGAAACTAGATAAGGAAAGAGAAGCACAGAAATGACAGGGCTGTCAATATCATTATAAAAGGACTAAAAGACTATGGTGAGAAAGAAATCAGGAAAGAGTTGGCAAGAGACTTTCTTAACGATCAAATTCAATGGATAGGAATCGTACAACAAGCAAATAGGATAGGAAGATGTATAGGGGAGGCAAAAACAGACATGTGAGAGTCACCTTGAAGAACACATAGGACAAAAATAGGATACTAAGGAATCAAAGATTCTTTAAAGGCACACAAATTCACATTGATGAGGACATTACTATAATACAATAGGAAGAAAGGAGGAAAGAGTGGGAGAAAGTAAAGGTGGCAAGAGATGCAAGAAAATGGGCTTGGCTACAAAATGACAAAGCTCAAATAGGTGATAGAGCGTCACATAAAAAATATGAATTCGGGGCCCCTCAGGGGTATTTAATAGTGGTAAGTTGGAATTGCAGAGGGTATCCATGGAGAAGAGGACCTAGATTGGGGCCCATAGCAGAGGGAAAGGATGTCATCATCCTTATTGAGACTCATGAACATGATGAGTGTAGGATTCCATATTTTGAAGGGTATAAAAAGACGTTAGTGTGGAATGAAAGAACTAATAGTGGCAAGGGACACGGTGGAGTGGTAGTCTTAATTAAAGAGGAATGAGACAGTTTCATAAAAGTGGAGAAAGAAGATCCAAACAAGCAGTTCATATGACTTAAAATTACAGAAAATCAAGTCACAGTAAGGATGGCAGCATGCTACTTTGCTCTAAAGGGATCAAAATTTTATAAGAAAAGGAATCTAGACCATGAAGATCCATTTGCAACTCTAAAAAAAGACATTTCTATTTTTAGTAACATGGGAGAAATAGTAATAATTAGAGACTTTAATGCAAGAACTACAAACAATCAAGTTCTCAATCTGAAAAACAACATAGAGAAAGATAACCCCCTATGGTTAGAGGAAGAGAACGACTAACTTTGGGACAGGGTCTCACAAGACAGCAAATGTGCAGTCTCACACTTTAGGGTTGAACTCTTAGGGCTTTGTAGCTCTTACAGCATGGTCATCTGCAATGGTATGAGAACATGGCCCGAATCAGGAAAAATCACATGTAAAATGTATAATGGCCAAAGTGTAGTAGATTATGTCATTTGCTCGTAGAGCTACACCTCAAAGTTGATGGAGGTTATGATTGAGGACAATGTTTTAGAGCTGAAATTAGACCATAATCTAATTCATATTAAAGTTCACATTCTCATAAGGAAACAACAGGAAGAACAAGTCCATTTTGGCCAAAAAAAGATACTCTCCAAGGTAAAATCCTTCTAAATCATGAGAATCAGGAAATCTTTAGAGCTGCAATTAAACATTTGTTCAGAGATCACAAAGAAAAAATAGCTAACATAAAGAATCAGTCTCTCAGAGAGAACATGCTGATTCCCTTAATGCACAAGGCCTTAAATGGTTGTAAGAGAGCTAGACCCAAGAGAGGAACAAGAAATACTTTCCCGACAAACCCAAGGTTCGACGAGGAATGCAAGATAACAAAAAGAAATATGCAAAAGAGAGGTATGGACAAAGAGCATAAAAAGAAGTACGAAAAGATGCTATGGAATAAGAAAGAGAAGTATGTAAACAATAGAAGAATAGAGCTGATTGCCCTCAGAAAAAATAGTCCTAAAAGCTTTTGGAAAGAGCTACGTCAAAAGAAAAAACAAATAAAAAACAATATCACCGAAAACCAATGGCTTGAGTATGCGAAGTTGCTATATGAGAGGGACCAAGATAAATAGACCCCCAATAATCTATGCGAATACAAAACTTTTCAACACTGAAGATGTCATTCAAGGCATAAAACAATTAGCAAGTGGGAAAGCTCAGGGTATTGATGCGCTGCAAGTAGAGTACTTAAATGAGGCGCTGAAGTAGTGGCACCTCGTATCAAACTCATCTTCAATAGGGTCATCCAAGAGGGCTTCCCGAAAGAGCGGATGACTAGTGTGGTTATCCCTATCTTCAAAAGCGGGGATACCAATAACCCGTCAAATTATCGTACTATCATGGTTAATCTCCTTCTTGATAAACTCTTTGGAAGCATGATAGAGCACAGAATCAATAGGTGGGCAAAAAAAAAAAAAAAGCTAAGGGCCAAGTTGGATTTAGACCGAAGCACTCTACTATTGATCACGAGGCTACACTTAGGTTCTTGATTGAAAAAATATGGAACACTCAGGGAGACGAGGCCTTTTGCTGTTTTGTCGACTTCAAAAAAGCCTTTGACACGGTCCCTCGTGACAAACTTTGGAATAGGATGAAGGAGTTGGGGTTCCAGATGAGCTTAGCGCTGTTGTCCATAGATTATATGAACAAGTAAAGGCTAAAATCAGAACTAGTGATGGAATGTCAGAGTGTTTTGGCAGTGATATAGACGTCAAGCAGGGCTGTCTGCTTTCACCAACTTTAGTTGGACTGTACATTGATAAATTAGAAGACTGGTTAAATAAAGATAGTGGAGAGGGGATTCAACTAGCTAAGTATGTTATAAAACTGCTTCTTTATGCGGATGACCTCATTTTAATCACCAGAACAGCTAGCAGCTTGAGGAAACATTTGAGAGCACTTGAAACTTTTTGTCAAGAGGTTGGAATGCAGGTGAACACAAGCAAAACCAAAGTAATGATCTTCTATCTAAAAATAAATAATATACATTGACCTTTGAAGGCAGCCCGTTAGAGATAGTCGAGGAATACAAGTACCTCGGGCTTGATTTTCACCACAAGCTCAGCTAGGAAACATGTAAAGCAAAAAGAATTCAAGGAAGATGGAAAGCATTGTACTCTCTTCAAAATAGGTGCAGGGTTGTGGAGTTATGGGATTGGAAGACCAAGATAACACTCTTCGATTTGTTGGTTATCCCAGTGATTCTCTACAGGTGTGAAATTTGGGGCAGCAATATGTCAGATCAAAAATGGAAACAGAGAGAGAGAATCCAAAAACACTTCATCCTAAGCAGTCTCAAAGTCAAGAATTTGATGCTGTATGAAATCTTACTTGCTGAAACGGGGTCCTTCCTTCTAGAGGCATCGACGATGATACAGTCACTAAGCTACCTCAAGAAGATTCAAAACATGAAGAAACACGGGGGGCCTAGACTAATTATGGAAGAAGAGCTAACTAGAAGAAATAACACTTGGAGGAAGCAAAATGACAAATGGGTAAAGAGGTGGGATATTAACATGTAGGAGTGCCCAAATACTAATGAAGACATAAAAAAATATGTGAGAAGAAAATTCAATCCCACAGGGGATTTTGAAGAAAAAACCTATATAGGAGCAGACATTAAGTGGAAAGCGAAAATGTTGATTGCCCAACTTAGGATGAGCTTTCATCATCTTAGGTGTGAAACGGTAGATGGCTAACTCCTAAAGAGGATTGGGAGGAGAGAATATAACTCTTTTGCAACAAAGGCGTGGTGGAGACGGAACGACACTTTCTCTTGGAGTGCGAGGCATACGACATCCGATATAGTTATGGTGAAACTTTGAAAATCGGCAACCTTGACAAGGTTGGGTAATACGGCGAACCTCGTGATCAAACTTCACAGCAGAAGGGGAAGATCTCAAGAAGGAAGTTCAAACAATTCAGAGAATGATTTGTTGCTGATGTCCCATGTTGAAGGGGATGTGTGCGACTGATGGGTCCCATAGGCTGCTGTGGCCTCGTGGACGTTATTAAAATCCTTCATTCATTCTACACGTGTCTGTCAGAAGTTAATTAACAAACATTATTCGAGCGAGTTACGTTACGCTGCCACAGTCAGGCGAAGAGTAGTTCGGAGTTGGGAGTCTCGGACACATCGAGCGAAGTGGTTGGGTTTTGGCTTTTGTTTGGTGTCTTTTATAAGCGGTTTTCTTCTGGTCGTTTTCTTTGAAAAGCGGTTTTCTTCTGGTTGCTTTCTTTGAAAAGTGGTTTGTGTAATTACCTTGTGCAGAATATTCAACTTTGCCGAGAGTTGCAGAAAACTATTTGTGCTAAGGTAACGGTCTGTGATTCACGTTTTGCATCAAAAAGAATGTCTATTCATCAAATTGTGGGGCATTACGCTGCGGTGCTGTTAAACTCTGATATTATCTAAGTCGATTTGTTCGGCCTTGAGAATTCGTGAAACCGTTGAAGGGTTTTGTATAATGTAGCTTTTGTTCCATATTGTTTGAGTCGATTTGTTCTACCTCTACCTTTGCCTGACACCGTTGATATTTTTTAATTTTAGCTCGTAACGTTTTTGCGGGAAATTTTAATGTATTTTAGCCTAGGGTTTTATGTCATTGAAAATTTTGGTATTTTGTCCGAGGGGTTGTGTACAAAACTTCTGACGGACCTTAGGGTTTATGTACAAAACAATCGAGGGTTTTCGATTTTTGGTGTATTGTGTCTTTCTGGGAGAATTTTGTTTTGTTCATTGGCGTAGAACCGTGTTGTTTGGCCCCAAAAACTATGCTTTGGAAAAAATTGTGGGGTTTGTGTCATTCTGAAGGAAAAATTTAGTTGATTTTTTTACTGCACGGAATTAGTGTTTTGTTGCGTTTGAGCAAAAACCCTTGTTTTTGGCATAGGGTTGGACTTTGTCTGATTTTGTTAGATGATTCTTCTGCTATGCCTAAGGGTTTTAACTTTTTTGTGATTTCGCTAGTTTTTTAACTATATTGAATTAGTGTTTTGTTGTATTTTTGAGAAAAAAAACTTTGTTTTCTTGGCTTAGATTGGGTTTTGTTTTATTTTTCGGGAAAATTAAAGCATTTTTTTGCTTAGCTTGTACATTATTGATAAAAAACTTAGATTTTTGGCTTAGGGTCGTGTTCTGTTTATATTGCTTTATTGTCTTAGTGTTTTGTGTGTTTTCAAGTAGGAAAAAATTGATTCTCTGCCATAAGTTGGGTTTTCTTTATAATAGAATTTAGAGATTTTGTTTAGGGTTTTGTTTGATTGTAGGGAACATTAATTTTTGTCATTTTGGCTTTAAGATTTTTGTAGGTTCCGGTTAGAGTTTTGTGGCATATAGCTTAAGATTTAAGCGCATGACAGTACACAAAAATATGTTAACAACAAAATAGATTAGGGCAATGCATGATAATCTAGAACACAATAGCTCATTAACAACTGTCCGAGACAGTCAATCTCACAATATCAATGGTTCAACAACAAAAGCTTATAAACGATCCTGGTGCCCTTATTTATATCATCCTTGGACCTGAGTCAACTAGCCTTAATGACAAGATTCGAAGAACCCATAGACAATTTGGTATCCGGACACAACATATGATGTATCCAATGAGGTACATGACATGACTAGCTAGATACCCAACTAGGTACATAATAATCACATCAACATGGTCTTGGAAGCTTGTTTTCTTATCTTTTGAAACTACTTAGATATTAGTCCTCCATTCCATGAAAGGCTTCTAAGACTGCCTCTCCTTTCTCCAAATTGCCCCTTAGATTATGAAGCTCTGATGCTTTACATATGTATAAGAATTATTATATCCTCTAAATATATTTATATAAGTTATACTGGGGCAAAGATGGCATATCACTGTGAGTAAGAACAATATTGTTTGTCTTCATTGAGATGAAAATCAGAATCAACAGCATTTGTGTGTTCTCATCAGCCCATCCATGCTGGCCACTGACATCATTCTCTGGAGGTTCCTGTCCACTGCTAGGAAAGTCACTGGTATCATGAGAAACATTTGAGGCATCTTGTACAGACATTCACATTCAAGTTCCCATAATTATCATATGCAACAATTTGAACAACCATCCATCTGCATTAATGTTTTCCATTGAGACATGCACCCCAAATCAAATTAGAAGTGCAAGGGAAATTGTTTAACCTTCCCCTATCTTGACTTAATTGTTTCTTTCCCAATTTATTCTATTTGTTATGCTTAATGACCACGTCTGAAATGAAGTTCGAAAGTTTCTTTGTTTTCTGTAAGATTGGCAGAATTAGGCAATTATTGATCATAGCAAGGATTTTTAGGAGCCCTATAACAAACAAAGATTCACATCTTATTCTTAAGGCAAGGTGTTCTAACTTTATTGCAATTCTGAGACATTAAGAGTTTGACGCTAATGCAGAAACGTTATTTGTAAAAATCCTCAGACATACATCAATGTAAGGGGCACATTTCAATCAAGATCAAAGAGGAAAGATAATGCTTGCCATTGGGGGTACAATCAAATCAATGGATATCCTAGTCTTTTTTCTACAGTTATTAAACATAAACTTGATGATGATGAACTGCAGATGGTTCAAATCTCTCAAATGAGCATGTTGTCATTTCCAGCTCCAGTGAAGAATAATTCAGTAGTTGTAAATAACTTGCTAGGAAGGGTTGTAATATTTTGGACCCTGACCAGTTTGTTTCAAAAACTTTGATTCTAGTAACTTCATTTGTTGTTTGTCTTACGACTAATGTGACGGTTTAAGAACTATGTGCCCTGGAAGGCTTATATTTTACTTACCTTTATTAACAATACGAAAACAAAAAATAAGCATCAAGTGTAAACTAGTGTTGTCCAAGTTGTTGTGATTTATCGGTAATGGATGGTAATCATAAGAGCGTGACTCAGGTTCAAATTCCCCTCACAACAATAAAACAGCTCATAACTCTGGTGGAAATGCAGCAAGATCAGAGTAAATGATTATGGAGTGCATTCAAAGATGGCCTAGGTTTGCAAATTTAGAGAATCTGGTCCAAGCTTACCCTGCACGGCATTAGGCGGTGGCCCATAACCTTAACCAAGATTGCCAAGAAATACACACCCTCCCCCCGAAAAAAAAGAAACCCCCCCCTCTAAACGAGCACCAAGAATGCATTTCCTATTTGAAATTACCCCATTTTTTGATGCTAACATATTCACTGGCATGGTAGCAGTATTGCTTGACAGGTGGCTCGCTTATTACAGGGTTTCTACACTTTGTATTTTTGGAGGCATTTTTTATGTCTTAGAATTTCCATTTTAGGTTTCTTTGTTATAAGATTTCTGTAGAATAGTTAGGCTTTGCATCTGCAAGGTGCTTATTACAAAGTTTCCATCAAGCGGTTTTACCTGGAGGGTTTTGCTGAGGAATAGAAATGCACCCCTGAAAGCTCAATATTCAGTTAGGAGTGCCATATATATTGCTTCTGAATGCTTACCAAAAGGAATCACAAAATTCTTAAATTCTATTGAACATTTAAAAGAAGTTGGTAAGCACAAAATTCTTAAATTCTACCGAACATTTTAAAGAAGTTTATGTGCAGACTCTTACCACTTATTTTGAAGTCTGCTTTTTGTCCGCTTTATTATTGTATTGTATCATAAATTAAAAACAAATATTTCTCCTGTCCTGTCTTCCAAGCATCTGTAAGTGTCTCTATTAGTGATTAACTATGCTTTGTGTTGGTATTGTTCATACTTGTATAGTTTCTGTTGAGCTTAAATTGATTATGAAAAGGTTTTGAAGCATACTTTAACATAGAATATGTTTAATTATTGAATTCTGGGTGGTATTTTAGTTATTTAAGGTTTTTTCTTTCAAATTGATGCTTCTGTGATGCTTTATTGGGGAGTCACGTTTTCACAATACTGTCGTTGATGATGTCATTAAGGTTCTTAGAAAGTCATCGTTTCAAATTGTTTGAGACAGTTGATGAGGTGTAGGCCTAATAAGGACTGAAACATCTTTGCTGCAAAAAACTATTCTTAAGAGTAGGCAGATTCTATTTTGTAATGGATGCATTGCATTATTTTCCTCAAAGCATTAGAGAGAATTACAAACAAACTTAATGTTGTCATAATGAAGTGTTTGATGTTGCCATTATAATTTCGTAGAAGTTCTTTGTTTCTAATTGTCTATAGACTTGCTTTAATGAGCTTTTGACAATTAATGAGATGTAGGCCTAATCGGGGTTATAACAACTTTGCACGTTTAAGAAAATTCCATTTCGTTCTTCCTTTGAACCAATTGTTTTACATATATGTTATATGTAATAATTCAAGGACATTTAGAAACTTGTGGTGAAGGAGTTGTGCTTTTATATCGAAGGCAAAATGTCAAAGCCTTGGTTGAGTATCTTTAATAGATAATTTGTACATTAGTTATGGCACTTATTTCTACTAAATGTTAGTTGTACTAATATTTAGCCTTTACAGTATTAATTTTAACAGCATGAGAATAAGAAAACTTTTGTTTGGTTAATATATCTACTCACAACTTTTCATTCACAGAGTTGTAACTTGAAGGAAATACATGGCAATAACCTTTGCAAAACCTTTACCCTCCGTTGGCGTCTGTTTGGGTTCTTCATGCCATGGCAACTCTTTGCCTGTCCAGCTTCCTTCAGCAGTTAGTTGCAGGTAAAAACTTGGACTTAACTATTTAGCCTTATATGTTTTATATTGTTCTTTGTTTGAGCTACTGTTCTAACTTCCTAAACTTTATTTTATGCAGACCAAAAACTATCAACCTTGCATTGAGAATAGGACCAAGATGCCTCCAACAAAGTAAAATCTCAGATTTCAGGTGGCTTCATATGCTATTTATGACACCACTGCATTTATTAATTCCTTTTGCATGCGAAGGGTGTGAATTTGGAACCCTTGACTTCACCCTCAATTCATGTGGTTCCAAGGAAATTTCTTTTTTCGTGGTAGTTTTGTAAAACTATAATTTTACCAAGATCATGGTGAAATGTCAGTGCTCAGCTACTTTTCTTTGCCATGGCCATCTCAAAGACCTGCTGCAATAGCAAAGGGATTGCATTCTCCTTCTGCTGCTGATTCAAGAAAGGGAGGAGTGGACTCTGATATTTCTGGCAATTTCACTCAAGAAAAATGTGACAAGGTATGAGAATTTATCCAGTGCATTCTGGGTGTTGTAAATACAAATTGTTTTCTTAGTTGTGCTTTATACTCTTTCTATATTCTTAGATACATTTTACTAATTTACTCCAAGGAGGGCATGAGCAACTTTATAATTAGGTAAAGTTTTCTTTTTGATGGATCAATGGGGTTCAATTTGGCACCCCCCTACCTCAACAGAGAATTGAATTTCTCTTGTATTGTTCTTTGTCAAAGCTTGAGCAGCTATTCCTGGTTCTAGCAGGATGTCAAAAGGGACAGTTTATCCTTAGTTCTGAAACCCCAGAAAGACTGAAAACTAAACTGGACATAAATCAACTACCTTTTGAGCAAAGCATCAGACAGAGCAATGAAAATGGGACAAAACAGGCAACTTGCCTCTTACATTCAATATGTAGTCTGCAGAGAGCCACTGTTGAGTGGCATAGAGTATGGATATGAGGCTGCAAAAAAACATGGCTACCAGAATAGAATATTTGGCTAAAGGTTACACCAAAGGAGAATGAAGTAAAATCTTAACCATCAATCTGATCTGCAATTCTAGGTTTGGCATCTTCAAGTAAGACTAAATTTTGTGTTCAACTTCTTCCTACTTCTTTGAACATACCAAATGTTTGACGAAATGCCACAACAAAATGTGATCCCTTGGACAGCAATCATTGCTGGATATGCAAAAAAACTCTGAGATATTTTAAGTCAATACAGTTGAAAAGCCTAACTCCAACAAGCTTTCCCGACATTCTCAGTCTATATGCCAAAATGGGGAGTCGTGGGGGGTCAGAACAGCAGAAAATATACAAAAACAGATTTTTTAGTAGATGTAGTGGTTGTGACTGCTTATGTTAGTCTGGAGATAAAAGAGGCCTGAAAATGAACTGTACTTAAGTTTTCATTGCTAAATTAGAATCCTGGAGAATCAAGAAACTCAAACAAATTAATGCAACTTGTTTGCTTACATAGGAGTCTTGTATACAGGGCATTCATGTATGCCAGATTCTACGTGCTGTGTCCTTTCTAATAGGTAGTAACCCACAAGGAAAGTGGTTTTATGAAGAATACGCTTTTGTTCCCACATTTCTTGGACCCGATTCTTGGATATGTTGGTGCAAAATCTTATGAATTTCATTTGAACATCAAAATTAGACCCTTCAGTGCCTTTAAGGTAATCTCTTATGACAGTTAGCAGGCCAATGCAGCAGATTTACTCTTGTACTAGAATGGTGTTCATACTCTCTTTTTACATGGTTGGATAGTTTGAGAATCGAGACATCTCTTCGAGCTTGAATTGTGGAGGCAACTTTTTAAGGGCGTCTCGGCATGAATTTCAAATTATCCCCTCTGATGACAGGCTGCCTTCCCCTCTTGATATCTCTTTTGGTTGCAATAATAACACTATTGAACATCTCATATGACTCATTCTGGTCACATGTAATAGCAGTATTCTCACGAAGGCAAGTAGTTCTGGCCCTGGTGCAATGGGAAGATCCTTGACAAAAGCCAAGAAGGCATTCACAATTGTTGCATCAGACACCTAATACACACCGAGTGGGCTGAACTTAAAGTTTGGGTTTGTGATGGCCTTTAGTTTGATGAACCGAAGCAGCAGATTAGTCATCAACCTTCTATCTTTATCAGCTGTTACTTGACAACCAAAATTTATCTCCCCAGATAAAATAGGATTACCTTGTATGGTATCTCCTCACATCTGCTAAGGAACATTCAGAGCTGAGTTTGACAGACAGATAACCATCTGTTAACTGATACCATCCAAGAGCAACTAACATATGTTGTTCCTCAATCACAGCATAGAAGGGGCATGCTGCAAATAGAATCTTTAAAAATACTGGCTTCCTGGACCTTTGCTTTACCACGAACCCCTTTAGTAGGAGTTCCAGCCTCTGCACCTTTCTCTTTCACAAAGTGATTGAGCATCCAATGCTTTACAGTTTTGCTGGGGACAATCATCATGAAGTTCAAGGGGAGTTCCTAATCAAATTTCACGAGGCTCCTTTTAATAACTTGTATTAAATGGTCAAAGGTCCTTAGTTTATGAGGGACAAAGTTCCTGCCGGCTGCCACTCCAAAGCTGAGGTACGGAGGATAGTGTCCAGAAGCTCTTGAGTCATAGTTACCTGAGACTCTGGGATGGGTTTTTTCCAGGACAGCAAATTTTTTCTGAATTTTGGAGACAGCTTTTAAAATAATATATAAATATTAAAAATATTCAAATAAACTAAAAAAATAATTTAAAGAAACTAAAATAAGCTGAAATTCAAATAATAAATATAAAGTTAACCAATATAAATAAATTACTAAATAAAACCATTATGACTAATCATTAATCCATAATTATAAATGATAGCGATACATCAACATTAACATGATAAGTTGGGATGTCAATAAAAATGGCAGATCTTGCTTGATTGTCATAATGGAGTTTTTATTCTTGCTTGGAGAAGGTGATCGAAAAATTGTGATATTGTGGGCATACAGTGGAGTTTGCATCCAGTTCTTTTTGCCCCAGAAAGATTTTTTTGAGCTCGATGCAGTGGTGCAGCTTGATTGGTGATCCTCTGTCACCAATTAGCAGGAAATCTGTGGAGAATGTAATGGAGTTTTTTAATTAGTATGGTCGGCATTTTTAAGATTTAAGATATTTGTACTAGTATTTAATTCTTTAAAATAAAAATAAAAAAAATAAAAAAAATGAAACAAATAAAATAAAATTGAGGACGTTACATGCTCCCCAAAGCATCCTTAAAAAAGGGGGACATTATAACAATATTGTACATATTTGTCTTTATTCCTAGGCATCATTAGTTGCTTTTGTCTTATTCTAATAAGTTTGGTTGTCATTCCCGTAGGAATAGAAAGGGTCACTTGGGAATGTCAATTGAATAGCAATTTCTTGGCTTTTATATTTGTATTTGCTTCCTCTTTGCAATCTGATAAGTGAAGACAATTTTGGCTTGCACCAAATATTGCTCATTGTCATTCCTTCGATAATTTATCTGGCTTGACAGTGGTATTAGAACAGAAATTTTATTTATCTCCTTTCTTCATTCTTTCTAGCCACACGGCCTGTACAAGCAGATCTTAATTCAGTTTTTTTTTGGATCGGCTGATCATTGATGGCATAACAGTGTGCTGAATAAGAAAGCGGTTTGCTGTTTTAGCTGTTGGTTGTGTGTGGAAATGTGCCCTGAGAGTCCTCAGACTTTTCATCTGCATTCTGGCTATCTTGAGGCAATTTTCTGCTGTTTTGTAAGCTGATAAAAAGGTGACTTGGTGTATTTCTCTGCTGTTACATGGTGTACTATCTGCTTTGACTGCATTTGATTGGTGAGTGAGGAGTTTTCCCTGTGTTTGACAGTTTTCAGAGCTGTGTGGCGCATACAAGCTGTGTCTTTGCTGCTGTGTGGTGTTCTGGAAGACTGCTGCGTGGAGATTTGACTGCTGTTTGATTGGTCCAAGGTTCATTTGGCTATGTTCTACCTTCTTTTGGGGCATAGCATCTGATTGGAGGTCATTCTGACAATAAACAATTCCTTAGTTTTAATCTCTTGATAGTGGCGCCCTTGCTAATTTTGAATTGCTGATTGAAGCTGTTGCAAAACTTATAGGAGGCCGTACATATTCCAATAATGGAATTTTCTCATATAAGACAAATGGAGGAGTAAGAGGTATTTTTTTTTTTTGGTTTAATTAAAAAATCAGAATTTTCTTTCATTTTAAGTGCTATTTTTCAAAATTTTGGATGCATTTAAAATTTGAAGCAAATTTTAATTAAAATTGTCAATTGAGAAAAATTACTCTAAAGCAAATTTGGCAAAAAATTACCAAATTTTGCAATTCAAGGAGAAACAAGGAGAGGTACTCTTTTACCCATTCGTATTTATCGAAAGACGTAAATTCGAAAATCAAGAAAAATCAAGTATATTGTCAAGTATTAGGTTTTCTTGTTAAGCCGGTGCTAATAGTAGATCGAATCCTTTTCATGTGCCACCTAAATATCATGTTCCATTTTGCTCTCACGTGCCTCAACACCTCTTTCATGCATTGCCGAGTATATAGAAAATACGAGTTTCTTCCACACATTGACGGGTATATAAGGGTGAGTATATAGAGAGGTTCGATATATCGGTTTGGTGGTATGTAGAAAATGGGACTATTTGGAGTGATAAGGAATCAATTTGGGGGTTTTGAAAACTCAAAATTCAAACAATGCATTCAATCAAATCAATCGTTGGCACAATATTGATTGGCAAAAGCAACTGGCTGAAATGGTCTCGACAAGTGGAGAACACACTCATCTTTAATGAATAAAGAGGTTTGACATATCGGACTGGTGGCATATAGAAAAAGGGGATCATTTGGAGTGATAAGAAATCAATTTGGGGGTTTCAAAAATCTAAAAACTTAAACAATGCATTCAATCAAATCAATCGTTGGCACATCATTGATTGACAAAAGCAACTGGTTAGAATGGTCTCGGCAAGTGGAGAACACATGCATTTTTAATGATTTTTGGTTTGAAATTTGCCACGAGGAGACAGGTAGTTGAGCCAATAGGGAATGCAAAAGATATTCAGACATGGAAGTTGACAACCAGAAAGCATTGGCCTCGAATAGGGCCTCAGTCGACGAAAATGTGTTTTGTCATATTTTGAGGTGCAATACTCCATGGAAAACATCTCACAAATTGGAAGCACTATATGATTCTCACTCAGAGTTGGAATTCACTCAACTGTAGCTAAAGTTCAACCTCGAGTTGAAAGATGGTGATGTGATGAGATTGGCTTCAAAACTACATGCAATCAAGTATGATGTGGATGCCACGGGTGTCAAAATCAACATCTATATGATTATATTCATAAAAGCCCTTCTTCCCAACTTCAATTTACTTGGAGTCTCTACAAGCAAGCAATAAGTTGAAGATTCATGTTTGATTAATTGGTTGAAAAGATGGCGGAAAGAGAAAAGGCCTTTAGAAGAAAAACTGAGTCTACCAATAAGGCCATGTCTTCCAAAAACGAAGGCAATAATAAATACAAGAAGAAAAACAAGAGAAAAGACGGCCAAAATGAAAATCAAGGTGGCCAAAATAAATAATATAATAATAAACAAAATTTCTATTGCGAACGGTGTGATAGAAAATGAAACTATGAGACACAAATGCAGAACACCATGGGAGAAAATTGAAGCGTATCGTAAGATGAAAAAATAAAAATCAAAGAAACAAATAAGAGTCAATCTCTGCTCAATTCCCTAGTGAATTTGTGTTTTCCAGTACAAATGATTAAGCAAACATTTTCTTAGTCAGTTCGTCATAGTTTGATGCTTGGGTTCTTGATACTAGTGCCATTCTACATGACTTTCGAAAATACTTTTTTGAGGAGTTTAGTGAAGGAAGTTGTGGTTCAGTATATGTAATGTCCCCAAATGGGACGATTTCATGCAAAAGAGGTTTTCTCTTAAATCTCACAATTTTAAAAATACAATCAACAAACTCTAATTTGCAAAATAAAGCTCTTAAAACTCTTGTTAGGTCTTAAAAACCTTAGATGCCAAAATGGTAGGGTTTTATGGATGAATTTCAAAATAATTGAAAATTGATAGAAAATAACTATAAATTAAATTGCACAAAACAAGTACTTTTTTATCCAATTTCTGAAGCTTAAACGCCACTTTTTGATGGTTGAAAAATCTGATTTAATTTCAAAAATACAACAGCTGTTCTGAATATTTTTTTTGTTTCAAACCTTTCCCAAAAACTTGTTCTCAACAAATATTTATTTCCTACAAACAACTGAAAATTTGAAAAATTTATGACTCCTTCAATATTTGGAATTATGATGCAAACAAGAGCTCAAACTGTTCATAAAAATAATGGCTATCAATTAAAAATAATTTCGAAGTTTTTCTTCCATGGGAAGGTCACTAAAAGTTGCTTCGAAAATTTGAAAACCCTAATTCCATTAAAATAATTAAATAATAATTCTGAAAATTATTATTTAATTTTTTAATTCAAATTCTTTACGAACACCTCCAATTCTTCACACCAACATGCAGACAATTAGTAAATAAAATCAGAATATTTAATTTACAATAAATAGATCAAAAGAGGCCTCGAAATTTCAGATCCAAGCTTCCAAGGTGGTTCACTCCACTTGCAAAAATAGTATAAATATTTAGCAGAGTTAATATGCAAGAAAAGAACAATGAAACCCTCACAAAAATCCACACGAACGCACCAAAACAAATCGTCCCATTTCTAGGGCAAGAGCAAGATCTCCTTAGCAAAATGTGGTGTCTAAAGACACTTTTTTAGATTGATTAACACCAAATGTAGCGAACCTCTATTGAACATGCATTTCAATAGTTTTTTTTAAGTATGAAGAACAATTTATCAAAATTCAGCATATCCTCCAATGTAACTTTCGCCATGTATTTATAACTTTCCAAAGAGGGTGAACCACTTTGGAAAGATAAAACATCTTTCCTTATCTTTACTTTAGCTCTCATGTTGACATTTCCTTTTTGAATAATATATTAATTATTGGCGTTAATTAAAATAGTAATTAAAATTACTTTAAGGTAAATAAATTAATATTAATTCATTTAAAGCACTTTAGTGATAAAAAACACTTTTTTAAATACTTAATTAATTAATTAATAATTGATTTATGATAAAAATCACTATTTCGACAATTAATAAATAACTAATAAAATAACATCCTCCGAAAAGAGCTCCTTTAGTCTATGAAAAAATAAACTAAAGGTCTTCAAGACCTGTTTATTCATGATGTGAAAATGGGGACATTACAATTCTCTCCACCCAAAATTGCTTGTCAAGCAATTGCAAAATCCAAGTAGGTGTTCCAACACACCTTATCAAACAATGTCCCCATTTGCATGTTTTTCAATGGAGGAAATCCTCAAATGGCTTCTTCATACTGCAATTCCTATACCTTGGGGGCTGCCCCCAATCATCAATATGATCCTCATGGCCTTCCCAAGGCTCAATAGACTCCCCATTTTCCACCCCATTCAATACTGAGTGGAAGCTAAGCGAACTCTTTCTCCTTATACCTCCCAAATCGGTGAGATATGCCTTGAAGTGGTTATGCAAATCACAAGTGAACCAAACCACCTTACCGCTTTGTATGCAATTTTTTTTCATGTGCCGGTCCATGTCCCACAAAATATGCAAAGAGAAATCAGAATTGTATTGTCTATGAGAAAAGGCCTTCAAGACACATTTGCACCCAACAAGAGGCTGTCCCATGTTACTTATTTCCAACATGCATATGATTCTCTTCATACTTCTCAAAAGCTCTCCAACATTCTCACAAGAACGCTGTATCTTCTTGGCGAAAAGGTTCCTTATGCCACCTTCACATGATGCCAACAACATTACATTTCCCGAATCTTGTGCAAACTGTTTTGTATGAAATAAACTTCTAATTTTTCATGTGTGCAAATGTAGAATTGATTGTACATAGATCTCTCATATCCCAAGACCTGGAATGCATCATAAAACTCATAATTTTGCCCTCTAAAGTAAGGTTGAATCTACTTGTGCAAACATGATTTTTCTGAATGATAAATTTCAGAATTTGTACATACCTTTATTCTTCCTACCAAGCGCTGGAAAGTGCCACAAGGATCATATTTCTTCCTTTCATCATGGTTGCCATGTGTGACCAAATAGACATCAGAGGGATGCTTAAACTGAATCCGTATGTACCATTGTTTCGTGTCCTTTAAGTTCCCCTTTTTTCTATGCAAACCATGACCCCAGTTATTAATATTTCCAGAATTATGGATATTTGAAAGTACATAACAAAATCAGACTTATTGCCCGTGTGAAAGGGCTTTAACAGTGATGTAAAAATTGAGTTTTCTGATTGTACCAAATCATAATTACACCTAACAACATTTTTCCTTGTCACCAGTGTTAGAATGCTTCCAAAATCAGATTTCTTATGCATGATAGGTGGTTACCATAGGTTGCTCAACTCAGAATTTTTGGGAGTAAGTTTCCATATTTTTCAACAATTTTTTGATTTTTTTGGGAAGGTAGGGAACAAATTTTCTTTCACCAATTCATTTTGTCCAAAGCTGCTCATGATTTGGGCCTTTGCCCACTCTAGTGTAGTCTTCAAGTCTTAATCCATGTTTTCATTTTCAACTCCTCTAATTGGTAGTCCATGTATGGGAACCAACCTACTCCTTGCATTGCTCATTGCAAGAGATCTTTCAAATAAATCGACACATGAAACAAGCAATTTCTATTTCATACAATGGATTGCCTTTTACTTTCCACAATAAGTTGGAATCTTGATCTTTTCCAATATCCATTTTCCATCATAGTGTTTTTTTCCTTTAAGCATTCCATCATCTCATTGTGCATTGATCTATCAAGAGGCCCTCTTGCGCCATCCAATCTTGTCAAGGCTTGCACTCCCTTCTTATTTGTGATTAGGAATTGTTCCTTCCAAGTTCCTTCATCAAATCTAGAGCCATGCAACAAATTTGAACAATTATTAGATTCCAAACAAAAGTCATTATTCAACTCATACCTTTCTATGAATATCTCAGTTTCTTTGGCTTTTTCAAAATCATATTTTTGAATACCAAAGGGGTACTTGGCTGTCCCAAAGCACCTAGCATCTCCTCATTTTCATCTATCATTTGCAGCGATCGTTGCTGCTCCAAAAACTTAGATTGTTGATGCTCTTAATCTTCCACTCTAGGCTGCCCCAAAGTGTCATATTTTTGTAGCTCATCTTCCTTCAAATCTGATTTTTTTGTTTCTTTAGCTCCCTCATAGGAACCCTCATGAAGTTCTGTCCCTTTATTTTTTCCTTCCAACTCCATGTAGTTCAATCTTCTCTTCCTTTACATGCTTCACTATCAAATAAGGCCTCAATTCTTTTTTACAATCAATTGCAACATTTTCAAACATTATATGTGCAATTAGAAAATTTTCCTTTTCGAAGCCCAAACCTATCAACAAGATATATAATAATGGATTGGAAAGATCATCACTCTCATTGTCATGGTCAAGGTTTTCTGCATAGAAGCTACAACATTTTTGGTAGGATTCTTACAAGCAATTGAAAAGAAATGTTGAAACATCTTAACAATAAGTTCATCACACTCATTATCTAACATTAGCACACAAGTTTTGACATTTGCCATATTTTTCAGAATAGTGATCCTCTTATTAAAAGAACTTGTGATGTCACCAAGACCTTCAAAACTTTTCACTATGAACTGAAATATTTCTTTCATGTTGTCATTGTATCGTTGTTTCGGAGCTATTATCATTTTAATTTCGTTAATACAAGTGATAGTTACAAGTCTCACGTTCGAATCTGAATGTTTCAAAATCTTAGGTTTAGCCAAAAAAAAAACCACCAAAGGATTCATTGTCCAAAACATAGACTTGGAATTTGATTGTCTTATCATAGACACAATTTGTTGCTTCCTCCAAAATATTGAGCAAAATATTTTTTAAATGATGTGGATGCTCAAGCTTTTTTCTCAATCTATGAAGCTTTGTTCTGAATTCATCTTCACTTATTAACTCCATGAGTCATAAACTATGCATCCAAATCTGCAAACACAAACCCTCACAGGTTAGACAAGATCGATGCTCAGATATCATTGTAATGTCATCAAATGGGATGATTTCATGCAAAAGTGGTTTTCCCCTAAATCCTAAAATTTTGAAAATGCAATCAACGAATCCTAGTTTGCAAAATAAGCTTTTAAAACCCTAGTTAGGCTCTATAAATCCTAGATGCCAAAATGGTAGGGTTTTATGGATAAATTCCAGCCAATAACTTATTCCAAAATAACTAAAAATTGGTAGAAAATACTCAGAAATTAAATTACACAAAACAAGTACTTTTTTGGCCAATTTTTGAAGCTCAAACGTCACTTTTTGATGGTTGGAAACTCTGATTTAATTCCAAAAATGTACTGTTCTAAATATTTTTTCCGCTTCATTTGCCAAAAATTTGCCCTCAACAAATATTTATTTCCTTCAAATAGTTGAAAACTTAACAAATTTATAACTCCCTCAATATTTAGAATTATGATGCAAACAAGAGTTTAAACTGATCATAAAAATAATGACTATCAATTAAAAATAATTTCAGAATATTTCTTCTATGGGAAGGTCACCAAAAGTTGTTTCGAAATTTTGAAAACCCTAGTTTCTTTTCAAAATAATTAAATAATAATTTTAAAAATTATTATTTAATTTTTTACTTCAAACTCTTCACGAACACCTCCAATTCTTCACACCAACACGCAAAAAATTAGCAAATAAAATCAGAATATTTAATTTGCAATAAATAGACAAAAAAAAACCTCCAAACCCTAGATCCAAGCTTCCAAGGGGGTTCACTCCATTTGCAAAAATAGTATAAATATTTAACAAGGTTAATATGCAAGAAAAAAACGAGACTGTCACAAAAATCCACACAAACTCACCAAAGCAAATCGTCTTATTTTTAGAGCAAGAACAAGATCTTCTTAGCAAAAGGTGGTGTCAAAAGACACTTTTTTAGATTGATCAACACCAAAGGTAGCAAACCTTTATTGGGCATGCATCCCAATAGTTTTCTTCAAGTGTAAAGAAAATTTATCAAAATTCAACGTATCTTTCATTGTAGACTTCGCTATGTATTTATAATTTTTCAAAGAGGGTGAACCACTTTGAGAAGATAAAACAACTTTCTTTATCTTTATTTTAGCTTCCATGCCGACATCTCATTTTTGAATAATATATTAATTATTGGCTTTAATTAAAATAGTAATTAAAATTATTTTAAGGTAAATAAATTAATATTTAATTCATTTAAGCATCTTAGTGGTAAAAAATATTTTTTAAATATTCTATTAATTAATTAATAATTCATTTATGATAAAAATAATTATTTCGACAATTAATAAATAACTAATAAAATAACATTTTTGAAAAATAACTCATTTAGTCTATGGGAAAATAGACTAAAGGTCTTCAAGACCCATTTATTCATGATATGGAAATGGGGAGATTACAATATGCCTCGCAGATAGGTCAAGTCTGCAATTACAAGGAAGAGGTACATTACAGCGCAAGTGTCCAGGGCTTCTAGATTTCAAACTCCAAAATGTTCTATACCTTTCTCAATTGAAATGAAAATTGTTGTTCTTAGCACTCATTAGACAACAAGGCCATTCCATCCTGTTGGATAATGATGATATCATTATCAGAAGGAAATATGCCAATGCAGTTGTCTTGACTGGATATGAGGGATGAAAATTGCTCAAACTTAGGGGTGAGCCATCAAATTTAAAGGAATTATGCTTATTTTGTTGAAGACGAATATCTCCAAATATGTTGTGGCATGCTTGATCCAAAATTCATAAGTTCTGGTTGATAAATATTTCAATAGCATAGAAATAACGCAGTAACAATGAATTCTCTGAGAAGAGATGTAGTATTACTCAAGATCGCAATACAATTATATGCTTATCTCTGAGAAGAGATGTCTGCCTTCCCATTTCGAGTTACTTCTTCATTTATACACATTTTGAAAACATGGGGAGAATGTGGAAGGTCACCAATCTTGAGGGAGATTGAGTGGTTCAACTTTCAAGATTTAAAACAATACAGAGCTCGAAGAAATAATGGGTGAAGATTTAAAGCAATACAAAATTCGAAGAATTAACTGCCACCCGAATTGTCGCTCGGATCATTTCTCCCTCCTTGAAAAGCAATGGTCCCCATTGTGTCAATGTTCCCCATCAGGAGTGGTAGTTGTGTCTTGATTTGATTCTCTGTGAGCCACTCACCTTGGTGGCTAAGCTGGCCCCTTTTGACCACTCGATAAAGCAGAATAGAGCGTCCTCTTGTTGTCTTCATCCAGGTATCCACAATCTGATTCTCTTCCACTGGAGCAAAGCTCTGTGGATCAAACTTGTCAATGTCTAGTTGTTCTGCTACAACTGAAGTGTCCAATAGAGGTGGGTGATATGGTTTGAGGAGCTCCACATTGAATATTGGATGCAGACCAAGGTAGGCTGGTAGGTTCAACTCAAAAGCATTTTCGCCAACTTTTCTGGTGATGGTGTATGGACCATATCGCAGAGGCCAAATCTTTCTGTGTGGGCCTGCAAGCCGCACCTTCTGAAGCCGTAACCAAACCTTGTCACCCACAGCAAAATGGTGTGCAATCCTATGTTTGTCATGGCGTTGCTTATATTCCTGATTCTTCTCCAGGATGTCATGAACTTGTTGCTGGGTGTGTTGCATTTGTTCAATAAACTTTGTTGCTTTTGCTGCCTCAGATCTTCCATGAGGTGTGTATTCCATGGTGGAAAATGGAACAACTATATCAATTGGTGCCATGGGTTGGAACCCAAAACATACTTGGAATGGACTGTGCTTGGTCGAGCTGTGTAGCGTCCGATTGTATCCATGTTGTATGAAAAAAAGTCTTTCATCCCATGTGCATGGATGTTTGGAGTGATAGATCCGGATCATGTGAACAATCAAGCGGTTTACCACCTCTGTTTGACCATCAGTCTGTGGATGGAAGGCTGTGGACTTTATTAGCTTAGTATCCATCATCTTCCATAGAGTGGACCAGAAGATGCTCAGGAACTTGCTATCTCGATTTGAGACAATGGACTTGGGGAGACCAAAATGGAGCCATACGTGACTAAAATATAGTTGAGCAGTTTCCTGAGTAGATATATTTTTCTTACAAGCAATCATGATAGCCATTTTTGAAAAACGATCAACTACCACAAAAATACGGTGCTTGCCATGTTTTGAAGTGGGCAAACCTGAGAGAAAATCCATTGAGACGGATTCTCAAGGCCTGGTTGGTTCTGGCAATGGTGTGTACAATCTTTGCTTCTTATTTGTTGGCTTGGCTATTGCACATGGGGTGCAAGATTTGAGATATCTTTCCACATCTTTTCGCATATGGGGCCAGTAGAAGTGTTTTTGAAGAACTGCCAATGTCTTTTTGATACCAAAGTGTCCAGCTGTCCTACTGAAGTGTGCTTCCCATATCACCTTTTGTTGCTCTGCAACTGGAACACATATGTGCCCCATATGACAGAGGACATTTTCTTGCAAATAGAAATCAGAAACATGTTTACCTTTTTTAAGCGCTTGATATGTATCAGCAAAGGTTGGATTTGCTTCATACAGAGCACCCCAAGTGGCAGTCTCATGTCCGCACAGGCAAGAACTGTTGCGAGTGTAGTAATTGGTGGGCGGCTCAGACAATCTGCAGCTGTATTTGAGCTCCCCTTTTTGTGTTTGATTATCAGGTGGAATTGCTGAAGATATGTGGCCCACTTTTGGTGCCTCTCATTTTGTAGTCTGCTTTGCGTCTGGATGAATTCCAATGGTGTATGGTTAGTGTGGATGACCGTCTCTTTCCCCAAGATGTAGTGTTTCCATTGTTTGCAAGCTTGCACAATGGCATAAAGCTCCTTATCATATGTTGGATATTTTATGACTGTATCAGTGAAAGTTTCACTGTGATATGCAACAGGATGGCCATGTTGCATGATGACAGCTCCCATGGCATATTCAGATGCATCTGTCATCAACTCAAACGGTTGATGCAAATCTGGCAAGGCAAGAACAGGGGCTGAGCAGAGTCTATTCTTCAAATTCTCAAATGCCCTTTGTTGTATTTCACCCCACTGAAATGTAGCTTTAGCTCCTCCTTTAGTCACTTGGGTTAGTGACCAAGCAACATGTGAAAATCCAAGAACAAACCTGCGGTAAAAATTTGCAAGACCCAAAAAGTTGCGAAGCTCTGTGAGGGTCCTTGGTGTGGGCCATTCTCGAATAACCCGAATCTTTTTTGGATCAACATGGACCCCTTCCTCATTCACAACGTACCCGAGGTACTGAATTGTTGTCATCCCGAATGTGCATTTGTCAAGATTTGCATACAACTTGTGCTCCCGAAGAGTCTGAAGCACCTTACGAACATGTTGCAAATGTTTTTCCCATGTTCAGCTATAGATGAGTATGTCATCTAAGTAGGCAACCATGAATGAGTTGGTGAAGGGTTGTAGGATGTCATCCGTCATCCTCATGAAGGTTGCAGGTGCGTTAGTTAAGCCGAAAGGCATAACCAACCATTCAAAGAGCCCCTCAGATTTGAATGCAGTCTTCCAGACAACAGTGGTATCGATGGGAATTTGGTGATAACCAAATTTGAGATCGATTTTGGTGAAAAACTTCGCACCACGGAGTTGGTCCAGTAGGTCATCAATCCTGGGGAGAGGGTAGCGATTCTTCACAGAGATTTTATTCAGGGCTCGGTAGTCAATGCAAAGCCTCCATGTTCCATCTTTTTTTGGTGCCAAGACAATTGGGCTACCACAAAGTGAAGAGCTTGGCCTGATGTGACCCTTTTGGATCAATTTTTGAATCTGTCTTTTTATCTCATCATTCTCCAAAACTGATCTTCGATACACATCGCTGTTAGGCAAGGGTGATCTTGGGATCAAATCGATAGAATGTTTTACCTGGCAATGCAGTGGAACTCCTGTGGGTGACTTGAATAAGTCATCATTTCTCCTTTGATTTGTCTTATCTGCTTTTGTTGTTGTGTTGATTGTGTAGTCAGGATTGCAACATCAGCCTTCTTGGATTTTTGTGGTTTGACCACCATGAGAACAAATTGCTGTCTTCTCCACCAATCTCTTGCATTGCTTAGCACTGATCAGGGGGACAGATGTGAGAGGTGGTACCTCTGGTAACCTATAGCGCTGTGTTCCAAGAGTGAGGGTGATCCTTCGGGTTTGTGATTCATAGATGCCATGTCGTTCATACATGAACGACTGACCAAGGAGTACATCACAAACATCTAGATTGACCACATCACACAAGACTTTATCCTGGAATGGTTTTATAGCATATGAAAGGAGACACTGATGGGTGACACGAAGGTCTCTCCTTGGGCTCAACCATCCAATACTGTAGGGCTTTGGATGAGGCTTTATGGATAGATTTAGACTTTTCACAACTTTAGCAGAGATTAAATTCTTTTGACTCCCACTATCAAGAATGAAATGCAGAGGCTAATTTTTTACCCATAATTTGGAGTGAAACAATCTTTCTTTGTCATCTGGTCTTTCCTCACGGGTCTGTGATGAAGCGACGATGGTGTCAGGGTCAACATCTACAATTTCTTCTTTGTCCTCTTCGACTGTGGGTTGTGTATGGAGCAGAGTAGTAGATGTCGAGTATTGTGACTCAGAGAACAGTGACTTGATGGCTCGACATTCTTCTTTGGAGTGAGTTCCAGTTTTGTGGTAATCACACCATTTTCCAGCCTTCCCTTTTTGGGATTTCTTATCCTGAAACTCATTTTGCTTCCAATTTTGGCCTCGTGTTTGACCTTCCTTGTCACTTTTCCATTTTGAGGGTTGACTCTTCGTATTTTTTTTGCCATGCTTATGTTCAATCTTCACTGCAAATTTATATGCCTCACCGAGGGTTTCCAAATTGAAGAGTTCCATTTCCCCCCGTATGTACCGTTGTAGTCCACCACGATATTTGAGTCTTATGTTTCTCACTTTCTTGAATGCCCAATCTTGCAGACAAAGAATGAAAAGTGTCTGTGTAATCTTGAACAGATTGGTCCTTACCTTGGCGAAGTTTTTGCCACTGTATGTACAGATCATCATATGCTCTGATGGGATAGTATTCTTCTTTCACTGCTTCCACAAAATCATTCCAGGTAGGTTCCACCTCAAGGCCAATGACATTTGTACTGAACCTCTTTTTGTACACTTTCCACCAGTTTTTCACGAGCAATGATGATTTCAAAAAAGCAAAAGTGATCTTTTCTCTATCGGTGAACTTATTTATAGAGAAGTAGGAAGACATTTGATCCAACCAATTTTCTACTGCATCAGCGTTGATTTTGCCTTCAAATATGGGAATATCAAAATTTACCTAAACCTTGAAGGGTGTTGGGGCACTGAAAGGACGTTCCCTAGATGAGAAGCCAGTAAGTGTAGCCACGGAGCTAGAATTTTCCATCGAAAGTGTTTGAAGAATTTGGGCAAATTGTTGTAGCATTTGCACTTGTTGCCGTTGGAGGGCTTCATTCACCATTTCCTTGAAAGGATCGAATGTCTCGGTGTCGTCCGCCATTTGAAGTCGTTTGGAGCAAACATGTGGAAAGTTTGGAAGCTCTTTTGCTTCCCACCCAAGTTTTTCTTGTATCCTGACCTCGTCCTCGGAATCATACACTCTCAAGACAAACTGCTCTAATACCACTGATCCAAAACTCAGAAGTTCTGGTTGATAAATATTTCAATAGCATAGAAATAACGCAGTAACAATGAATTCTCTGAGAAGAGATGTAGTATTACTCAAGATTGCAATACAATTATATGCTTATCTCTGAGAAGAGATGTCTGCCTTCCCATTTCAGGTTACCTCTTCATTTATACACATTTTGAAAGCATGGGGAGAATGTGGAAGGTCACCAATCTCGAGGGAGATTGAGTGGTTCGACTTCCAAGATTTAAAACAATATAGAGCTCGAGGAAATAATGGGTGAAGATTTAAAGTAATACAAAATTCGAGGAATTAACTGCCACCCAAATTGTCGCCCGGATCAATGCCAAATTCGAGCATACTCACTATAACAACATTTGTGTATTCAAAAGAATGGTGTTGCTGAAATGCCTACTTTGCCCACAAAGTTAGATGAAATGACACGCAAGAGAATCGTTTCCCAAGGCATAGTGGAAAGTAGATAGAAGGTTGTAATTGGTTCACTCGGACTTGTGTTCTCTTCCAATTCTCTTATTTGGTGGTCATAAGTACTTCATGTTCATTGATCACTACAATATAACGACTTGGATATATTTTCTAAAAAAAAAATCAAAAGCCTTCAAGACTTTTCAAGAAAAGTTTCGAACCATGATTGAAAATGAAGCTTAAACCTGCATCAAAACACTCATGACAGATAATGGTGGTGAATACATTTCAAAGAAATTTGAATCCTATATCGAGCAAAATGGGATCAAACACCATCTCACAGTTTCTCACACTCCACAACAAAATGGAGTTGTAGAAATGATGAATAAGATTGTGATGAGTATGTTGTGTGTTGTGTTGTACTTCAAAGGGGTAAATCTACACTTTTGGGTTGAAGTAGCTCGAACAATATATCTTCGCAATAGATTACTGTCAACAACCCTCCAATTCAAGACTTTGTATGAGATGTGGTGTGGTTGTCTTCCTTCAGTGTGACATCTTTGGATTTTTCGATCCACTTGCTATGCATTGATTTCGAAAGAGAAGAGCAATGAGTTGGATCATAGGCGTCGCAAATGCATTCATCTGGGATATTTTGAATCCTCCAAGGCATGCAAGCTATATGATGAGAAAGAGAAGTTTCTTGTATCAAGAGAATGTGTCTTTTGTAAAATCGCAAAGGACAAAGCAGACATTGATCGACAATTGAGTTGACTTGAGAAATATGCAATGTTTGATGTCTACAAGGAGAGTGATTTGGACGTTCCAAACAATGAGTGGGAGACATACAACTGAGATTCAATTGATTCTTTATCGTCCCCGATACATGAGAATGAGACTCCTATTGATGGAGAAAGTTCAACTTCATCAAACAATGAACAAAGGCCACAAGAACAAAGGACAGATGGTGAAGGAATTTCAGAAGATGAAATTGAAGCAACTAAATCACAAAAAAAGATGCCTAAGTGGGCCACTTAAACATTGAATGATGTCAGACCCGATGAAGTTGGGAAAACAGGAACTAGAAGTGCACATGCAGTTGTATCACAATCAAACAAGTTCTTTGAAAAAATTCAAGATAATTTTGAAAAGTTCACTTTGAATGATTTTTTAGAAGAACTCAATGTTGCGTTTGATTCAGAATCAATTTTTTTCAAACAAGCTGAGAAACTTGAACCTTAGAGAAAAGCAATTAAAGATGAGTACAATGCATTGGTAAATAATGAGACTTGGAAATTGGTTGATTCTCCATATCGCTACAAACTTATTGGCTACAAGTGGGTCTCCCACAACAAATACAAGGGGGATGATTCACTTGACAAGCACAAAACAAGGCTTGTTGAAAAAAAATATGCTAAAAGGGAAGGAATTGACTACAATGAAACTTTTGCATCTATAGCAAAATGGATTACCATTCGAACCATGTCGGCTTTGACAACTCAATGTCAAGATTGCATTTTTAAATGGTGACTTGAAGGAAACAATGTACATGACACAATTTGAAAGTTTTTGTAGTAAACAACCAAGAGCACAAGGTGTTTAAACTTGAAAAATCGCTGTATGGTTTGAAACAAGCCCCTTGAGCATGGTATGGTAAACTAGTTGAACACTTCAAACGTTTTGATTTTGAAGACGCAACTCTTTTCGTCAAAGTAGTTGTATTTGTGGTGATGTATGTTGATGATTTGCTCATCACAAGGAACAATGAACGGTACATTGCAAAGTTTAAATCAGAAATGATTGATTTGGGTTATCTTCATCACTATTTGGGTATTGAAATAATTAAGATACCAAAGTATATCTTCATCACACAACAGAAGTACATTGTTGACATTCTGAACAAGTTCAGGATAGAAGATTGTAAGCTTCTCAGCACACCCATGGAACAAAATCTCAAATTGACATTAGAGGATACAACAGATTTGCTCAATGCTACTAAATACAAACAACTCATTGGAAGTTCTATTTATGTGACCACAAGACCAAATATATCCTTTGTTATTGGTTTTTTTTAAGATTCATGCGACAATCCAAAGATAGTCATTGGATAGCAGCAAAAAAAAGTCCTTAGATATCTCAAAGAAATACAAAATTTTGGACCTAAATGCTTCAGTGTAGGGGACTTCAAATTCGTTGGATATTCAAATTTTGACTATGCTGACTATCACGAAGATGGGAAATCCGCCACGGGTTTTCTGATGCACTTGGGAACAACAATTGTTAGTTGGAAATCCATGAAGTAATTAGTGCCTACAATTTCTTTAGCAAAAGTAGAGTATATGGCCGTTTTAGAGGCAACTAGAGAAATTGTGGTTCAGAAGGGTTATTTCCTATGTGCAAGAACAACCCGGTTTCATTAACACTTCTCATGGTTGGCAACACTTCCACTGTTCAAATGGCAAAGAATCCAGTCTCTCACGGCCAAACCAAGCATATCAATACTAATTTTCATTTGATATGACACTGTGTGAAAGATGATAGTGTCAAGTTGCAACATTGCCTTACAATGAAGCAAGCAACAAACATCTTGAGAAAAACGCTTGGATGAAAAAAATTTCAAAAGTTCAAAGGAATGCTTGGTCTAACAATGACCCCTACAAATTAAGGGGGAGATGTAACAATATTGTACATATTTGTCTTTATTTCTAGGTGTCATTAGTTGCTTTTGTGTTATTCTAATAAGTTTGGTTGTCATTCCCATAGGAATATGTAGGGTCACTAGGGAATATGTGAATTGAACAATGATTTTGTGGGTTTTATATTTGTACTTGCTTCTTTGCAATCCGAATTGTGAAGACAATTTTGGCTTGCACCAAATAGTGCTCATTGTCATTCTTTGATAATTTATCCACCTTGATAGACATTTCAGGGACTCACCCTTTTTTAAAAACTTTTGGGACTTTTGGTGGATGTTCTAACCCATCTTATTGTCCCCAAGACATTCGAGGCATCATGGTGCTATCAAATAGAGGGATGCGTCCTCGTGTAATTGTGTCTTGAGTAGTGCTTGTGTTTGCAAGGAATTATATAGGTTTGTTTATGTCATGATTACAATTACAATCATAGTAGTAGAACATGCAATTTAAATGCGATTAATTGTGATTAATTCTTATACTTGCCCAAAACGCTTTTTCCAACCCGATTTTTTGGCATTTTTTTCAATAAATCAATTTGCGAAGCCTTGTGTGATAGGGCAATTTGAAATGTTGTCTATAGTTAAAAAAAACTTAAATACACCAAAAACTTTAAAAAAACTAAACCTAATCTTAACAAATAAACTTAACCCTCCTTTGTGATAGATGTATATTTGACATTCATTTGAACATATTTATTATTTTTAGTTGTGAAATAGGGGGTGGAAATATGTCTTCATTATAACTCCTTAATAATCTACCCTTGGATTAGTACCTCATGTGCCAAATGTAGGTAGGAAAAACATTCATGCCTTTTTTAACTCTCACACCACATGGAATGCAAACCATGCTAGAGAGTATAGGTTGAAAAAATATTGTTCACGAGCAGGCAAAGAAGACAATCTCCAAATTTTGGTACAACTCTAGCGTATGACAAATGCAATTGATGTTGCAAGTTTTGGGTTCATTGCTCCATCATATGAGGCCTTGCATACTGATTTGTTGAAGGATGTATCGGATGTGAGCAATGTTCTTGAAAAACATCGTAAGAAATGAAAAAAATTAGGTTGCATTATAATGTCAAATAGATGGATAGATGAAGCCACACACTCACCAAATTACTTGTGTCATGTGACATTGGCACAATTTTTATTAAGAGTGTCAATACATCTGAGATGATAGAATCAGAGAAGAGACTCTTTCATCTATTTGATGAAGTTGTGATTGAGGTGGGGCCGCAAAATGTGGTCTAATTCATTACAAATAATGTTGTTTGCGTGGCTGTTGAAAAATTTCTTATGAACAAATATAGAATTATGTTTTGGACTCCATATGTGGCACATTGTTTTAATTTGATTTTGGATGACAGTCAAAATTCCATGGGTGAAAGAGGTTTTGCAAAAAAGCTTACATAAGAGTGCTTAATATAATGCACACATTTATAGATGGCAAGAGATTTCTTTAGCGATGGGTGGCAAGGTTTACAACCCACTTCTGTGCATTGCAAACTTTTTTTCAATAACAAATGAATTTAATATGAATGCCATTTTAATTGAGTGGATGGAATCTTTTCTTTGTAAAACATATGGAGGGTAAAATGGTCGTTGACTATGTTTTATCACTATTTTTTTGGGAAGAGAAATAAAATTTTGTTATTCTTTGAGCCTTTAGTTCAAATTTTGAGACTCATCGATGGAGTCAAACCCCCATGAGTTATCTATATTAGGCAATTGATAGGGCCAAAGGCATTTTTAGGAGCATATTGGATAATAACAGGGCCAAGTACAAGCCATTATGGGAGATAGTTGATAAAAGATGGGATCGATAGATGCATTCTCCCTTCCATGCAGTTGGATGTTTCTTGAATCCAACGTTATTCTTTAGCGGTTAATTGCGAGATGATGGAGAGGTCATAAAGGGCCTATTTAAGTGCTTGAAGATAATGTTTTCTAGGGATATTTTGAGGTAGCTATAGGAGAGTTTTCTATGTACAAGAAGGCAAGGGGTTTCTTCTCTATTAAGGCAACTATCGCAAGGAGGAAGACCTTCAAACTAGACAAACAATTTTTTTACATATGTATGGTGAAAATGTTAAATTTTGATTGAATTGTGTATGTTATAATGTTGACAAAATCTATGTTTGCAGCATAATGGTGAGATTCCTTTGGCAAAGAAACCAAACACTTTCGATGGATGGCAATGCACATTTTGAGCCAAAGATGCAATTCACTCGCTTGCGAGCGTAGTTGAAATGTGTTCGAGCATATATATTCGAAAATATGTCATCGACACACCCAAGAACGAATGAATGATTTGGTGTTTGTCCACTACAATCTTTACTTGAAGATTAAGAAAGCTCAAGGTTAAGATATGTTGCATTTCTAATTCTCAATTCATATGGAAAGTTGATCTATATTCTTCTAAAGTATTATTCTCCAAGTCATTAACATATGCATTTTATTTTTACAAAAGTTTTTTGAAGTTGAGATTTCCCATACCTACAGAGAAGGCAACAGGGTCGCTGATGCTTGTGCCAACCTTGGGCAGCAATTTTCAGGTTGGAGGGTGTGGCGACAAGGTGTTCATATTCTCTTAAACATTAGGGAGATCATTCAAAAGGAGATGACTTGTCAGGGATGAGGCGTATTGATGACTCTGAAAAGACCCCTGTTGATACCCCGGCTCCTTTGCGAGCAAGAAGGGCAAGAAGAGAAAGGTTGATGAAGAGGAAGAAAATATTAAAGAGACTACGGAAGGGACTCACAGGAATTCGGACAGGGCCACGAGGGGCCAAGGTGGCAAATCTCACAAGCCTTCCAAAATTAATAAGGAAGGAGTCCTCTCCGGAGTGCGAAGGTCGGGGCGGATTGTTGGTAAACCAGCCCCGAAGGCCAGACTGATTGATTATTCGGAAAGTGCTTCGGAAGAAGCAACCCAGGGGGAAGAGTCTGAGGAGCTGGAAATTCAAAAAATTTCGGAGGACATTGGAGGGAAGCAAGCTACTAGGGATTTTGAGGTTACTGAGGAGTAGGGTGCTGACACTATGGGAACTGCTGACAATAAGGGGAAAATGTATGTCGAGGAAGCTGGTGAGGGCACTGAAAATGAGACTGATTGGAAAACTGAAATTGGGGCCCTGAAAGACCGCATTCAGAAGCTGGAGAAGGTCTTCGCCAAAGGGCTTCGTAATACAATTCTGCTGAACATGTCTATGCTGGAAGTGGTGGGTAATACTGGGTATGCTGACAATGCGGATAATGAGAAACTCAATGATCTTATCAAATCAATAGTTATGTAAGGGGAGACCTCTCTGACTCTGGGCTTTTCGTGGCTTGTGTTTTGTTTCTGTCTGTTGTTCTCGGCTGTGCCGTCGTCTCTCTGAAGGCATTTTTTTTTTGTTTGCTTTGTCTTTTTTGACTATATAGGGTTCGGCCCTTGATTTGCCGCCTTACTTTATCAAAAACATATGCATTTTATTTGATAATGATAGGTACCATCGAGGAAGATTAGTCGATTGAATTTGACAAAATCAATCTAAAATTCAAATGGCTCGAAAATAATGACCCTATTTATGATGAAGATGACTTTGACTTATTGGAGAAAGTTGGGTGTGACACTGAGGTTGTCTCTCAAATTAGGAGAGGTTGTAACCCTAGAGCTTCAACATCTACCCCTACTGATCCTTAGTCTACATCATTGCTATTGGCTCCCTCCCATTTTTTGTTCCATTGTAAACGACAATAATATGCATTTTGAAATGCAAATGTAATGAAATAAATGAAAGAAAGCAGTTGGTTGATTTTGATAGCATACAATCTCATTTAACTTTCTGTCATAATCTGTATCTATTCTCTATGCAATTGAAATAACTATGTATCGCTATGCCTATAATTTAAAAAAAAATAGTTTTTTTTTCCTTTTTTCTCATTTTTTTAACGGTTTTATTTTTTTTAATTTTTTCTCGATTTTTTTGAAAAACACCAACACTCTTGAAAAAACTATTTTTTCCCCAAATGTTTTTTGCTACTATGACTACAATATTTGAAGCTAATAGAGCTAAAGACTGGGATAATGTTTGGAGCTTCCTTTAGAATGTGATCAAGCTTGCAACTTTGGGTTTGACCTTTATTGATGGCACCAGGGATAAGTAGTCTATCTTCTCTAAAAGTCTTTTATCCTAAGTTCTTTTGCCATCACAGTAAGTTGTACATCGTAATGTGAATTATTACGAGAGTAATAATTTACTATTACGTATAGTTTGTTAATTATATTTGGTCAATAATTAGTAATGTAATATTGTTACAACAATATTACAATTATAGGTTAGTTATATATTGTTACTCATATAGAGATTGAGATATTCGGGTGAGAAATTGGTGGATATATGATCTCCCCAATTATAGGAAATAGCTTTTCTATATATTTGTAATATCTCATATGAGTTTGGTGTGCAAGAATATTATGGTTTGTTTAAAATAATTTTTATATGTCTATTCGGTTTCATTATTTTCTGTGTTAGATTTGTGCAGACTCTGATTTTCCCAATATCTGGTATCAGAGCAGATTTGGTCAACCTGTTAGAGGCATGGAATTTTGAAAGGAAAAATGAGGCAAATTCATGCACTTAGTTTTTGCCTCTCCGTATGAAATCTATTACTTAGTTCTTAGTCATTAGATTATAGATTTGTTTTGTATTGATTCAAGAATTTGTGTGTGGATCCATGTATTGATTGGATTGAGGAATGTATTTGACAATGCATTGTGTTGGGGATTGTTTATGAGGCATTAGAACGCATAACTTTTTGATTTCTAGGCGGTACGAAGATCTGCATGAAGGTAATTGACGTCTCCATTCAACGACATTTTGCTACATTTTCTTCATAGATCTAGACTCGTATGCCATATTTAGAGCATCCTCTTGAGAGTCTATAGATCGATTTGCAGCTTGTGTAATCCCAACGGCTTGAGAATTGTTCTTTTTTGTCTTGGATATCCTGTCCACAGCATACAGAGTAGATCATTTCTATTGTCAAACGGTTCAACGTCTAAACTATGACCTGCAATTGCAACTCAAGGCACTCGTGTGCATTGACGCCCACCGTCCAAGACTACTATGTAAGCTATCAATCTGAGAGTCATCTATTCATCACACGTGGAGATCTCCAAATAAATTAGTCAACTCTGCTTGTGCATATTTTTACCAGGGTTCGAGGCTTATTAAAATTGCATCTGAAGGTTTATTACTAGTTGGACGCATAACACACAAATCAACCAATCATTTGAACAACATTTACCTGAAAAGGGTTTGAGTGTTCTTCCATTTTTTAAATCCAAGCATTGAGGGAAGCTCATTGAATTCCATGGATAGAATTGCTTGATTGCGTTACTGAACTGTGTGCAACAAACCTGTAAGTTGGCATTCTTTTGAGGAACAGATCCATCTTGTGACAACTCAGTTTGCATCTCAAGATCCACTTGCATTGGTTCTCCATGTGGGTTACATATGAAGTTGACACATTTTAAAGGGTGTGAAAGTATATTTATATGTCTTAAGTGTTTAGGTTTATGTTTGTTTATAAGTCGATAGGTTTAGTTTTCATTGTTATAAGTTTTTTGTTCCGTAATGTTAAGTTGTATTTTAGTTATTAAATTTTTTGAAAATAAAAAATCAATAGGGATTTATTTTATGTTTCTATTTTTAGGTGTTTATATTGGTATTAAAGTGGTCAATGGTATTGTTTTATTTTGGATCAATAATAGTAGAGGTATATTTATGATAATAAGTATTGTATGTCAATACAATGAGCCAAAGTGTCAATTTTTTTTAATTGGTTTGAAAGTCATTTTTGTCATTGAGACCAAGTTAATGTATGTTGTCAAAGTCAATACTTGGTCATCAAAAGTTTTAAAAATGTCAAAAGAGTCTATTTTTAAGTGTGCTGTATTTGTCAAAGAGTTAAATAAAAGGACGCATTTCGGGCAACCTCAACGTCTTATGAAAACGTATCGTTTCACATTGAGGGGGGATGTGGAAACTTTTGAGCTTCACAACTTTATCGATTAAGTAAGCAACAACCTATTGGAGGTTGGAGGATACTCGAGGATGGAGGCTTTCTACACCTCTCATTAACCACTAATGAAGGGGCGTTTCTTGCTATAGTGACGCATATATATATATATATATATATATATATATATATATATATGTATGTATGTATTTTATATTTTTAGCACTTGTTTGTTTGTGTGACAAATAAAAGGTGTATTTCTTATTTTCTCACATAGTGCACTGCATAGAAAAGGTGTTTAGAAGAAACAAGAATGTGGCAACAGTGAGGAGAGCAGCTACCGCAGAGATCCCGCGACCCCCTTCTTTATGGAGATGATCAACCAGTGACATGTCCGTTGTGGTCACGTGGAGTAAATGTGCGATGCGTTCTTTCGCATAGTAGTGGTCATGTGTAGCAAGATCCAAATAGTAGTATACAAACCTAAGAGTATATGTTGGCATACAATTTTGTTCGTGCCAGTTCTTGGAGACAGAAGTGAAAGTTGAACAAATGGTTTCTGTTGTGGTTCCCGCACTGTTAGGTCGATGCGGTTCCCTCAGTGATTGGTTGATGGTAGATGTTCCTGTTTGAAGTTCCCACACTGATTCGATTGACGTGTTCTCGACATTGAATGGTTGATAAGAAGTTGATGTGTTTCTTCATTACTTTCATTAAGTTCTGTGAAACACAAATTAACATGTAAGGCCTAAGGGGGGAAATGTTAGGGAATAGTCAGCGCTCACAGTAATTTGTACATTGTAATGTGAATAATTACTAGAGTAATAATTCACTATTACGTATAGTTTGTTAGTTATATTTGGTTAGTAATTAGTAACGTAATATTGTTACAACAATATTACAATTATAGGTTAGTTGTTGTATATTGTCAATGTTGAAAAATAACAGTGTGCAGAGAGAAATAATCACAGTGAAAGAAAATAGATTCAAGACATACACAGATATTACGTGGAAAAACTTGGCAAATCACCAAGTATAAAACCACGGGAAAAGGTCTTTACTATTTTATTAGCCAGGTATTAATCCGTAATTACAATAATGGTAGTCGCCACACACAAGCTCAAAAATGAGTACAATGAGTGCAACTCAATAATACTTCACAATTTATGGGTTCCTTATATAGGAAAAATACATAGTACAAAACCGCATTAGTATGAACCCAAGTGTAGTACAAGTTTGCGTGTAGTACAAAACGTGTGTACTAACTCCTCGAAAAACGTGTAGTATGGAATTTGTAGAAATCCACGCTCAGGTTAATTGCCCAACCTGTCAGCGTGGTCGCCACTTGCTTATTCAAATGTTGACTTCACATATCAACAGTTACTCATATAGAGATTGAGATATTCGGGCGAGAAATTGGTGGAGATATGATCTCCCCAATTATAGGAAATAACTTTCCTATATATTTGTAATATCTCGTATGAGTTTGGTGTGCAAAAATATTATGGTGTGTTTGAAATAATTTTTATGTCTATTTGGCTTCATTATTCTATATGTTAGATTTGTGCAGACTTTGATTTTCCCAATATTTGTGCCTTCAGGGTTCAACTAAACCAATTGATTCGTCTTCATTATTACTATTTCTTAGGATGTGGCTCGAGGATGCAAAAATGAGCTTCACAGAGTGGTCACAATCAAACACCCAGCACAACCAGGGTTTCCCTTAGAGGCCCTGCTGGAGGGTGTCGACACATTTTAACATTTCTTAGATCACAATATACTTGATCCACTATCAGGGACAATAGGGTAAAATTATGTTATTTAAACTTGTTAAATTTCTACTTGACTAGGATAATGGAATATCATATACTAGAGGAACAGGATTACTGTTATAATTAATGTTTGACTGTAATTTATACATGTCAAGGTTAGTGGAGCACTCAGCATGTCTTTTGCTTAAGCAGTAGATCCAGCCGGTCATTGGCCTGCCTTTGCACTTTGATCGACACAAGGGCCTTTAGGCACACGATCAACACATATAGATTGGGTGGTTTGCTGTGCTCCCTCAATTGAGAAAGATGCTTCCAATCAGGCCATCCTGATCGAGCTTCCCTATTCTGATAAACGAGTTTTTCTATTTTGATCGAGAAAGATGCTTCCAATCAATTGAGCTGCCGATCAAGTGTTTCTTTATGATGGAGGATATAGTCCGTTCTGAAAATCAACCCAAACAATCCAACCATGCTATTCTACAATTGCATAGATACAGCGACTGGAGTCTCCAATTTTAGATGTAACCAGCTGGTTTCGAACCATATATATAAATTTCCAAAATATCTCTGCCTTTGGAGCCTTTAAGCTTGGTTACCATGTTCAAAATGTTTGGTTCGTTCGGAAGGGGAAAAAAGTTTGGAAATTCGAAATATTAAGAAAGTTCGGTTCGGTTCAGAAAATATAAAATATCAAAATATAAAAAATAATAAAGTTTTTAAATTATAAATTATAAACTTATATATATTTGTTCTTTTATCTTTCTATTTTACTAATATTTATATTATTTTACTACTAATATATAATATTAATAAATTATTAAATACTAATATCTGATATTTTCAAATACTAATATCTGATATTTATAAATACTAATATTTAATATATTTAAATACTAATATCTAATATATATAAATACTAATATTTAATATTTTTAAATACTACTATCTAATGTTTTAAAACTTTTAAATATCTAAATTTTTCACGACTTTTACCACCTAACATTTTATTTTAACACTTAAACCCTACCTTATTAATTATTAACTACTAACTTTTTTTATAATCACATGGCAAACTTTTTTTATAACCACATGGCAAATGCTTATTAAATAATAAGCAGGCAGGCCTTTAAAATTGAAATAATAGCGGACTTCTAACACTAAAAGCTCACTGTATTTTTTAACTTTAAAGTGGCACTTTTAAAACCAAAAATCAATTGTATATGATATACCATTTACAAAGTGTATTAGTAAAGTTCAACAATGTATATGAAGTCGAAGATGGTTTCTCAAATATGGAGACACGCACGCAGAAGCCAGCAGGATTGGAGTTACACAAGATGCATCTCTCAAACCCATGCCTAGGGCATGCTATATTTGATGAGCAGGTATGCGTTGGGGCTAAGACAAACTTTTATGAAATGTATGACAACCTGCGATCTAATAAATCTTTCAGATCTCACAGTGGATAGACTGCATTGTGAGAATGACATTTTGTTTTAGGGTTTGTCTTCTTCCTCTTAAGATTTCTTTTTTCATTCTTCCTGTTTTAGCATTGGTTCCTAATTTCAGTCATCTCACCCTGTTTTAATTAAAACACAGTAATAAAAAAGGGCCAAGGCCCCAAACTGAACCAGACAAGTTCGGCCAGCCCAAAAAATTCGGTCTGAACAGAACCTAGCCCAGGTTAGGATGAATCTGGTAAGAAGTACAAAACTTATCAATAACTCAACATATGAATGACTTAGGTCTAATCAATAAATGCTTGCATAAGATCCTATTTACTCATCATTGACTAACTTAAAATTGCCCCTGCCCTGAATGGCCATTTTGTACCTTTACTTAAAACATTTTTCTAAATAGTTTAAATTTTTCTCTAAACAAAAATCTAGGGAAGATTTTAGCTATTTGCTTTTGCATTTGGCAATATAAGAGCTCAAATTTTGATTGAAACAATGAAAATCGTATTTGAGGAAAGCAAAAGTATGGAGTCAAGACATGTGATCAATCAACCTAAGGTCTAAGGTTGATGATTATATAATAGTTTTCCAGTATTTACTTGTTAGGCATAAGTGGTGTCCTATTTCATTGTTTTAGGAATGTATTTGTTTTTGGACCATGCAAATTATAAAAGCCTCGTGGAATATGAAACAAGATATTGTATTTCCTTGCAAATGTTGTAAAGTCACATGGCAGGTCTTGGTTCCAAACAACAAAGATTAGTTCCTCGAAATATGTCACATTTTCATTTTATGTTATTGCGATTATCATATTATTTCTTTCCATTTGAATTATTGTCTTGTTACTGTTGCATTAATTGTCATTTCTTATTACTTAATTACTTTAAGCCATAATAGGCTTATATGGATGGACATGTTTGTAATGTGGGGCTAGGAAGCATTTACTGTCATTAGTTTGTTAAATTTTTTGTGCGATATAATATATGCAGGTGCAAATCATATCTATATGCAATTAAGATAGCTGAAGTTTGTAGAACATTTCTCATTTCTTTGGTTAGTCACAAAAAGTTATTATTATCTCATTAAATGTATTAAATAGAGGAAGTGAATGAATATGTTGGAGTATATGTTAAGCATTCTAAGGAAATAACCAGGCTACTTGTGTATTTGCATTACTTTAATGACAAATCAATAGTCTTTAATGCAGGTAAATACATTGGACTTAAATCTACCTCGGCGAAGTTTGTTAGTGTCATTTACTTGCGACGCTTGCAGTTCAAGGACAAAACGCATTATAAATCGACATGCTTATGAACGTGGCACGGTATTTGTCCAGGTTATAGTCATCTTACATCTTGTGTGATTGCTGTTATTTACAAAAAATGTTTGAAAATAGTCTGTAGCAATGAAAGGATCTATTTTTATGTTGCAAGGTTTTTAAAAAATCTTGTTGAAAATGTTGATTTTTTGTATGCTTGTTTTTTGATTAGGGTTGCTCTTGTCGGAAAGATTAATTGTTTTGAGCAGTATAAACTAGGGATTCTTTGGTCTTGAGTGCAATAAAGATATTTGAAAAATCATGTGCAAAGTGAAAGGGACCAAAGATTTCAACGGTAATGACATGTAGTATGTGACAAAGTTTAATTTCTGAGGCACCCCTGATATAGTTTCAGTATATAGAAGAGGTCCATGGAAATTTAGCACGAAGTCTTGCAGGAAAAAATTGTGAGAGGATTTAATCTCTGAGTCTAATGTATTGCATTATCAGAGACTATACATTATCAGAGACTATGCACTATCACCGTCTTGATTACAGTACCCTACATCTCCACCATCTGCATCAGAAAGAGGGTCATTCCAAATGTAATATTCGTAACTTTTTAATTAGGTGTAAAGTCCATTTTTCAGTATTGGTTTGCCTCTTTTCTGTCAAGTGGCTCAGAGTGTAGCAGTTCTAGTTGCTTACAAGAGAGTCAAAGCCACCAAAGTCATGAGTGTGTTTCTGCTAATGTACAATGCATAAAAAAAATGTTCTTCAAAGCAATGTTTGTATGTGGGGCGTTACGTTTGTGTTCGGCTAACCTTGCAAGAAGGTATGTAACTTGCTAATGGGTAGTTCTTTAGCATTTGCCAGTTATTCAGAAACTATTGAATAAATGTTTTGTTCAGTAAGCCATCTCAGACATCAATAAACTTTGTGAAATGTCCAATCCTTGTAGGAGGGACATTTGACCTTGTTGACATCCAAAAAAAGAGCCTTGTAGATTCTCAACTAATGGGTACCAATCATGAGATCCAACCTTTAAGTGGGCACCTTAAAACAACAAGAGCAACATGGCACAATAATCCTACCGGGGCGCTGACAACTAGTCCTTGATGGCTCTTGTGGAGAGACAAGCTTCGATGGAAAAAATGATACTTTATGTGCATTGGCCATCTCCTCAGCTCACTTGTGAGGTGTACAGTTGAGAATTGAGCTGTAGACACTTGTAGACCGTCATATTCAATGTGGTTAATTATTGCCTTAGGTAGTTTTTTAATAACACTTGTTAGCATATTTGGTTGTTGACGGTTATGTTTAACCAACCAACTGATTGGTGGTCTTGTCATATAAATAGAATGATATAATCTAGACTTGTGTACCTTTCTCTCCAACTTACAACTCTATGAGTCAAGTTCTGCAGTGTTCATATTCCCAAACTCATTGAAAATCACATCTTTCCTATATCCTATGCAAGCAAACAAATACCCAAGTCTAATAGCCAAGCACAATGCATTTTCTACTCCTAGGTACCAACTTAGTTCTATGTTCAATAGGAACTTAATCATAGCAAATGCATCCATTGTTTTTTTAAAGTGTTGTCCCTTGGGTTTAAATCCAGTTCATGCCTCATACGGTGTTTTGTCCAAAAGAACAACTGTGGGAGATCTATTCCCCAAAGACATTGCATTACCAACTTCTTTGACCCAAAAAGTGTCATCTGACTGTAGTGAATTGCTTCTGAAATGTCTTGGACATTTCTGTGAAACGTCTGGGCATTTCCGGTGCGTTTTTGGTGGGACCTGTGGGCAGTGACAGAAAATAAAGCTAAAACAATAAAAAAACCCCTATTTTTGTCTAAAATGCTAGAAATACACACCTCGCTCTTATAACACACAACCAACATTTGCTGTATTTTCAAGTGTTTTACTAAAAAAATGAGTAATATGCATTATATTATAATAATAATAATAATAATCATAATAAAATCTATGAACGTTTCCAAAACAAGGTTTTTGAAAAATGGCGTTTCTGCATATCCGAAATGTGTCTGTTTCTGTACCCGTTTCCGTTTCCAAACAACATAGATTATAGCATAGCATGGCTCGTGTTGTGCCTTCCAAAGTCTTCTTCATCCTCTTAGAAACTCCATTTTTCTGCGGAAGATAAGGATCAGTGTATTGCCGTTTGATTTCACGTTTTCGGCAATAATCTGAAAACTCATTTGAGATATACTCACCACCATTGTCTGACTGAAGAGAGGCCAGTTTCAACCCTGTTTCTTTTTCAACTAAGTGTAAGAATTCAACAAACTTAGTGAAAACCCTCTGATTTGCTTTTCAAAAAATATACCCCCTTCATTTGTGAAAAATCATTAATGAACAATACAAAGTATCGACACCCTCCAATCAATAATTTTTTCATATTGCAAACATTGCTTTGTCCATCCTCATATTCTGTGTGGACAATTTGGTACTTATCTCTAACAAAGTTGACGTAGTTAAGTCCATTCTCTAACACAATTTGATAACCTTTCTTTCAAACGGTGACTGAAGAAAGGAGATTCTTTTTCAATTTAGTAACGTACCAGACATCTTGCAAAAACTTAGTAGAACTGTCATGAAACAAAAATGGATTTGTCTGCTAAGGTTACAGGTGCTAGAGATGCTTCTTTGTAATGCCAAAATAAGTCACTTCTGTAAATCATATGTTTGGTTGCATCTATATCTAAGAGCAAAACATCAGTGAATTTATCCCTAACTTAGACACCATGTAGGTTATGTTATCACACTCATATAATACCGTGAACACATTTTTGATTGACCTCTGCCTCTAACTCTGACTTGACCTTGTCCTCGATAACTTAACTCATTATGATGATGATGACTATTGTTTTGTTGGTGGGTATAATTTTTGTGATTTCTTCTTCCTCTACCCTATTTTTTTTTCAAGAAACGTCTACCCCCTCTATTATGATGACTACTAGTACTGGAATATTAGGTTTAGATTTTGTTGCATATGCTTCTGTTTTTTTTTTTTGGGTAGGGACATATCATGTTGATTAAGCAATTCAACAAGTTTAGCAAATGTAGTACCTGCAATCCTATCATATAGTGTAGCATATCAACAAAGTTCTTATAAGAGCTAGTTAACCCTTTCAAAGCAGCAATAACAACTAAGTCATCATCAAGTTGCCCAAAACCTGCCTTAGTATATTCAGTTGCAATGTTTCTATGTTTAGAAATGTACTCTCCCATACCCCCATCATCATCTAAAAACAAAGCAAATAATTGCACATATTTATATGCATCTATTTTATTGTGCTTTGGTTTTTTGTCATACAAAGCTGACAAGGTTTTCTAGGAAGTATAGCTATGTGGAGAATATTCTGTGTATATACATGTCTTTCGTACAATAACATTTAATTAAGGCTAAGGATTTTGAATCTTTTAAGTTGAGCGCATCCAACTTGTCTTGGGCAGTTGGCATTGTGGGAGTGTCATCCTTCACAACATCCCATAACTCATTGAAATTGAGTGATGCCTCCATTAGTCATTTCCAATTAGAATAATTGGAAATCATAAGGCAATCGTTGTCAAATAACAAGTTTTGAATTTTAGGCATATTGCAAAAATTCATATCAGAAATTTGACATAAAACATACAAAATAATGCGTCTATGAGGATTTGTACTTAAATTCTGTGTAGAACATAAAAGATTGTTTGATGGGTTTTGCGTTTAATCTCAATGAAAACAATTTCACAAGTACACCCTTATATGTCCAATTCACATGCCTATAACACCACCTCCATACAATTCATTAACGAGAATATTCCTAAAATATTTCATTTACAAAAATAGCTTTCAAAGAAACTTTTGCAAAAAGAAAGGAGAGGGTTTTGACTAGAGACCTCCTACTTCAAACACCTTAAAAATAACACTTGACACTTGGTCTGCTATCATTTAAATATTTATGTTGCAAATCTTTTATATAGCTTATTTTCATAAGTGGTTTGATTTAAAATAAATAAAGAGTCAGGTAAATTAAATGTTTTTGGACACTTTTTATGCAATAAAGATTACTATTGGCTGGGACCCACAAAGCATTAATAGCCAACAAGAAACAGAAAAATACTTTAATATTCATGCCTCTTCTATATTTCCAACACTTGTAATATTGCTTGAGGGCTGTTCTACAGCTGTAAAGACACTTTTGTATGTAGCAATAATCATATTTGTAGGCAATATTAACACTCCAACAGGCAGAAATGCAACAATAATGTTTTTGAAGGCAATGCTAACGCTTCAGCAGGTAGATATCACTTATTTTCAACGTGGTCAATGATATAGGAATCCTTTTTCAGGTCATGTTCAGATATATATTGTCTTTGTTCAATGCTTTTGCTGCATTAGTTGGGTTTGATACTTCCTGGAAACTCCTCACGGATTTTTCTTATGGTTCAGGCAACATTTGTTTTTTCTTCCACTTCTACAAAATATCATACATGGCTTCTTTGCCTTCCTTTTAGGCAAAATGAGAAGTTATGGGTATCAAAAACATTTATTTAGGCAATATTCAAATGTGTGAAAAAACACTCCTTTAAAAACAAAGCTTTTCTCAAAAAAATTCAATGGATTACATGTACAAGTAAACCCATAAAAAAGTTTTTTACCGATAATGCATACATGGCAAAGAAAAACCATAAACATTATTTATATAAAAAACTTGAATATATACTAAAAATTCTCTTACTATTCTTTTCTTCGCATACTCCTCTCTTATGGACACTTTTTCTCCCACAGGCTCACTCTTCTCTCTCTCCAAGCTCTGATACCACTGATCACAATTTCACAAAACCATGGGTTGATATACAAAACCACCCGAGTGAATCTTGTTCCCACAAAAGGTGGGTGCAAGCATTTTATTGCTTCAAAGTAAATTATACAAGCGGGTGGTTTAATGCCGTTAACCCTAGTCTTATCATAAAAGGTGTATATATGGGTTTTACTATACTAGTAAACCTGGACAACTAACTATGTAACCTCCTCCTATCTTGCTTGTGGGAATACCCATAAAGATCACTAATATTTTGCTTAACACCTAATGATTTATTAAAGAGGGGTTTCAAGTAAGATGCACGCCCATTTTGCAACTAATTTATTTACCTAAGCTAACATAATATTTTGAAGCAAGTCCAAACAATAATATTTCTGTAATCATTCAACAACACCTATGAGCTTAGAATGGCTAGGTGCATCCTTTGACTGCTCAGGAGACAATGTCATGGTCAGGAGAGTAGACTCAAATCACATTGCCTTGAACATGTTTATCTACTAGGTTGTATTTTCAGTTTTGTTTTTCATGCACGATTATCTTTCAATCCAAATTGTCTTTGGTCAATTGCAGCAGTTTTCGTTCTTACTAGTGTGTTTTGAGGACAGTTTCTGTGATTCATGCATGTTTGACTGTTAGAAGTTCTTAAAGACGCAAGGTAGGTTAGTTCCCTTTGATGCTATACTGTTTATGATATTAGTTCTGTGAGATATTTGTGTTTTCTTATGCATGTTTACATTTACAAATAAATTTGACTGGAATTGGTATTCTTTAACGTGTTATTTCCCACAGGCTCACTCTTCTCTCGCTCCAAGCTCTGATACCACTGATTACAATTTCACAAAACCATGGGTTGATATACAAAACCACCAGAGTGAATCTTGTGCCCACAAAAGGTGGGTGCAAGCATTTTATTGCTTCAAAGTAAATTATACAAGAGGGTGGTTTAATGCCGTTAACCCTAGTCCTATCATAAAAGGTGTATATATGGGTTTTACAATACCAGTAAACCTGGACAACTAACTATGTAACCTCCTCCTATCTTGCTTGTGGGAATACCCATAAAGATCACTAATATTTTGCTTAACACCTAATGATTTATTAAAGAGGGGTTTCATGTAAGATGCACACCCAGTTTGCAACTAATTTATTTACCTAAGCTAACACAATATTTTGAAGCAAGTCCTAACAATAATATTTCTGTAATCATTCAACAACACCTATGAGCTTAGAATGGCTAGGTGCATCCTTTGACTGCTCAGGAGACAATGTCATGGTCAGGAGAGTAGACTCAATCACATTGCCTTGAACATGTTTATCTACTAGGTTGTATTTTCAGTTTTGTTTTTCATGCACGATTATCTTTCAATCCAAATTGTCTTTGGTCAATTGCAGCAGTTTTCGTTCTTACTAGTGTGTTTTGAGGACAGTTTCTGTGATTCATGCATGTTTGACTGTTAGAAGTTCTTAAAGATGCAAGGTAGGTTAGTTCCCTTTGATGCTATACTGTTTATGATATTAGTTCTGTGAGATATTTGTGTTTTCTTATGCACGTTTACATTTACAATTAAATTTGACTGGAATTGGTATTCTTTAATATGTTATTTCTATTGTTGTATACAGTGTGCAGGATGTGAAGCATATCACAAGCTTGTGGATAATTTAGGCCTTGTTGTAGAGTATGATTTCAGAGATGATCTTGATGGTTATCCTGAGGAGCTGTGAGGGGTAATTTTTTCCATATTTCTCTCTTATCTGATTGTCATAACCAAGCGCTTAAAATGTTACTTTCACTTTCCTCAATCATAGACACAATTACTGGCATAACGATATAGGAATTAGAAGAGTTACATCTAACAATCGTGCTTAACCCTGTTTGGAAATCTTAGCAGCACTGTGCCAGGAAAGTCGACTATCTATTTGTAGTTAAGAAATGCTTCTATAATGAGAAAGGTATGGTAATGATCATGATCGTCATGGAGCAATTAACCTTATTGGTATGTGCTTGTTAAATGTTCCAAGAATTGTATACAAGTTGGCATTTATTATACTGTGACAAGTAGTGTCTAACTCCTCTTTAAATTAGATTAATCACTTACGCTGCACTTCTATTCAAAGGCAGTTCTTGCAAGTTTTTTAGTCCTTTATACCTGTGCTTTGTTGTTGATGTCCTTAATTAATTGCAAGGCGGATGAGGGATTTTCCTATATGCTTATCAAATTAACATAACAAGGAAAAAGGCCTAATGCACATTGTTGCCAAGTAATAAGGATTTTTCCTATAATTGTTTGTTGTTGTAATGAGTTGGGGCTCTATTACATCCATAACCCCTTATTCATGTTAAAATCTTCCTTCTCTCCATCCAGCCAAAAAACCAAGCATATATAAAATCAATAAACACAATTATGAGATTTTCCCATGATCTAAGCTAAACATCAATCATATCGTAAGCGGTAATCTCTAGAGATGACTAACATGCCCACAATAATAAGAGAATTTGGAGGTGTCTTCCTAGTCACCATTCTTTACATGGTGATTTATAGATGCCAACAAATATCATAACAATATATACTTGTAGTGCATTACATATCCTAAAAAACAAGAGGATTTACACTAATCACTGTTTTTAATAAATTGCACAAAAGGGTTGAGCCATGCCAAGGGGATAGTGTAAGTAGTAGTTTCATCGGTCATAGCAACTTAAGGTGAATTGGCATGCCGATGACTCAAATGTTTCCAAGGAACTCGTTGGATGCACAATCAACGCTAACATCTTAGATTGGAAAAGGGCCAATAACATTTATACCACTCGAGGCAAATTTTTTCAAGGGGTCCTTTAATTAATATGAAAAATAATTACAATGATACAAGGGCATATAGGGGTTTGAAATGTTATAGTACACTTAAATTTTAATTTGACCTTGACATAGGGAAGGAGTAGTTGGGACCCCTAACTTAGGGGTCTCACATCTTCCGTACTACCTCACCTAGTTTAAAATTTCAGATTTAGATAGTTTAATGTTTTTAAAGTCTAAATATGTTGTTCGAAAGGCAAATCTACGTCGTGAGAAGTCGTACAATGATGTTTTTGTTGACATCATTTTTTCGTCATTTTTTTTTGGTGCAATTGATTGTTGGTCTCAAAGGGACCAATTAATCAATAATAATTTTCAAACAAACACGTTTTATCATTAGTTTAAAGTTTGTGAAGTAAGGCACATACCAAAATTAATATGGGTCATTAATATGAAACAAAGTGCCATGTTGGAAGATGTGACTCATTAATGTCAAAGCCAATGCCATTTTCCACTTGGCTTAGGAGGGTTTGCTCCATTAATGTGGCAAAAATTAATGCCGTTGTGAACCATCGACAAATGTTTGTCCTTGTCTTTTCATGTATCTCCTCCCCCCAAATGGCATTGGAACCTACCTAAAAGTTTTCAACCATGCCGTTTTTTGCAAAGGGGTTTTCGTTGGAAGAATGGAGGGATAAAACATTACGTGTATGTGTGTTCCTTGTAACTGAATTCACAACTGTGTTATTTTTATTTTCGCATAACTTTTATTGTTATTGTGCCTTCTATGTTCATGGATTTTTTTGTGTCTTCACATTCGAGTAAACATTTAGTGGTATGTTAATGGGTGGATGAAATGTTACATGCAGGGGTGTTGCTTGTAACTAAGTCTACAATCATCTTTCTTAAATTTTTGCGTGGCTATTATTATTATTATTATTATTGTATTTTCTATGTTCATGTTTTTTTTGCATGTCTTCACATCTTAAACGTTTGGTAGTATGTTAATGGAATGATGAAACGTTACACCATCAAACATCTTTCTCTACATTTTTGTGTACCTCCTCCCCCAAACGACCATGCAACCCACCCAAAAGTTTTTGTGCATGCAATGTTTCATAGATGAATTTTTGTCGGTAGAATGGAGGGATGCAAATTGTTATTGTGCTTGCTATGTTTATTGTTTTTCGTGTGCCTTCACATCTGACTAAACGTTTAGTGGTATGCTAATGAAGTGATGGCATGTTACACATGTGGTTATTGTAATTGAACTCACAACGGTGTTCTTTTTTGTTTTCGCATCCCTATTATTGTTATTGTGCCTTTTATGCTCACAATGTTTTTGCGTGCCTTCATATCTGATTCAATGTTTAGTGGTATGTTCATGGCGGCCGTCAAGGTATTCATTCACATACTAGTAAATATAATTGTTTTTGTATCAACCCATATTGTTTTTTGAATTCTATGGCCATGTTGGAAGACGTTTGTGAACCTCCTCCCCCAAACGACCATGCAACCCACCCAAAAGTTTTTGTGCATGCAATGTTTCACAGATGAATTTCTGTCGATAGAATGGAGGGATGCAAATTGTTGTTATTGTGCTTGTTATGTTTATTGTTTTTCATGTGCCTTCACATCTGACTAAACGTTTAGTGGTATGCTAATGAAGTGATGACACATTACATACATGTGGTTATTGTAACTGAACTCAACGGTGTTCTTTTTTATTTTTGCATCCCTATTATTGTTATTGTGCCTTTTATGCTCGGTGTTTTTGCGTGCCTTCACATCTGATTCAATGTTTAGTGGTATGTTCATGGCGGTCAAGGTATTCATTCACATACTAGTAAATATAATTGTTTTCGTATCAACCCATATTGTTCTCTGAATTCTATGGTCAGTTGGAAGGCGTTTGTGTCATTAAATATGCAAAGAAGTGCCATGGTGGAAGACAATAGTGTTCTTAATATGCAACGACCATTTTCGATGACCCTTGACGACATTTTTTTTCCATTAATGTAACATGTTATTGTTGTCATGCATGCCATCGTCAACTTGTTCATCATGTTGGAGGGATAAAACATTACTCACAACTAAACCCTCAGTGTCGACATGATTTAATTCACATCTAACTCTAAATTTGTTTGTATTTTAATGGAAGTTTTGGAGGTTTTTTGAATGTTGTTGCATGTTTTATATCTATGCACATTTTTATTTATCGACGCAATATGGGTTGGAAGACTTAACATTTATTGATATGTGAATTGCCTTGAAGGTTTTCATTCACATGCCAATAACTTTTAATGTCTTTGTATCAAAATTAAGGTTTTCATTTACATAACAAGGGATTTAATTGTTTTTGTATCAAACCAATTTTTTCCTTCTGAATTCATGTTGCAGTGTGTTTTATATCTGACACATTACTATTTCTCTGCATTAACTTTAGAGGGATGAAACAATCCTTGCCTTGAACAAATTGTAAAAATGTATTATTTAACATTTACAACTGTGGAAGGAAGATTCACATACGAGTAAACATTATTTTTTTAATCAAAATTTATACTTTCATTCCTATTCAAATAAATGTTGACTCAAATTTATCTATTGATATGTTTATGTCAATTAATGTTGTCGTGTTATTCACATTTTCAAAATTACAAATATTCTTTGCCATTATTGTTGTTGATCAATTATTGAACATTTTTTGCGTTTGATGGAGGCTCTGAAAATTATTGATATGCTTTTGTGAATTATTGTTGTGTTATTCATTCATATTTTCAAGATTACAAATATGTTTTGCCACAAGTGTTGTTGATATGTTTTCTATTCACGTTGCTATGTTACTTATATGTGCGACATATTTTTATATGCATGCCTACAATTTTTTATGGCTTTTGCAAGCATCCACTATGCGTTCCCATGTAGAAATGCTTGTTTGGATGGAAAGGGATTTGAACTTGGGATGAAACACTAAATATTTATTATTATATACACAAATACATGTTTGGATAGAAAGAGATTTGAACTTGCGATAAAAGACTTAATGTTTACTAACATGTAGATGGAAGCTTTGGAGGTTTTCATTCACATATTGGTAGATGTTATTGTTTTTGTATCAAAATGTTAATGCTATTATTTTTGTATAGAACGCAAACTTAAATTACTTGGTTTAAAATTTTGTCCTATAATAATTTTTAAGCGAACACATTATATTATCATCGACATGAAATTTTGTTAAGGCATGACACAAAATTAATATGGATCACTAATATAAAAAAGGGCCATGCTGAAAGACAAGTGTGTTTGCAAGACTCAACATTTCGTGATATGTAGAGGGAAAGCCGCAAAGGTTTCTATTTACATACTAATAAAGGTTTCTATTTACATACTAATAAATTTTAACGTCTTTCTATGAAAAATAAGAATTTTATTAACATACTTGAAAATGTTGTCATATGTATCAAACTGGATCATACTCTAAAATAATGTCGTGTTTCTAATATGTTATTATGATATTCATTCACATTTTTCATTATGTTGTTTTATTAATATGTTGTGTTATTGATATGTTATGACATGTTGATATGTTTTCTATTTTATTGTCTTATGTTTATTAGTTTTTCGTTTTATTGTCAATTATTATATTTGTGCATTCTTATTTTTTTTAACAGAAATTGAATCGCTGTAAAAAGTGAATGTTGGGTTGTTCAATTCACGGAATTTTTATGTTGTTTTTCTTGATACTTTTTTTTTCAATGTGTTAACATTATATATGTTTGCGAAGCTTGAAATGCTCGTACATTTTTTTTTCGAAGTTTGTGAAATTTGTAATGTTCAAACACTTTATTACTTATATTGTTTATCTATGTTGTTGATATTTGTTATCTATGAGTAATGATGATAGATTTTAAAATCAAAAGTGATAAACAACAATGGGGTACTTGCTTTGAGGTGATTTTTTTTAACTTTCATTGAACTTATGATCAATTTGCATGTTGAATGGTAGATAACAAAAAACTTTAGTTACATTACATAATCAAATTGAATCGCTGTACTTTAATTACACTTGTTAATATACTTTATTACATTAGATATCAAACTAAATACATTTCATTATATTAGTTGTGTCATGTCCGATAACGTAACATAATTACATAATATACATTGTTTGTTTGAATACTTGTAAAAACAATGGATTTCTTTAAGGTAAAACAAAAATTACACTATCCAAAGTGGAAATTTTGATATGTGCCCTTCATTTTCCATATTCTAAGAATGTGCAGTCATTGTTGGTCTTTTATGCATTTTGTTCTTAGTGGGATTTGTTGCCATGATAGCATAAATAGGAGGGCTACTACATGAACCAATTGAGAATATAATGTTTATTATGTCATTCAATGTGGTGATGTTCCGGTATAGGGTTGAATTTGTTATTTAAATGTCTTTGCCTCTCCAATTCTTTTTTGGCCTTCTCGAATCCTCTATCCCTTCCAACATGTTCTTTTGCTCTTTTCCTTGCCTTTGCTATATCTTATCCTACTCCTTTTGCCTTTTGATTTTGTTTATTTTTTTTTGATATTTCTATAATGTCCCTTTTAGGTCAAAATTAGACAATTTTGGAATTTATGATAAACCATTAAAATGAAAATACAAACATTGGTTTTTTATCTGAAACTTTAACTTAGAAAATTACAGAATTTTGAAAGTGCAAATTATGCATGAAAATAAATTTCAAATCCTTAGAAGCCCTCATAAAAATATATAAATTCAATATATTTATTTATCACCATAAATTTGGTTTTTGAATCAATAAAATATGACTGATTGATTGAGGGTAGATGTTGAGATTTCCACTGATCGAACACTGTCCTAACTCAGTGCTCAGTGCTCTAAGCAAGTCGCCACATCCCAAGTGGTTTATAGTTGTTGCGTTGACCCTCAAAATGTTGCTCTACTATTGTGTTGACTCTTAAAATGTTGCCCTATTGTTGCATCCCGCTTTCTAACGCTGTCAACTAGTTCTCCCCCTTCCCAACGCTGTTCAAATTGATTTGTTCCTCTCCGCCACTACCCCAATTGATTCGCCCACATTTTAGGGGTGTCCCACTGATTTTTGTCCAAACGTGATATTTGAATAATATTATCAATTGAGTATTGAGGGTTTTTCGTTCTCGAATACTTGAAGCCAATGAGGGTTTCTGTTCTAAGCGTTGATTATGCAAACAAACATGTTTAACATCAAATGAATTAATTGATAGATGATATATAGATGCCAAAAATAAACCTTTCCATTTTTTATACATTTTTTCTCTTAAACACTTATTTTAAGAGCAAAATATAAGTCGCTGACATTACTTTTGAGCCACTTAGTCATATTATTAAATTTACTATAAAATATTTAAGAATATTTTTTATTTTAATATTAATATTATTATTAAGTTGCCTAAAATATTAGAAATGATTCGGCGCAACAAATTATTTTAATATAGAAAAATGGACATTACAATTCACCCTTCTCAAAACTGTTTTTTTTTCAAATAATTGCAACCTCTTATGCTCAATTATTACATGTCAAAATGATGAGTCATGTTGTAGTGCTCGTAAACTCTGAATGCTAGACTTGTCAAATGAGATAGCTCGTCACAGAACATAGTGTGATATATCTCTAATGAATGCCGAATGCAATTCATCTTCAAATTGATCCTCCAAAATTTATTGATCCCTGGAAGGCACCCACAAACTCCCAAAAGATTGAAAGCTGCCATATGTTCTTTCCATTGTGTAGATATTGTCCCACTTGGCTTGTCCCATGTAATGATCTGGAATACCAAATCTTTGAGTCCTAATGGATCCTTACATGATTTGGTGAGCTCATTCCAATATATGGTGAAAAATATTGTGGATACGCTGGGAACATGTTACAACCACCACAAATTACTTGGAATTTCATCGACATCAGGGTTGTTACGTCTGATTTGTTTTGTTTTTTGGTTGAAATCCTCTGCGTATATCATCTAATGATAGAATTCCCTTAAGGTGGGCAAACTCATAGTTGTTCATGACTACTAATAATGGTTTTAAACATGATTATTTTAAAACCTTGTCACATGACAATGGTATAATAACTACCAAACTGAAATTTTATTGAAGAGACAAAACTATGAGCAATGTAGACGCTGATAACCACCATATATGGACTGAAAATTTGAGATCAACATATTTAAAGTTGGAAGCCACACACATGTACCTCAAAAGGTCACCCGAATTCCATATCATTATGCAAAATGCATTTTGAGCCAAAGGCTCTATCTTTATTCTTTTGTCTTAGTTAGAATGATGGTAGAACATAAATAACGATGTGCTAACATTCCCATATTGTGAATTAACATCATAAGAGTGCTTACCATGATGACAACAAATTTGAAATGACATAGTATGAAACCACCACACTGAAATATGACTTTTCTTTTTATACCTTGCACTGGAATCTAATTGTTTCTCTTATTTTTTTCATTTAAAAGTAAGCTTTTGAGAGATTTGTCTTGACACAACAATCTTTGTAATTCAGAATTTTAGAATTAGTGACATCAATTGAAACATTCTCCTTGCTTGCATGCTTATCACTATAGTTACTCTTTCATACGACAATGACTCAAATTTTGATATGATAGGTGCTTCTAGCATTGAAACATTTTTAATTTTATATACTCGACATTCAACATGTAATGCATGTTCTTCTTTTACATTGTAAAAACAAACATTTTGTTTATCAAAAGTCATATTTGTTTCTATCGAAGACTACTCTTTTCATTTGCATGGTGGATTCCTTTATGGGTTGCTCACTAACTTCTTTCGAATCTGAATTTTATTGCTTCTTGATTCTTTGGATTTTTTTTGAGGTTTTGACTTTGCATCCTTCATCCCTTTATCTAACCACACTTTTTCATATTGCCATTTTTCATGTTGTGTCTCTATCAACTCCATACAATCTATAAAAGAGATTTCTATTCGAATATCTGTTGGAAGAGTTTTGTATGAATCAAATATAGCCACAATATCCATCTCTAGTAATCCCATGGCATGAAGAAAACTTCTATGAATAACTCAATCCCACAGCTGGCAAGAAGATAGGCTTTGATACTACTGTAATGCCCTTTTTACGACAAAATTAGTCAATTTTGAAATTTGTGATAAACCCTTAAAATGAAAATACAAATCGTGATTTTGTATTTGAAACCCTAACTTAGAAAATTACAAAATTTTGGAAGTGCAGATTATGCATGCAAATAAATTCCAAATCCTTAGAAATCCTCATAAAAATATGTAAATTCAATATATTTATTTACAACCATAAATCTAATTTTTGAATCAACTCTAGACCTGAATGATTGGAATAAAATATGATTGATTTTATGAGGTTAGACGCTGAGATTTCCACCCATTGAATGCTATCCAAACTCAATGTCCAATTTTTTAGGCAAGTGTCACACCCCAAGTGGTGTATAGTTATTGTGTTGACCCTCCCAATGTTGCCCTACCGCTGTGTCACACTTTTTGAGGCTGTCAATTGGGTTGACCCACTCCCAATGCCATCCAAATTTATTCACATTTTGATTCCTCATCAAGCAAACTATCTAATTGTCTGTGGATATTTATATTTGAAAAATTTGGATTTGACTATTTTTGACTAAGCTTTGAGATATATACTGTTATGAGGTAGTAGAATATTGTTTAGGTTGCATGGTTACATTGTTATGAGATAGTTGTAGTGTATATGTTTACATTATGAACATATTAATTTGTTATTTCAACGATATTTTATGATGTTAGTATATCATGTTGATATCGTGTAACTACTTGTTTGTTGTGAGGTTGAAGCAGAGGAACTCATCTTTCAGAGCATGACGGAAGGAGAGCATCATTGGAGAGGTTGACGTAGATCAAGATGTCGGAGAACGACATAGAAACCCACTAGAACCTTGCACTCCGACATAGAAACCGACTAAAACTTTGCAAACCCCACAATAGTTAACACATGTTAGAATGCATGATAATGGTTTGCACACGTAATTATTTATGCTTGCAAGAAATAGTTGTTTGTCATGTTTTGCTAGTATAGGTTAAATGGGTTAATGAAAATATTGTGCGTGATTTGCATAGTTAGAATAAATTTGGGCTATTTATTTTTTATATTATTGAGTTTATTTTGGATGAGTCATCATAATTATTAGGGTATTATTAGTTATTTTAAAAAAGAATAAAATAGTAATTATATATATTGAGGGGGATATATTATTAGGAAAAATCAGCTTTAAAGTAAAACGCCTCATTTAAGAAAAAAATAAAAATAATTAAAGGAGTTTTTTTTGTAAAGCAAAGCATATCATACTGGAAGGAGGGCAACTGAGGAAAGGATCTTTACAGGGTCAAGCTATACCATTGTGAGGTGGGCAATGTGTTACATGAATTGATTAAAGTAAACTCTTATATGTCTATTGAATTATGCAAACATGGATATATCGATTTAGAAATAACATTCATGTCAGTTAAGTGGGGCGATCTATATGATATACAATCAGTTTTATTTTACACTATTGTAATAACCTAGGCATCCCAAGAGAATGACTAAACTATGGAATATACTTGAAACGAAACTATTTTTCTTTTTGCAAATCGCTATGTTATTATGTATTTTGAATATGACGATTATAATCTGTAGAGGATATATGGTTGTCTTCCAAAATACTTGAGTGATTGCCCCCAAAATCTTTGAGAAACCGACTTCAAAAGAATATATGGCATTTTGAAATTCTATGCAAAAATTTAGTGTTATGTCGTAGTAGCATTATGTAAAAAAAGAGAGTAGTGAAGCTTCCTTTGATGAAACCTAGTGCATTAACGAAGCCAAAGTGATAGCAACGAACCATGCAATAGGATAAATTGAATCGCTTCAGTTATTACATTGCAAGTATCGTTACTGCTTTTATTGAATCGTTACATCCAAAGCTATCCAGTACTAAATTTATATAATTACTAAATTTAAATAGAAATTAATATAAACATATTATTTTAGTCTATCAAGTACCGAGTTTCAATAGAAACTAATATAAACGTATTATTTTAGTCTGTCAAGTACTGAATTTCAGTAAAAACTAACGAGATTACCATCATTACATTACAGTTCTGATTTAGGATGGTAATTAATTCTAGCGAACTAGGTTGCCTTTTAACTGGCAACTTATAAAGTATCATTGTTGGAGTCCATATTTGTCGTTGTACATCAACTATGCTCATGGTTGTATGTGCATCGATTAGGAAAGTAAATATTATATACCTTAAAAACTCTATGTAGGGTGTTATAAAAGTCAGGTTTCTTAACATTGGCGACTTGTTTGGTATGAGCAACGACTTGAATATAGACGTCTTGTTTTGAAGCAATGGAGACTTGAACTGATATGCAACGTTGAATTCTAGCCATTTATAAAGTATCATTTGTTTAAAATAAATAAATAATAAACAATGAACTTGCTTTAAGCAAAGGCGATCTGCATATAATTTTAATGCAACGAACTTGCATTAAAATGGGGAGTGATTTATGACAATTATATATATGTTGTATAGTAGTTAACATCATGAATATACTTAAGGGGTCGGGCACAGTCTTAAATTAGAGTGAATAAATTTCTTATCTTATTTTTCAAATCGATAATGTCAAAATCACTTTGAATTATGGTAATGGGCGTATGGGAATAATATAAATTTTAAAATCGTTTTATGTTATTTAAATAATTTATGCGAAATTATATATATATATATATATATATAAATGAGCATGTTGTTCAAGTAAATATTTAGATGGGAACTTTCAACATATTATGTTTCAAATTGATAATATCAAAATCACTATGAATTATGGTAACGGGTGTATGTAAATAATATAAATTTCAAAATCGTCTTATGTTATTTGAATTATATATATATATATATATATATATAATGGGCATGTTGTTCAAGTAAATATTTAGATGGGAACTTCCAACATATTACTAGAAGGCTAAATTGCTTATTTTAGCGCACTAGTCTAGTAAAAACATGTCATATGATACATAAAAAATTGTTATGTTTATATGTCTAAATAGTTAATTTTAATAATAAAACATAAGTTGTCGACATTACTTTTTGGCCACTTAATCATATTACTAAGTTTACTTTAAAAAATATTTAAGAATAATTTTTATTTTAATAATAATAATAATAATAATACACACACACACACACACACACACACACACACACACACACACACACATATATATAATGGGCATGTTGTTCAAGTTAATATTTAGATGGGAACTTCCAGCATATTACTAGAATGCTAAATTGCTTATTTTAGCGCCCTAGTCTAGTAAAAACATGTCATATGATACATAAAAAATTGTTATGTTTATATGTCTAAATAGTTAATTTTAATAATAAAACATAAGTTGTCGACATTACTTTTTGGCCACTTAGTCATATTACTAAGTTTACTTTAAAAAATATTTAAGAATAATTTTTATTTTAATAATAATAATAATAATAATAATAATAATAATAATAATAATAAGTTGCTCAAAAGATTACAAATGACCAAGCTTAACTTAAATAATAATATTAATTATGTTAATCTAGAAAATAGGATATTACAGTTCTCTTCTTTTCATCTCAACCTACCTAAAGGCTTTCCTTTTATCAACTTGTTGTTTCTTCCTTGCCTTCAATTATTTAATCTCTTTCTTCTGGGACACTTGTTCTATAAACATTTGAAGATAGTCATCTAATAAGATAATTTGTAATTGTCGGCTCAATGTGAGTGCATTGTTCCCTGATTTATTTGCAATCCTTTCAGTTCACAATTTTATAAATGTTGATATTAAAGTTTATTATTCATTTAATTTTATTTTGGTTGCAATTCAGATCTTAGACTACATTTATTTCTATTTCTTCATTGACATCTAAATCAACTATTTCATCTTCTACGCTCCATTGTCATCTACTGCATAGTAATGAACTATTTTTGATGGAATAGAAGGCAGTGGTGATGGCATTGACATAGAGACATATGCTTCCATTAACTCACAATTGAGGCCAATATTTGTTGCTCCCTTCCTCAACCATTTTGGTGGAATTTTTTTTCATCTTGGCATTTGCAGTCTCTTCAACACCTTTAACATTTGTTGTTTGACCTATAACACCTTCAACATTTGCTGTTTATACTTCTTCACCTTTGACAACATTATTATGTTGCATTTACTCCATCTTATGCATAGTAGCTTTAATGTCTTCCTCATTTAGCACTACCATTCTCATTATATTTTCAACAACACTAACTTCATCCTCTTCGACATGGAATGTTGCACTTGGAGTTATGTCATTTGCTATTGCCTAAAGTTTCAGGGGTTAAATACATGTCTTTCAAAATCTAGATATTAGATTCTTAGGAGTTTGTGTCATCTTCAATGTTTTGTTGTCCAAAGTGGCAAATTTATGTCTCTTTATCTTGCAACCACGATATTTATTCATCCATGGCATCTTCTCACTCTTAAAGTAGGCCTTAAATAGACCAAACACATTTACATCTAATCACTGCAATTTGTGGCTAGTGTGTGCGGATGATATAAACGGGTCTATCCTCAAAGCTCTAGCCTCTTTAATAGTTGAAAGTGCAACATCGTTGCCGTGCCCATCAAATATGAAAAGATGTCTATTAGTAGACGAAACTCTTCCTGGTACAAATCTCAGGAAATGATGCAGTGAGTTTATAAACAATTCTTTTGTCATCCATACATGGGCTTGGACAACCATACATGCACCTAGTTCATAACCTGAAATGAAATTATGCAATTATTTTTTTGCTTTGAATAGGTATAACTCTAGGATACTTTGACCAACTGTATTCACACATGCTAAAATAATGATCCATTATTTACTCTTCAACATTATCTGTGGCACACTCCTTGCCCTTCTTTGGCGATGATTTACATGCCACAATTCCTTCCAGTGTGCACCCTTGTTTCATCACAATTTCATAAATTATGTGGCCCATAATTTTTTTTGCATACAAAGTTCTAAATTTATCATTAAAAATTATCACTATGGATGACCTTAGCATGACAATCTTATCTCTATCTAGTCCTTTTGCTATTCTCATAGACAAATCAAGGTACCTATTTTTGAAGCCTTTCCACCATGACTCACTAAGGATCCCATCATTGAAAGTGTTGGGTTTGATTTCACATATGTGGGTAATATGTGGCTTCAAATGTAAAATGTCCAACCCATACCCCATGTCAGTTAAGTCCTTGCACCACTGCACTATTCACTTTTTTTTGTAGTTGATAAAATAGTGAGTGGCCCCCTCTTGTTAGTAGTTGTAATTTATTTTACCCAATTGGACAAAGTACTATGCTTCATGCCCCATTTTACTGCTGCGATATTCGTGGAGTAACCATTATTGTCCACATCTCGCATTGCACTTTCCATATCTTCTTTTATCCATCCGGACTGAAATGACTTTTGTGTAGTGGCAATAACATTTATGTTGGCTTCTTTCTCTACCTAGTTGGAAGGGGGTTGGTTTGCAACAACTTTATTCTCTGCCTGCTTTGCGTGAATAACTCATCTTCATTAACCTCTTCATCAACCACCTCAATAATTTGAGTCCTCTATTCTTCATTGTTGCATGTGGCTGTCTTCCAACATACTATGTTTTCTTCGCATTCCTTATACTGGACTACAATAGTCAACAAATTATATAAGTAATTGACAATATAATAAAAAACTTAACAACACCAACTATGGAAAAAATAATATTTGTAATGTTGAAAATGTGAATGAATAACACATATAAAAAACATAGCGATATGATTTGACCGAAGGATTTTATTTGATATATCTGACTCAATATTTACTAATATGTTAATGAAATTTTTAATTTTGATAGAAATACTAAAATTTACTAGTATATGAATGCAAACCTTTATGTTTTCCATCCACATACCAATAAATGTTTAGTCTTGCAGAGACATTTGTCTTTCAACATAGTCTTTCATTTTATATTAATGCCCTGTTGGTAAATTGGCATGTCCCCACCATCTCATTCCAATGCAAAGGAACTCATGCAAGGAACATGCAAGGTATTTGACACAAGACTTCTGATAATTGTTGTAACTGAAATTTGACTTAAGTTTATGATGAGTTGACTTCTTTTCTCTCTTCTATGCCAATTTCTTGGCTAATTCTTTTCTCACTTTTATACATTCAGGCTTTCAAGCCTACTCTCAAGATTCCTCTCTTGGGCATGATTAAACTCTGCCAAGATTGAGCTTTTTAAACGTCTTGAGATAATAAAATGACTATTTTCAGATTCCATATACATGGTTAGTGTGATTATATTGGTTTGATTTGCACATGTGGTAGTATTTTCTCCCTTGACAGATCCTAATCTTACCTAATTATTATGCTATCTTATGTAGGTCATATATAGTGTTTGATGTTGATTGACTAAGCTAACAGTGGATATATTGATTGGTTACTGCCTTAAATCAGTTTATTCCATCATTGCCCTCATGCTTTGATCATTTGATAAAACCTCTATGTGAAATACTGTTGCATAGGAGGCCCTTGGAGTTGTAGATTCAATTATTTGCATTATCTTATCAGTATTATATGAGCGCAAATAGAGTGGATAAGCCAACAATATAGGTGTATCACCATCAGTAGAATATATTTCCCTTTCAGTTATCCTTCTAACCCTTTTCATTCCAAAAAGTAAAGTAGATTTTAAGAAACTGAGAAAAATAGATACATCAGAGGAGCTAGTCTCACAAATCTAAATGTCTGGTCTAAGTACAGTTGTCCCACACCTTAGACCATTCCAATGTTAGTCTAGGTGTGAAGGAGATCAATCAATCTGCCTTCAGCATGGTGCTATTTGGGTTGCTAACATGACCCATATTAATTTCGCGTCGTGCCTTTACAAAATTTTAAATCAATAATAATATGATGTGTTTGTTTGAAAAATATTATTGATCAAAATTTTAAATTAGGGGGTTTATGTCTTTTATTTTCACGTGAGCCCACCAGATTCACTGAATAAGGGAACAACAAACCTTGGCCTTGTCGAATAATTATATAATATAAATGTTGTAGGTAGGGAAATATAAATGTGTTGCAGATATAAAAAACATAAATATATTAATTCAAAAAAATCTAAATTTTGATACAAAAACAATAACATTTATTCGTATGTGAATGAAAAATTCTAGGGATTCCATTCACATAGCATAAAAAATTTAGTAATACATCAACACCACTTATAACAAATACTATTTGTAAGTTTGAAAATGTGAATGAATGAACAACACATCATCATTTGACATGAATATATCAATAACACATCCACAAAAATATGAAAAAGGATATGGTTTGATACATTTGGGTCAATATTTATTGGAATGAGAATGAAAGTATAAATTCTAATTATAAAATATTAACATTTTTTTGTATGCAAATGAAAGTTGTCAGGGCTTCCATCTACATCGCTATAAATGTTTAGTAACACATTAAACATTTAAAGGTTGTTCAAGCTAGGTAGTGTTTCATCCCTTTAACATTAATACATAGAAATAATAATGCATCACAAATGTAAAACACGCATGTATTCAAAAAATAATTTACTGGTGAGAACATATGGTTGTTGATTACAAGGAGCATTGAAATAAAGGAATGTGTAAAGACTATCCACTATTATAGGGTGACTTTCAATCTCATTGTAGTGAATGAAAATATTCAGGGCTTCAATTAAAATACCAAATAATTGTGAGTTAGATGTAAATGAAAACATGCTAACACTATGGGTAATGTTTCATCCCACCAACATGGTGAATAGTTTGAAATTAACGTGCAAGGTGACCTTAACATACCATATTAATGGAAAAAAGGCCACCAAGGGTCTTTGAAAATAAAAGTTTCATATTAAAGACATTATCATCTTTCAACATGACACTTCTTTGCATATTAATGACACAATCGTTTTCCAACATGACCATATAATTCAGAAAATGATATGGGTTGATACAAAAATAATAAAATTTATTGGTATGTGAATAAATACCTTGACAACCGACATGAATTTTCTAGTAAACGTTGAATCATATGCGATGGCATGCAAAAACACCATGAGCGTAGAAGACACAATAACAATAATAGACTCATGAAAAGAAAAAGAATACAACTGTGGGTTCAATTACATACAATATATTTGTGTGTAACATTTCATCACTCCATTAACATACTACTAAACGTTTAGTTAAATGTAAAGACATGTAAAAAAACCATGAACATAGAAGACCCAATAACAATAATTTTCATCTATCCATTTTGCTAATGAAAATTTCTCTATGAAACACTGCATGCTCGAGAATTTTCAAGTAGGATCCACAGCCGTTTAAGGAGATGAGATACACAAAAAGGTAGGGAGAGATGTTTATTGGTGAAACTGTTAAGTCTTTCATCCGAAGTTCAAATACCTTTCCATCTAAACATTGATTTGTTTGTATAGTAGTAAATGTTTAGGTCTTCCATACCAAGTTCAAATCCCTTTCCATCCAAAAAAATATATGAGCGAGAATGTTTATTGGGTGCTTGTAGAAGCCATGGCAAGATGGAGGCAATGATATATAAATATGTTGTAGATATATATACCACAACAAAGTGAATGGGAAATATATGAACAACAATGTCAATGTACATTTGAAATGTTGATAAATGTGAATGATTAACACTTCAACTTGAATTGGTTTGTGTTTTGAAAAGAGAATAGTTGGAGCGAGCTGTGAGGAGCCAAGCTAGGGCAATTGTGCCCTAGCTTTTACAATCCATGTGTAGAGCTGCACAGGTGTCGAAGGGTGGGGTTGGGCGCGTGAGAGCGGAGGGAGGAGCCGCAAAAACCTAACAGCCTCAGCTGGACGCGTGGGGGAGGAGTGTGGAGCCGTAAAAACCTAACGGCTTCAGTTGGGCGCGATAATGGCTCAACAGGAGCCTATGAAACCAACGCTTGGAAAGAGTTACAGTGAAGCAGTAGGGTTGAATTGAACATGGCAGCAAGCTAAAATACTTGGCAATGAGCTTTTCTCTCAAGATACTGATGCTGCGAAAAGGAGCAGGGCTAAAGGGTCTCAAATTATGAAGATTAACAGATACCTGGAGTGGTGCACGGAGCGTCCTAAACTGGTAATCCCCTTTGACATGATTGCAAAGGATGTTGAGTATTATTCTAAGCACTCGCTGTACTGTAAGTTTTTGGGCTTGAAAGTCTCCCTGTATTTCTTGGAGAGTTGGGGTAGGAGAGTATGGGAACCTGAGGGGGAAATGGAGATTACGGTATTGACAAACAACTACTTTATGGTGTTGTTTTCATGCTTGGCTAATCGAAACAGGGTTTTTAAGGGAGGGCCTTACTTTTATAATCAGGTTGGGCTTTTTATTAAACCCTGGCATGCAGGGTTCAATCCTTGTGAGGAACTCCCTAACCGAGTTCTGGTGTGGGTTAGGCTTCCCAGATTTCCTATTGAATGTTGTCGTGAGGATGTCCTCCAGATGTTAACATTGATGCTCAGAAGGTTAGTGGGGTCTTCAACACAGACTTTAAGCAAGAAAGTTATGACATTTGCTTGTATCTGTGTAGAAATTGATTTGAGTAAACCATTGCCTGATGTGGTGGAGATGAGTGCAGGGTCATATTCATGGGTGCAACAATTGGACTATGAGACTGCCGTTCAGGTGTCGCTTATGCCATGAATACAGACACTTGGTGCGGAGATGCCCGAAGGCAAAGCTAGTGGAGCAGCAATATCCTACGCCTCATACCAGTACTCCAAATGCTGAAACAGGGAAGAAGCCGGGGTCTAGTGAGGGCAAGGATGAGGAAGGCTTTGCTCAAGTGAAGGGTCGAAGCCGTAATAGAGGCCAAAAGAGGTCCCTTATGGAGAGGCAGGAGGATGATTCCTTCAATAGGTTTGCTGCCCTAGATGATTTGGGACAGCAAGAAGTTAACCTGGGACTATTGAGTGTGGAGCTACTTGGGGGAGGTTTTGGATTGGAAATAAACTTAGCTAATTTTCATTCGAATCTTCAGGAGGAGTCGGCCTTACCCATGGTTATGGCGGAGCAAGCAGGAGAACAAATGGTGGTGGAGGCAAGGGAGGACCCATGACAACACTTTGAGGACAAGGACCTTAAGGCAAGGACAGCGGTGGCCGAATTGGATAAGCGTGGGAAATTTTCCCCTCACTTGGGCATTCTTCAGAAGGAGGGGAGGAAGGGGATGACGGAAAAAAGTGTTAAAATGGGGTGCAAAAAGGACATTGAGAAAATTAAGATGATTGGGGAGACCTTGGTAGAGTCAGGTGTTGTTAAGACCCTTGACTCCCACTTTTTATCTCCGCCGAAATGATCATCATTTCATGGAATGTAAGAGGCCTGAATAGTGGCCCTAAACAAAAAGCTGTTCATGAATTAGTTAGAGGCCAAGTTCCTGATGTTCTTTTTCTACAGGAGATGAAGGTCTCAGTGGATGATATGATGAGTATTGCGCCTAAGATTTGGAGGCAGGTTCTATATCAGTGCATTGGTGCTCAGGGGTCTTCAGGGGGTGTGGCATGTTTTTGGAACTCGCGAAAGATCCAACCAGTGTCCTGGATCTCCTTCAAGTCTTCTCTATCTATGGTGGCCAAGTGCAATGAGTCGGGAGAATCAGTCCTCTTCTCCAACATCTACACTCCTATGGACTTCCAAGGTAAGCTCCTAGTTTGGAAAAATCTCCACCTTGTGCACCGATTCTTTCCTTACTTGCCTTGGCTTGTTGGTGGGGACTTCAATACTATTTTGGATTTAACTGAGAAAACTGGAGGTAATGCAAGGTTGGAGCTATCTTATTTATTGCTCTGGGATCATATTGCAGATCTCAACCTGGTGGATATCAAGCCAGGCAATGGACGCTTTACCTGGAGTAACAGAAGGCTGGGGGACAAGTGCATTGTTGAGAGCTTGGATCGGTTCTTGACCTCTTGCTATTGGGTGGGGTGGTTGTGGACGTCTAGCATGGAAATTTTGGATTGGAGAGGGTCAGACCATTGGCCCATTAAACTGATAATATCTTTAGCCTGTAGTCTATAAAAAATGCCGTTCAAGTTCCAGCTTATGTGGTTAAGGGATCTGGACCTGTTTGGGCGTGTGGCAGATTGGTGGAGGAATGGCAGGCCTGTCGCTGGGACAACTATGTACACCTTCACTAAGCTTCTACAATTCATTAAATACCAGCTTAAGAGGTGGAATCGGCAGAGTTTAGGAAATATCTTCCACAAAAAAATTGAGGCTCAACGAGAGCTGAACGCCATTACTAGAGTCATTAGGGAGGAAGGGATGAATGAGCTCTTGCTGAGGGAGGAAGCTAAGGCTCTAAAAATGCTGGAGGAGTGGGAGCTAAGAGAGGAGATCTTTTGGAAATAGAAGGCCCAAATTGATTGGCTCTAGGCAGGGGATAAAAATACTGCCTTCTTTTTTAACTCGGTTCGTGCAAGACAGCATGGTAATGTGATTACTTCCTTGGTGGCGGACAATAGGGAGACTATCTCTTCTATGCAGGGGATTCACAATGAAGCAGTGCGGCATTTTACCTCTCTTTTTAAGGAAGAAGCATAGGGGGACCCGACAGATGAGGCTCTGGTCCTTTCCTGCATTCCTTCCTTGGTGACCAGGGAGATGCGGGAGCATCTGATGAAGGATATATCTATGGAGGAGTTAAAAATAATTATTTTCATGATGCCGAAAGGTAAGGCGCCTGGCCCAGATGGTTTCCCGATTGAGTTCTTCCAAGAATTTTGGGATATCATCAATTCTGACTTATTGGCCATGGTTCAAGAATCTCAGATGAACAAACAAATGCTTCGGGCTATGAACTCCACCTTTCTGGCTCTCATCCCCAAGGGGGAGGGGGCTAACTGATTGAGTCTTTTCTGGCCCATTTCCCTCTGCAATGTTACTTACAAAATTATTTCTAAGTTGATCGCTGAGAGGTTAAAGAAGTGGTTGCCTGTGCTTATTTCTGAGGAGCAAGGAGGCTTTATGGAGGGCATACAGATTTTGGATGGGGTGGTGGCGGCAACAGAGACTATCCACTCCATGTTTCAGTCTAATGATAAGGCGATGTTTATCAAATTGGATATGTCCAAGGCCTATGATAGAGTTTGGTGGGCTTTCCTCAAGAAGATCTTGGGCGCCTTCGATTTTGAGGAGGACTGGATACAGTGGGTTATGAGTTGTGTGAACTCGAACTCCTTTTCTATTCTGATCAACGGTGAGCATTCCAATCTCTTTGGGGCTTCTCGTGGGCTGCGGCAAGGGGATCCTCTATCTCCCTATTTGTTTCTTCTATTGGCGGAGGGTTTGGGTCGGTTAATCAAAAGAAGGGTGGAGGATGGAGCTATTCAGGGTTGGCATTGGGGTGGAGGTCTTCCAGTTCAATCCCACCTCCAGTTTGTGGACGATGTGGCTCTGATGGGCATGGCTACCATGAGGGAAGTGTCTAACATCCGCAAAATCTTGGACTCCTTCCTTGTCGCGTCTGGTCAGGTAATTAATGAGGGTAAGTCCTCTATCTTTTTCTTTAATACCCCTCTGTCCATACAAAGAAGAGTGGCTCATACCCTCAGGTTTTAAATTGGGAATCTCCCTTTGCTATACCTTGGAATTCCAATCTCTGTTGGCCGACGGTCCAAGGAGTCTTGGATGGCGATTTGGATAAGTTTCAAGATAAAGTGAATCATTGGACCCATCGCTGGTTATCTTTTTTGGTAGGGTACAGTTGATTCAATCTGTGGTACAGGTGCTCCCTATTTATAGGTGCATGATACAGGTGGCTCCGATGAGCTTCGTCAGGGACCTGGATTCCCTCACAAGACAATTTCTGTGGGCTGGCAATTTGTCTTCTACCAAGTGGAGTCTTATAAAGTGGGAGGCAGTGTGTAGCCCAAAGAGGTATGGTGGTCTGGGATTAAGGCAATCAGTGTTCTCTGGTATTGCTTTGGCGGCCAAATTATACTGGCGCTGGTGCGTGGAGCAGGAGCGGGTTTGGCCCAAAATATTATCCCACAAGTACTTCTTTGGGGTCCCCCGAAAGGACATCCCCCGTTATGATTTGTCAGGCAAAGGCTCAGTGATTTGGGCGACCCTCAAGAAAGGGGCTGCATTGATTAAGAGGGGCCTTTTTTGGATTTGCAAGAGTGGGGTAGAAGCTCAGTTCTGGCACGATTCATGGGATGGTTACCCTCCCCTTCTTGTCTAATATCCTCAGCTAAGTGCTCTGGCCCAGAGGTTCAGTGATGTGGGATGGACAAGGGTGTGTGACTACAAACTCAGGGCCCTTCAGGGGTGGCTGCAGGACGTTAGATGGAAGACCCCTGAGGAATGGCCGATTATTGGTATGGAGGAGTGCGCAGAACTGCAGTATATTCTATTCGATCGCAACTGCAACGCTCTCATGGATGGCGATGAGTTAGCTTGGTCTCCAAATCTGAAGGGGAAGTATATTGTGTCCTCTGGCTATCAGGGGTTGTTATCTTAGCAGTATGAGGGTAGGGAGGAAGTCCAGTGGTGGAAGAAAGTATGGAACGGGTTCTTGTTAGGATTGTGGAGCTAAAAGCTTCACTGATGCAGACATGGAGGAGGTTGCAGGAAAGTTGCAGAAGTGTCAGAAGTGTTTGGCGTTGGTCTGGCCAACCGGCGTCGGCAGGGTAAGACAGGAAGGCAACCGACGTCGGTCATATATCGGCCGGCGTCGGCGACCCCCAGGCGGACAGGGACCGGCGTCGGTCGCCTGTGTGGTTCGACTGCGAGCTAATTACGGGCAGTGAGCTAACGAACCAAGTGTTTGCATGATGAGTGCTAATTTTAGACTCATAGCTGCGGATCTAATTATTGTAATTAGATGTCTAATTATTGTTTGGATGAGATCTATATAATAGACTCATGGTTGTATTGGAAAAGTGTGCTAGGGAGTAAGAGAGCATAATTATAAGCTCCTTCTGTGTGTGAGGTAGAGCAATGGTGCGTTCCTCCTAGTGCCTCAGTACCAGGTGTGTTGGTGCTGGATTGGAGAGCCAGCTGGGTTCTTCAAGAGTGTAGGATCTTGGTCACAGTTGCATGGCCTATATAGGAGATCTACATGGTAAGTAAGATCGTTGATCTGCAGGTGTATGTGTGTGCAAGGTCGAGGTTCACAGATGAGCAGAACCGTTGTTTGATTTGCAGGTGTGCAAGGTCATATAGACAGCAACACAACAGGGAGCAGTATCAGGCAGGATCTACTTGGAGTACAGGTGTGTACTCGGATAGAGCAAGAGAGGAAGGCAAGGGAGTTCCTTCCATAAGTATGGTCTGTTGAATTGCAGGTTGTTGCAGATTCATGGGAGATCTACTTGAAGTACCTTGAGTACTTGTGGAGCACGTGGAGTGCTTGTGGAGTGCGTGGAGCACTTGTGTTGTGCGTGGAGCACGGGAGGTGAACACCAACTCTGTATTTTGAGTTGGGTGTTGGGACCTGTGAGAGGGAGAGCTTTGGGGAGAAGAATTACTGTTCACTTGAGGTGTGGAAAACCTCTGTAAGGTGGTGGAGAAGAAGTGGCATCTTCTTTATTGTATTCTTTTCTATATAAAGTGTTAATACAATTTGTGTATTGTCTCTCATATCATGTGTTATTCTGAATTCTAGTTACTTGGTGAATCTGGTTAATTTCCGCATATTAAGTTGCTTGGTTTGGTAATCAAATTGTGTGCTTCCGGCTTATTCTCCCAACAAGTGGTATCAGAGCAAGGTTGTTGGCTCATAGCTTGATACCAACAAGTGGTATCAGAGCTAAGGTTGGAGGAAGCAGGTTTTGTGTTTGGTTACAGGGCACTCTCAGGGGTTTCTGATCGAGTGGGAGTAGAGCAACAGCAGATCAAAGTAAGCTAAGAATGGAGGAGTTGAAAAGCACAGATGGTTACTCACGGTCCTATGGAAAGAAAGAGCAGGTAAAAGATTATTGCTGGTTGGTAGCAGATCAGCATGAAGAAACTGAAGAAGCAGATGTTGCAGGTGTTATTGTACAGGATGTTCTTGGAGGTTTCTTGGATAAAGTTGAATCTTGGATAAAAGATTCAGTTGCCTCTTTCCATGCAGTTCCAGGTAGAGGAGCTGGTGAGCCTTGCCAGAGAATTGGCAAAGGGGAAGTGAAGCTGAAATTGCAGGCGGCCAACACACAGGTGTTGATGAAGGTCATGCAGGTCCTAGGTTTGGAGATATGGCTAATTTCTTCAGAAAGATTGGGTGATGAGAGATGCACAAGAACTCTCACAGCGGATGCACTTGAATTAGCTGGTGGTAAGAAAACAGGTATCCTTTATCTACTTGTTTATATTACTGATTCTTCTTTTGTTGCGGAGACGTGGCTTCGTAGGCTTGGTCACATGAGCAGGAAGGAGATGCATGTTCTTAAGCGGAAAACAGATATATTTGACAGGCTTAAGAACTGGAAAGCCTTGGTGTTTATGGAGGAGATGGCGGACAGAACCCAGTGGATGTGGCTGGATACTTCTGAGCAGGGCAGTTTGGACATGGGTTTTGATTCAAAGAAGCTCGCGGGTAAAAAGTCATCACTCACAGGCGAACACAGGTACCGATGTCGGTCAGGAGGAACCGGCGTCGAACAGACAGGTGCCGATGTCGGTCATGTGCAGACCGAAGCCGACGATGTCGGGCAGGGTAAGACCGACGTCGGTCAAGAGACCGACGTCGGCAGTATGTAAGACCGATGTCGGTCAGAGGATCGACGTCGGCAGCAGGGACACCAGCGCTGGCAGGTTGGTAGTCAGGTACAGACGCATGGAACCGACGTCGGTCGGATGCAGACTGTGGAGTGATCGAGGTCGGTCACTGTAACGAATTTTGGGTGGACAGCATGTTGTCAAGGAGTCTCAAACACCCATACGGAGGACTGAAGGCGTAAGTAGGCCCTCAAATTCGTGTTCCTCTTCTTTATACATGTTGCTGATTGTAGAGCAGGAAGGATCCAGGAAACAGGTGTGAGCTTGGCATGGATGAGGATGTGATTCCTTGGAGGAGAACCAAACAGGTGTGTTTTGGTAGGGTTGCCAGCAGGTATGAAAGCACAGAGACGAATGGATACCTTAGTAGAAGAATAGAGAGAACGGATACGTGAGACGGAAGACCAGGTATATGGTTTTGTGGAGCTGCAGGACAATGGTACAGGTTTTGACAGGTGGAGGACGGAGCATGGCTTCAGTCAATGTCAGGGTAACTATTATGGTTTGACTTACCAGGGGGATGGTGATTGTAACATCATTCTGTTGCTGTATGTGGATGGTATATTTGCTAGCTAGCAGGTTTGTACATACAGGGTTTTGCTGAGCTAAGGGTAAGATTAGTTCAGTGGCATGTCATGAGGAGTTTGGAGCAGCGGAATTCTTTGACATGGGAGGCATGGAGATCACAGGTTGATTTTGTCTCGAGTGGGAGCTGATGTGAATCAGGTGTTGGCGAGGTTCGGGATGCAGAACCGGAGCACACTAAGGGCTGGACAGGTACAGTGTCTGAAATCACATGAGGTCTGGTATAGACCTGAGTATTCCCATGCAGTGGGAGCTGTCAGAGAGTTAGGAGCCAATTCAGGGAAGTGGGTTCTCAGGTTTTCTGAGAGGGACCGGCAGCAGGTGTTGCTATGCAGGGTCAGGACTTCACTACAGGTGTTGTAGGTTCGGATGTGGCAGGTTACTCGGATGACAGGTGGTACACCACGGGATGTGTGGTGGGTTGTCTTCAGGTGGGAGCTTGAAGAGGGATACAAACCAGGAAACAGATTAGACAGAGTACAGGTACATGTACAGTGCAGCTGTTTATCTCCAAGTGGGAGATTGTTAGGATTGTGGAGCTAAAAGCTTCACTGATGCAGACATGGAGGAGGTTGCAGGAAAGTTGCAGAAGTGTCAGAAGTGTTTGGCGTTGGTCTGGCCAACCGGCGTCGGCAGGGTAAGACAGGAAGGCAACCGACGTCGGTCATATATCGTCCGGCGTCGGCGACCCCCAGGCGGACAGGGACCGGCGTCGGTCGCCTGTGTGGTTCGACTGCGAGCTAATTACGGGCAGTGAGCTAACGAACCAAGTGTTTGCATGATGAGTGCTAATTTTAGACTCATAGCTGCGGATCTAATTATTGTAATTAGATGTCTAATTATTGTTTGGATGAGATCTATATAATAGACTCATGGTTGTATTGGAAAAGTGTGCTAGGGAGTAAGAGAGCATAATTATAAGCTCCTTCTGTGTGTGAGGTAGAGCAATGGTGCGTTCCTCCTAGTGCCTCAGTACCAGGTGTGTTGGTGCTGGATTGGAGAGCCAGCTGGGTTCTTCAAGAGTGTAGGATCTTGGTCACAGTTGCATGGCCTATATAGGAGATCTACATGGTAAGTAAGATCGTTGATCTGCAGGTGTATGTGTGTACAAGGTCGAGGTTCACAGGTGAGCAGAACCGTTGTTTGATTTGCAGGTGTGCAAGGTCATATAGACAGCAACACAACAGGGAGCAGTATCAGGCATGATCTACTTGGAGTACAGGTGTGTACTCGGATAGAGCAAGATAGGAAGGCAAGGGAGTTCCTTCCATAAGTATGGTCTGTTGAATTGCAGGTTGTTGCAGATTCATGGGAGATCTAATTGAAGTACCTTGAGTACTTGTGGAGCACGTGGAGTGCTTGTGGAGTGCGTGGAGCACTTGTGTTGTGCGTGGAGCACGGGAGGTGAACACCAACTCTGTATTTTGAGTTGGGTGTTGGGACCTGTGAGAGGGAGAGCTTTGGGGAGAAGAATTACTGTTCACTTGAGGTGTGGGAAACCTCTGTAAGGTGGTGGAGAAGAAGTGGCATCTTCTTTATTGTATTCTTTTCTGTATAAAGTGTTAATACAATTTGTGTATTGTCTCTCATATCATGTGTTATTCTGAATTCTAGTTACTTGGTGAATCTGGTTAATTTTCGCATATTAAGTTGCTTGGTTTGGTAATCAAATTGTGTGCTTCTGACTTATTCTCCCAACAGTTCTCCTAGCCAAAATATAATTGTTTTATCTGGACTCTGGTTTGGAATAGATGTCTTACTTGGGATAATATCCAGAAGCAGGGCTTTGCCGGCCCTTCTAGGTGCGTCCTCTGCTACGCTGAGGAGGAGGATTCCTCCCACCTTTTCTTTCGTTGTTCTTTTACTATGCAATTATGGCATTTTTGGTGGGACGCGTGGCAGAGCCAGTGTATTCACATGGAGTCCTTGGCTGATTTTTGGGATAGATTGGGTCGGCCTCCCTCTCTGACCCCTTTTATGCAGGATGTGTGGTACACGGGCCCCATTTTCTTGTTGTGGCAGGTATGACTAGAATGGAACTGTAGGATATTTTGGGATGAGAAGATGGAGACTGTGCAGGTTTGGAATAGAATTAAAGGGATGATCCAGGAGTCTATTAAGTGAAGAGTGAAGTCAATCTGCCGTTGATGAGGGGGGATGCTAAGACGGTGGATAGGTTTGGTATCCGGGGGCTTTCCCCGGTATCGGCATGCATCAAGAGGAGTCAACGGGGGAAGTAGAGAGTCCATCGACTGGGGAAGTGGTTGCCCCCGCCCGTTGGTCTCTTAAAAATTAACACGAATGGATCTTCCAGGGGCAACCTAGGATCGACTAGGATTGGTGGGATCGGCAGGGATTCTTCGGGATCGGTGATTTTCCTTTTTTCGGCATATCAGGGAGTTCAGACCATTAATCGAATGGAAGGGTAGGCTATCCTCTATGCCCTGAAGAGAGCCTATGCTTTAGGGTGGAGGTGGTTGATCTGTGAAGCGGACTCTCAAGTTCTAATTCATTTGCTCATGGAGAGGAAAATATCTGAGGTTAGCTGGCAACTGGCCATGATAGTTCAACAGATATTGTAGGTCGGTTCTTTAATGGATTCTGTTTCTTTTGCCCATATTCCAAGGGAGTGGAATAGGGCGGCGGACTGCTTGGCCAAATGGGCATCGGTTGGGGGGATGATCGTAAGGTGGACGAGTGGGAACATTTGTCTTGTGAGTTGCGTTAGGAGCTACAGTCCATTCTTGCTGATGAGGCAAGTGGTGTTGAGGTGTGAGGCTTTGTATTGGCTTTTCTTGTCTTTGTTTGATTTGGTGTGTTTGTAATCTGGTGTTTTAAGTATTAATAAATTTTTTACCCCCTTTTTATTAAAAAAAAAAACGCTTCAACTTGAATTCAGAAAATATTTTGGTTTGATAGAAAAACAATTAATATTTACTAGTATGTTAGTGGAAAACTATAGACTTTTTGTCTAGAACGTGATTTTTTGAATAACTTAACGCTGCTTGAATGTTTAAGTCTGCTCTCAGTTTAATTCATATTTGACGCTCTTTGCAAATCAAACATTTATTGCTCAACTATTTTTTTGATTTGTAGGCAGATTATATCTCAATAAGATAATTTAAATTTTGAATTGTTTTTGAATGACAAGGCTTAGATTTTGTAATTGCATTCAATTTTACAGATGCAACCAATTAATAGAGGTTGGAATCATACGTTCGAGCCAAATATTTGAATTTTGAATAGGATAAGATATAATAAAATGTAAGTGGCCAAGTTACAATATTATATAACCTTAGATGTTGTATATTTTGTCTTGCATAATTTACAATCAAATGTACAAAAATAATTTTTTAGGATTCAAAATATTAAATAAAGTTGGTGTTTTAAAAATATTTGTACATTTAAAATATTACAAAGGATGTAACTTTTTCAAAAATGCATTCAATTTTGAAAAATATATTCATTTTTATGGAAAACGGAATCATTTTTTTGAAAAAATATTTATTTTTCTGATTATCATATTTATTTATTTTTAAAAATTAAATTGTTTATTTATTTTCAATATGTATATAATATTTTATATTTTTAATATTATTTTTCCAAAGAATGGAAAGACCTTAATAGAAGTAAAGTAAATTTTATAAAAATTATCCAAATAGTTGTACATAATTAAAATGTTTATTTTTTTCATTTTTTAAAAATATGACGTATTTTTTTAATTGCAGTGTTTATTTATTTTAATATGTATATTACATTTTATATAAAACTTCATATTTTTAATATTATTTATTCAAATAATAATAGGACTTTAATAGAATGTATATATAACTTTTACAAAAATTACATAAATAGTTGTACATAACTAAATAATTCTTAATATAATATAATAATAGAAATGAGTCATAACTATTGGATCCTATCCAATAATTGGTCCCCTTCCCCTACACTAGCACTTTATTACCCATTTACAATTCTTAGTAAATTTACTTAGGGATAAATTCAAAGGATTTAAATTAATTATGATAAGAATCAGAAGAACTGTGTTTAAGGTATTTAGAAATTGACATTTCAAGCCTTTGTTAGGCCCATCAACAAGAGGAGAGATCCACGAGTAATAAATGCACACAATGTACTCTATAAATACAATAAAATGGAACCAATACAAAGATGGTCGATCATAGCAAGCGGAAGAAGACAAAAAGGAACTTTGATGATGGTTATCTTTAATAAGACAAATAGTCAATTTCCATGTATTACTTACTTTCCAACCGTCATCTCTATTCAAGTTATTTGATTTATTTTCAATTTCATCTGCCTCATGAATACTTCTTTTCATGTAGTAATCTTCCTTACCAATAAATTTTACTCCATCCATATAAACAAGGTGATCGGTGCCGTGTGAATGCTCTGTCAGGGTTGATTTTTGGATTCGGTTGTATGCAAGGTCAACACGTTGCTCTTTAATTCTAATTTGAATTGAACAACCAATTTCACCAATATAGACTTTTCCACCGCTGCAAAATATATTGTAGACTCCTTTATGACACATTGGATTAGTTTGATCCTTCTTATCTAGTAAGCTCCCGATTATATTGAGTGGTGAGAAAGAAACTTTATATTCTATTTTCTAAGAATCCTTTCCAATACATTTGTCTTTCCTTTAATGTATGAAAGATTCACCTTACTTATGCTCTCATCTTTTTATTTTTGTCTTGGATTAGTTTCTCTATGAGAATTTTGTATCACTTTTCTGACTTGACCTTCATTATAATCATTTTATTTAAAAACCATAGTCAAGTGTTCTAACTCTTGATCAGATGATTTTTGTCCAAAATTATTATAGCACAGGTCATAAGAGTGTTAGTAATGTCAAGTTTTTGTGCTGGATGGTGATGAGAAATTACTTGAATATATTTATTTGCATGAGTCTTCTTTTTGAACACCTGATGAGCTAAAGATCCATCATTAATTTTAATGATAAGGATGTCTAAAAAATGTAGTTGGTTGTTTTCTTCCACCTCCATTGTAAATTTAATATGGTTCGATCTACTGTTCTAAAAATCGAGAAATCCATTCAAGTACTATCTACCATGAGGCCAGTTTATGTGAGTATCATCCACAAATCAGTTCCACCATTTTGGTTTTAATAGAGTAGAATTAAGGACTAATCCTTCAAAGTGTTTCATATATATGTTTGCCACAATTGGTGAAAGCAGGGACCCCATTGCAATACCTTCCATTTCTTCATAAATGACTCCATTAAAACTAAAATTTGTAGATTTTAAGTAGATTCTAATAAGATTATTAGTCTCAATATCTATAATGTTATTAATAATTACTATGACCTCATCCAAAGGAATTTTGGTGAAGAGTGAGATGACATCAAAGCTAATAAGCATGTCCTTATTATCAACTTTGAGATTTTCCGTTTCATTAACAAAATAGGTCGAGTGTTTGATAAAAGAATATAAGTTCCCAAAAAGAGATTTAAGCTTCCCAGTTAGAAATTTAGTTAGATTGTATGAGGGCGAGCCAATAGTGTTCACAATAGGTCTAATGGGTGCTTCATCCTTGTGGATTTTTGGTAGGCCATAAATGCACAGTACAAGGCAATTTTTTGAAGAAAGTTTTTTATTTAGATAATCACTCAATGAAGAAAACTTTATAGAGCGTTTAACTTCTTTTATAATCTTACTATTGGGATCTTTTTCTAGCCTTTTATAGCTACCATATGTCATTAAATGATCAATCATTTTCCTTTCATACTCTATTGTGTTCAAGGTAATAGTAGCATTTCATTTATCCGCTCTAAGTATGATGATGTCTTTATTTTCTCTAAGATTCCTCAATTTCACGTCTTCTTCCCTTATAATATTCGCTTTTGTAGGTTTGGATTTTCTAAGAGCCACAATGTATTCTTGCCTAGCTTCTTCTGTTAATTCCATTGATAGATTTTTAATAGAATATTCAACCCTACATATTAAATCGTACACTAGAATCTATTTTGGAGCAATGACAAAATTAAGACCATGTTCAAGGACAACTCTAGAGGTTGCATCCAACAGTTGGTTTGATAAATTCACCAATTTTTTTAATTAACAATCATGTCAAGTTTTTGATCAATAACATATAAATTTGCTCGCTTCATTTATTATCACTAATATTACTATTAGTTGACATTAATTTTGCTTATCTCATTTATCTCTTCTAATTTTGTCATAATATCACCACTTCTAGTCATATATCTAACATCCCCCTTCATTATTCTTCATCCACTAACCTTATATTATCTCCACCAATCTATTAATTCTTTTAATCATGTCTTATTCACTAACTAATCCCACTTGTCTATTATATTAAAATTTTAAATTTCAATCCTACCTACCCTAGTCTATTCCTAGGATTTCTTACATCCCTAGTCTCTAATCACCTATCTATTCACCTACTAATCTTGTTTACCCCCTAATAGATTATAAAATTCTCTAATTCTAGAATCTTCTCTATCTTATCTTTTTCTCTCTAAAAGCCTCTATTCTAGAGGCTTCCAAGAATTTTTAATTCCTTGGATAATCCTCCATCATTGATCCTCTTCATCCCAATTTTGAATATTGGCCATTGATCTTCCCTCCATGACCTATTTAAATCTACCTCCTCTCCATTGCCACACTAATCAACATTTTCATAAGCTCTCTAAGTCTTCATACTATCATTGAGTCCACAAATCCATGTCATTTTAATCAAGCAAGCATCATATTAAAAATTTGAGTCTTTTGTAAGCAATCCAATCTCCATCTATAATCTCTAGTCTTATTTTTGTTTAAATCTTGATTGAGAACATTTAGCTTTAGATTAGAATGTTGTGTTGAATGATTCATTTTATTGTTTTTTAATCTAATGGTTCTCAATTTTAATGGTAGATTGTAGATTTGGGTATTTTTGGTTAAATTATAAAATCAAAATTCCATAGCTCGAATTTACCATCTTACGTTTGGCGACCACAGTGGGAACCCTCCTCTTGGGATGACATTTTGTGCTTTGAGTGTGTTTGTTTAAGCTTGCAAGTCAGATTAAAGGTGGATTGTGGCTCAAATTTTCAAGAATCTCGTCCTTTAGGCAAAAGGTGATATTGCTCTACAAAAGACGATTTTGTATAGGTGGTTTTGACCTTGGTAGTTGCGGTTTTGCCTGACCACCAACCTTGATTGCTAATTATGACCATTTTTTGGCAGGTTTATGACTTCTTGCAAAATTGCATCTCGCAAACTGCAGTTTTGATTCTTAAATGCAATTTTGTCTCCAAGAAGTGTGATTTTGACTCCTAACTATGGTTTTGCCTTTATGAAATGCAATTTTGATTTAATCATAAAATCACTAACCCAGATCTATGTTTTTATCCATCTAATCATTTTTTGGTCTCTGTCTTGTGTTTTGTTTACAGGAAAGGGGGGACTCTGCCCATACCAACTGAATACCCCTAAATCACCATTTTGACTATTCTATGTGATACCACCTATTTACAGAGGTGTTTTTGATTTTCTTAGGTGGTTTTGAATATTTATAGGTGATTTTGCATATATTGAAAAACTAAGCCCTGTTGATTCATCCTATCCTTTCTTGGTCATTTAGTTAGTATTTAGATTTATAAATAACCTAAAAAGTATTAAATGAACATATATCTTAGACATATAACATCAATTGGTGTATATCTATTTTAAATCTACCTGGAGCAAAATTGCATTTTACAAAAGGCATTTTTGATTGTGAAAGTCAATTTTGAATATACATAGTCGACTTTGACTCGGGGGATTTAAATAACATATTTACCTAGTCAATATCAAATTAAGTCATGTCTTAATCATTTTGTGCATATTTTGAACATTCTTTAAATATTTTTATCCTACTGTATTTCCCCTAAGAATGCAAAATGCATTTTACAAAGTGCGGTATTGATTTGCTAGCTGTGGTATTGCCATAGCCATAGGCAGTTTTGCTTAACCACATGGTCGTAGTTAATTAACTATATGCAAAGCCATAGATCTTGAAGTTATGATTTTAACCTGCAAGTTGTAGTTTTGCACTGACCACAGGGGTTTTTGTCTTGACCACACGATCGCTGTCAGCTCACTATCTGCAAAACCACATATCTCATAGAGGCGATTATGATGGTCAGCTACGTTATTGTAGTCTCTAGAATCAATTTTGATTAAGATGATTGCATATCTATAGTCTTAAAAAATTTAGTTGTGATTTTGCTCTTTGTTTTTTTTCAAAATTTATCTTTATTGAGTGTTTATATTTAGATCATTGTCAATGATTTTTGACTCATTCCAAGGGTTTTGTAAGTCTTAAATTATGTTTGGATTTTTAGGCGATGCCCCTCGACCCCACCCGTTACCATGATCGGGAGCATGTCTGGGGTGTTGCCCCTTGACCCCACAAGGGGCGCTACCCCTTGACCCCACTGGGAGTTGTCGCCCCCAAACCCTTGCATCTTGGTCCCTCATCCAAAAAAAGTTTGTAGTGCAAAATAGTGACTTTTTTTAATACTTTTACTAAGACTTATTGAACTAACCTTTTGTTTCTTATAGGGTTGAATATTTTGTTTTGCTAACATCTTGTCTCAAAGAACATATTTTTGTTTAACATCTTGTCTTGCAGGTTTCCATTCAATATTACCAAATTTAAACTATTAATCACTTGCTTTGCAGGACACCTATCAAATATTTTGACATTTAAAAAAATCATTTTATATTTATCTTTGTATCTATTACATATAAATTAATCAGTTAATTTTTTTTCTCTACTTGGGTGTCACCCAAGGGTTACAGTGGTGTATGCTCTCCTCCATGTGTCCTAGCAGTGAGTCTTAGAAGATAAAAAACCACTAACAAACCCTCTCATTTTTCTTTTTTAGGGGCAACGTGATGTGGAATTCATACCTACACACTTATCATAGTCTTAGAGGATAGTGATTGTGGATTTTACCACCACGCACTAATCCACACTCCATGTTATAATGGAGTATAAGTATTAGGGACATCTATCATTAGACTAAGCGGTTGATTCTATATAGGTCTTCTATGAAAGGGAATAGTTCATTCTCTGAATCAGGTATTAGATAACACCTTACACAGACTTGGGCCCCACTATTCCTATCATATATTGATGACTCTTAGAGATACTGTTCAGCCTAGATTATGACTATCGGTCATAACAAGTGATTTGCTATCAGAGTTAGTATCATATTCCAAGTGACCGTCATGTGCAGACGGGGTTGAGAGGGTTTGAGAGATTTTGTAATGGATCATTGACCTACAACCTCATCCATGAAGTCGTTAGATGGTGCAGTCATCGAGTTACACACCCAAAATTAGTTTACTAATCTTAGGTTTGTGGTTTGCTTGATTTGATGAGTGTTGTGCTAGACTCGTGCTATTTGTGAACCAAATCAGCCTTTTACACAAGCCTATATACACCTATCTAGGTCTCATTTACATATCATCATCTTATCTTTGTCACATCATTATATCATCTTGTATATCTTTATCAATATCCTCTTGTACATATTTTCTTTGTATATTTGCACATCCTTTTAAACTTATTTCATCTTGCATCACCCCTCACCTTAGTCACCTACATATTCTAATCAAGTCTTGTCATCCACATATTATCATAAGTCCACCTGATCTATAACCAATCACACATCACCTTGACCTAATCAATCCCCTTAGTCCAAATCGGTCACTCATCTTGACCTTGTCTTGCCTCGTCACCTTATCTACCATAATATATAACCTAGTCCTAATCATAGTCCAACTTGTCATCCCCTTGACTATTTATTCATCCCATCAAGTCTGTAGTCGTACATTAGTATTCATCCACATTGGCAAACAAATCTTTTCATTAGGGTCCTCGTCACTAGCTTGCTTGTGTCTAATCAAGTTTGAGTCATACACATAATCAAAATCCTATCAACTTATCAATCAAGTCATGTCATCCTATTTGAGTCGATCGTCTTAGTCTTGAGCTTGCCTTAATCCAATCAATCCTTAGTCTAAACTAGTCTATCGGGCCAATCTAGCCCCTTATCAAATCTTAGAGCTTTTCGTAGCTCACCTAGTCAAATCTAATCAACATCATCAAGGTCTAGCTCACATCCTAAATTGGTCAACTTAAATATTACATCAAACATCTAGTCAAATTGAGATCGGACTAAAACAATCCTTTTATCCAATTTTTTCCACACATCCCATCTTCATCCCTAAATATTTGCATCCAATCCCCCACACCTATTGATTGGGGCCAACAAACCACATAATTCATACTTTCTCCCATCCTTATCCATGAGTCTAAAAAAGATTTGGTCAATACACTAATTGAGTAATGCTTCATCACCAATAGGGATATGTTCCTCTCTTGTCTCCTTGAGATGAGCACTCCACATCTTACAAAATTTGATCCCATCCACCCAACATTATTTCCAGTCCGTACCCATCCACGTCAAACAATTCCTAGTCTTCACACCACCCTTTCCCATTCAAGCCCTCCATTCACTAGTCATAGATAGTCGTCTACTCCTTCCTACTCTAGCAAAGGGAATCCTATTTTGGCCACCTCAAATACTACTCCAATCACTTAGTCATGTCAACACCCATCATATCTAAAATCCAATGCTTATACATTCAAGTCATGAAGTGAAGAGATCCCCTATACTCCTTTTCCTGTGTCCTTAGAATCCCTCTTCCACCAACTTGTTGCCAAAAACATGATGGTCGATCCACCTATATGACATCTTAATCCCACCAAGCCTAAGCCCTCTTGGTATAAAGCTAACCACTATTGTATATATCATTGAATCTAGGGGCATACCATTAATTGATGTCATAATTTACAAAATTATGTCCAAAACCTCATCAACTGTGGTGACATTAAAATTGAGAATGAATAAGATAAGTCTACATCTTTAGGTGAACAAGAAGAGGGATGCCAAGATTCCATTCTTGATCATGATCAAGCCCTTCCCTTTCCAAGCCAAAGTCAAAACACCACATCCATCTTTCATGATCCCCGCTACTTTGACAAATCCTCCATCGAAGATGAGTCAGTTCCCCATGAAATTAATCATCCCTTCTCTAATGAGTCTCTCTTCTATGGACCTATCTTTGGTGAGTCCATTGTCCCTTCATCATCTCAAAAACTACACGTTGAGAGGTCATTTATGGATAATAAATCCTCTACTAGTAGCCTTACATCTTGTACATTAGAGTTAATATTTTAGTCAACACCAGTTTTATCTACATTAGGATCATGTTCAATAATAGTATTTGAATCAGATTCCTCATCAGAAACATCATCTGTAATAGATATTACAATAAATGATGACTATGCCTACGATTTTAAAGATATCTCCAATTTAGATGACAATTAATCACTAGGCATATCTTTTGATCCTAATAAGGATGATGAATTCATAATAGAGTTTTTACAAGTTTTATCTGTCAGAAATAGTCATAGTAGATCAGATCCCACATCGGATGTGTGTCTTACAATGAGTCTTAGTGATTCCTTTACTAATCTTGAGGATATTTATTTTTGATATTGAAACTTGGTCTCCTAAGAACCCCTATGAGAACCATGTTGCCCAATCACCTCTCATTGACCTCATCATACCATTTCCCCCATCTTCATCCATCATAGACCCCATTCTTCCTATCAATGATCATTTAGTCACCTCCCTTCATAGGGATGGACATGAACTTACATCATTGGACTCTTCCTCGATTGATATAACTTGTGCCACAAATATAAAAGCCCAAGACCATATTCAAAAAGTCATCCATAATGATCAAATCATCTTTGATCCCATAAGTCAAAATAAAAAAATGTCAAATCATCAACCTAATCAAAATGTATCTTCCCCTAGTGAAAACTTCTTTGAGGCACTAAGGGACCATCAGAGTCAAAATTATCATCATTTATCAAGTCAAAGATCATTCTCCTCTGGTGAAGCACAAAGTCAGGCACTAGGGGGCAGTCAAGAAATAATCAAGTCTAAAAATCAAAATAATGTCAAAATCACTATTAATATGGTCGATAATCCTTCAAATAATCAGATCAAAGAAAAATCATGTAGTCCAAAAGTTTTAGATCTCTTACATTATTCTGTCAACTGGTACCAATCAAATGTGTAATATTTGACGTGTTTGATGTCTCCAACAATATGTGTGACTGTTACTCCTAATATTGAAACACCCATCACACCATCCTATCACGATCCTATCATCCATTCAAGTCTAATACACCCCCATTAGCATCAAGATCTAATCCAATCCATAAATCACATCACACTCCTATATAGTATTGTCTCTCATAGGGGTGATGAAGAAACCTGATCTAGATATCTTGAGGGGTCTCAATCAAGAATCCACGAAGGTCACAAGGACCAATACATCCATCATCGACAACATGGTCCTAACATTAGACATCTCTAGAATAAGTGTTTGCTAAAGATCCAACATGTGTCAAGATTCCTGCATCTCATAACCATATCCAATAAATCAAGATGCCATCTAAAAAGTCAAAAAAAAAAAAAAAAAATCGTTCAATATTGAAAATCAATATTCTGGCATCTTGGGTAAGTACTATGATGAAAATCAATTTCCGACGTCATGGTAGAATAATCTATTATTTACATTGTACCTTAGCACTTGGGGGCAAAATCCATCGCTTGTCAATCCCATCATTATCTATCTTATCACTCAATTCATTGCTCTTATCCATCATCTGCTATCATATCATGCACCCTATTATATCCATCATTCCTTTTTGTCTTGATATGAAGTGTTTTAGAATCATCTTGGCATATCCTCCAATGGACACTCAAGTAACTAATTATATGATTCTTTCATGATGTGGTCATTGACAATCCTTAGCCCATTATTCCTTGGTCATCATCCCCTTTTTAGCATCACCCTCATCTTTTTATCATCCCATCCGTTATTCCATCCATCCTCGTCCTGATTTGTAGGCTTGGTATTCCCTTTGCTAGTAACCCCATTTGTATAGTGTACATAAATATTCCAAAAAACCTTAAAAATTATAAAATTCACAAAATCCTAAAGCATCTAAGTTGTCTTGTCTTGTGTCATCTTGTCATATGTCATATGTATCTTAGTCTCCTTATCCTATGTCTTAAGTTGTCCATGTCATCATGCCTTGTCTCATGTCTTGGCCATCTTATTGTCTTGTCTTTTCTTATGTTCTAAAGGCCTTATTATTTTATCATCTTATCTTGTCCTATGTCTTAATATTCACACCCAAGTCCTTACCCATAACCTTATCCTAATATAAATCACTAGTCTACTCCAAGTCCATACCTTGTCGAAGTTCCTATCCTTAATCCATACCCTACCTAATCCTAATCCAAATCACTAGTTTACTTCAAGTTTATACCCTTATCAAAACCCATATCCTTAATAAATTTTCACTTCACATCATGATCATCATGTCCAACCGAGTCCAACTCATCACTTGATCAATCATCTCATCAACTCTCATCAGGACCATTACATAAGACATTATGACACTGCATGTAGATACTTGTGTGTGTTGTTTGTCTTATGTTTTTTTGTTTGTTTGTCTGTGTTTATTTTTAGTCTTGTATCATGTCTCTTTTATCTATTGGGCAATGAACGAAGATGCTATTATGACACCAAAATCTATAATGACACTTTTAGGCTCCTTCGATGATGTAGAGTTTGCTATTTGCACCCTTTTATGCACTTTGGCACAATGCCGTCTTAGTCATACTTATATCACGAGGCATATTTCTTATTGCTATATTTACATAGGATTACTTAGACTATGATGAACCTTATTACAACAATGATGGCTTGATACTCTTAACACACTCATCATTTCTCCTACCCTCTATCACATGTCTAACATCTATCATCATCATCATTCTCTAGTCTATCTTGTTATCTATCATTTAGTTTGAACTATATTGCCCTGAGGTCTTTTTAGATTATGTAGGCAATGCTTAGTCACATAATGTGTCTAAGGTCAGTTCAACCACTCTCTCATTTTTCTCTATCATTTGTCATCACATCTATCTTATCATCCTTGCATTTTACATCAGTTAAATACTTGAGCTATAATATAAATCATTCATCAAATGGTCTATTGATAAATCACCATCCTCATAGTCATCTCCCTACTCTTTTCATCAATTGCCCATACCTGTCGATTGGGCCCAACAAAATCAAAACATCTATCTTTTCTTCCATTATCACTGATTGATCAATTCATCATTTAAAGTTTACAATTTCCTCTTTTGATTAGGGCATAACTAGAATCGTGACCTTATTATGATCTCTTGCTCTCTGGCATGTATCCTTGTTAGGGACATCATCACTATTAATCACATTATGGCTCATTGATTTGATACATCACATTAACTAATTCTTCCTCTTCATCTTTTGGTCACTCAATCATATCATTTTCTTCTCTCTCATGTCCTTCATCAGATGACTCGACTTTTGCTTTGAGCTAAAGTCGTCATTAATCTTATCAAATCATTGCCTTATCTTTGGCCCAATGCTTTCCCAACATGTGTGCTTATTTAAGATATGTCGATAGCTTGTGGCCTTTATCATCTTAGTCTACAACTCTCCTTGGCATATGTCCTTTCCTGGGATATGTTGAAAGCTTGTGGCCTTTTATCTCATCATCATCATGTTTCCACTCCCCGTACATATGTCTTTGCCAACCCATCCTCTTGTCTATTCGTCACATCCCAACCCTCATTTATTTTTTTTGAACAACCATCTGTCTCATTTTTCCTCGCATGTCCTCTCGAGGGGGCATCATATGTCCACTAACATCATCTACTAACATTCATCTATCTTGCATCTTTCTCCTTTGAAAGACCATTACTCCTTCCACTTCATCCACTTGCAATGCCCTTTAAAAGAGGGGTAAAATGTATACATCTAAATTTTTTTGCTTCATTTATCATCACTAATATTAATATTATTCAACATTAATTTTGTTTATCTTATTTATCTCTTCTAATTTCATCTTAATATAACCCCTTCTGGACATTTATCTAACATCTTCATTCATTATTCTTCATCCACTAACCTTATATTATCCTTACCAACCTATTAATTATTCTAATCATGTCTTATGCACTAACTAATCCCACTTGTCTATTATATTTAAATTTTAAATTTCAATCCTACCAACCTTATCCTATTCCTAGGCTTTCTTACATCCCTAGTCCTTAATCACCTATCTAATCTTGTCTATGTCACCTCCTCCCCAATGGATAATCCTCCAATTCTCCAATTCTAGAATCCTCTCTATATTATCCCTTCCTCTCTATAAGCCTCTATTCTAGAGACTTCTAAGAAATTTTTAATCCCTTGGATAATCCTCCACCATTGATCCTTTTCATCCCAACTTTGAATATTGGCCATTGATCTTCTCTCCATGGCCTATTTAAATCTACCACATCTCCATTGTCAAACTAATCAACATTCGAATAATCTCTCTAAGTTTTCATAATATCATTGAGTCCATGAATCCATGTCATCTTAATCAAGCAAGCATCATGTTAAAAATCAGAGTCTTTGGTAAGTAATCAAATCTCCATCTATAATATTTAGTCTTTTTTTTGTTTGCATCTTGATTGGGAACATTTAACTTTAGATTAGAATGATGTGTTGAATGATTTATTTTATTGCATTTTAATCTAATGGTTCTCAATTTTAATGGTAGATTATAGATTTGGGCATTTTTGGTTAAATTGTAAAATCAAAATTTTATAGCTCGAATTTACCATCTTACATATACAATGTGTCAAAATTTATAGTTTGTTTCATTCTGGTTATCTCCAATACTCTACACAGTGTTCCAACTGATGCAGACTCTAAAAACTTCCAAATATTTTCTCTAACAATGCTGACAAGACTCAAATTCAAACCACACAATTTTTCTAAAAGTTCATACATTATTTTTCTAGTTTTCTTTAATTTTCTTTAATTCCAACCTTGTAATGGATAGACTAGCACACTTGAAGGCTTGATAGTTATATTGTTTTAGCTTGTGCTTGCTATCTATGAGCTTTAGGCTAATATCACAATCCCTACACCTTTTTAAGAGCTCAAAACATTCAATTCTATAGGCCATTTTACCCAAAGTTTCTTAAAAGAGCAAACCTCCTCTAGTATTTCCCTTTCATGGAGGGAAATTATTAAATTATTCATATTATGCAAAAAATAGTTATAATAAGAATTGGAAAAGTTGCATTAAGGTATTTAGAAATCGACGTTTCAAGTCTCTGCTAGGCCCATCATCAAGTGGAGAGATCCACAAGTAATAAATGCACACGATGTATTCTATAAATACAAAAAATGGAATTGATACAAAGATGGTCGACCAATGCAAGTAAAAGAAGACAAAAAAGGAACTTTAATGATGGTTATCTTTAATAAGATGAATAACTGATTTCCATGTATTACTTAGTTTCCAATTGACATCTCTGTTCAAGTTATTTTAAATTTCAACTACCTTACAAATCCTTCTTTTCATGTAGTAATCTTCCTTAGCAATAAATTTTACTCCATCCATACAAATGTGGTGGCCGATGCTATGTGAATGCTCTGCTAGGGTTGATTTTTGGATTCGGTTGTGTGCAAGGTCGACACAATACTCTTTAATTCTAATTTGAATTGAATGACCAATTTCACCAATATAGACTTTTCTATAGCTGCAAGGTATATTGTAGAGTCCTTTTGTGACACATTGGATTAGTTTGATCCTTCTCCTTATCTAGTAAGATCTTGATTGTATTGAGTGGTGAGAAAGAAAGTTTTATATTCTATTTTCTAAGAATCCTTGCCGATAAATCTGTTGTTCCTTTAATATATGAAAGATTCACCTTACTTATGCTCTCATCTTCTTCTTTTTATTTTGGATTAGTTTCTATACGAGAGTTTTGTATCAGTTTTTTGACTTGACCTTCATTATAACCATATCAAGAAATCCATCCAAGTTCTGTCTACCATGAGGCCAGTTTACGTGAGTATCATCCACAAATTGTTTCCACCATTCTGGTTTTAATGGAGCAGAATTAAGTACCAATCCTTCAAAGTGTTCCATATATATGTTTGCCACAATTGGTCAAAGCAAGGACCCCATTGAATTCCCTTTTGTTTGCTCATAAATGATTCATTTAAAGCTAAAATAAGTAGATTTTAAGTAGATTCTAACAAGATTAGTAGTCTCAGTAACTTTAATTTTATTAATAATTACTATAACCCCATCCAAAGGAATTTTGGTGAAGAGCGAAACGACATCAAAGCTAACAAACATGTCCTTATTATCAACTTTGAGATTTGCCATTTCATCAACTAAATGGATCGAGCCCTTGATAAATGAGTCTGAGTTCCCAACAAGAGATTTAAGCTTCGAGCCCTTGATAAATGAGTCTGAGTTCCCAACAAGAGATTTAAGCTTCCTAGCTAGAAATTTAACTAGATTGTATGAGGGCGAGCCAATAGTGTTCACAATAGGTCTAATAGGTTCTCCCTCTTTGTGGATTTTTGGTAAGCCATAAATGCATGGCACAAGGCAATTTTTTTCTTTAGACAATCAATCAACGGAAAAACCTTTATTGAGCCTTCAACTTCTTTTACAATTTTGCTAATGAGATCTTTTTCTAGCTGTCAGATGTCATTAAATGATCAATCATTTTCCTTTCATACTCTATTGTGTCTAGGATAGCAGTAGCGTTTCCTTTATTTTCTCTAAGTATGATGATGTATTTATTTACTCTAAGATTCCTCAATGCCACGACTTCTTCCCTTGTAATATTCACTTTTGGAGGTCTGGATTTGCTAGGAGCCACAACACATTATTGCCTGAATTCTTCTACTAATTCCAGCGACATATTTTTAATAGAATATTCAAGCCTACATATTAAATCTTCCACTGGAATCTGTTTTGGAGCAATGACAAAATTAAGACCACGTTCAAGGACAGTTCTAGAGGTTGCGTCCAATAGTTGGTTTGATAAATTCACCAAATTTGTCTTTTTATTAACAACCAAGACAGGCTTCTGATCAATATATAATGGGTCAAACTTATTAATTTGTTTCATTCTGGTCATCTCCAATGCATGGTTCTAACTGATGCAGACTTTAAATGATTACAAATATTTGGTCTAACAATGCTTGCGAGTCTCAAATGCACACCATATAATTTTTCTGAAAGCTCATGCATTATTTTTCTAGTTTTCTTCAATTCCAACTTCAAAATGGATAGACTAGTGCACTTAAAGGCTTGGTAGTTGCGCTGTTTTAGCCTGTGATTGAGGATAAAATCACAATCCCTGCACCTTTTTAAGAACTCAAAATCCGCAATTCTATTGGCCATTTTTACTCAAAGTTTCTCAAAAGAACGAACCTCCTCTAGTATTTCCATGGAGCGAAATTATTAAATTATTCATATTATGCAGAAAATAGATGTAAAAGGAATCAGAAGAATTGTATTAAGGTATTTAAAAATCGACATTTCAAGCCGTTGCTAGGCTCATTATCAGGTGGAGAGATCCATGAGTAATAATTACACACAATGTATTCTATAAATATAGTAAAATGGAACCAATACAAAGATGGTCTGCCAATGCAAACGGAAGAAGATAGAAAAGGAACTTTAATGATGGTTATCTTAATAAAATGAATAACCAATTTTCATGTATTACTTAGTTTTTAGCTGTCATCTCTATTCTAGTTATTTGAGTTCTTTTCAATTTCAACTACTTCACGAATCCTTATTTTCATGTAGTAATCTTCCTTAGCAATACATTTTACTCCATCCATACAAATGTGGTGACTGGTGCTATGTGAATCCTTTTTAAAATAGAAGATTGGTCACCACATTTGTATGAATGGAGTAAAAATTATTGCTAAGGAATATTGCTACATGAAACGAAGGATTCATGAGGTAGTTGAAATTGAAAATAACTCAAATAAATTTAATAGAGATGACGACTAGAAACTAAGTAATATATGGAAATTGATTATTTATCTTATTAAAGATAACCATCATTAATCTTCCTTTTTTGTCTTCTTCTTACGCTTGCATCGGCCAACCATCTTTGTATTGATTTTATTTTTCTATGTTTACAGAATAAATTGTGTGCATTTATTATTTGTGGATCTCTCCTCTCGATGATGGGCCTAGTAGAGGATTGAAACATTGATTTCTAAATACGTTGATGTAGTTCTTCAGATTCTTATTATAACTATTTTCTATGTAATATGAATGATTTAAATTAATGTCAAAAAACAATTATAGTCAATTGTAATCAACTACGGGACAACTGGACAAGTAAATAACATAAGATAAAATAATAAAAATAAATGAAGAGTAATCTCAAAGTAGGATCAAATTTCAACCATTTGATATTTTAAATTTGATCCTTTAAATTATGTAAAACCCTAAAATCTATCTTAAAATCCCAAAAAGAGATTCCACAAGCCTACTTTATTAATTTGTGCACTCATTTGAGTTGTGATTAGGGTGGAGACGATAGAAGATGAGAGGAAAGAGGTTTATCCATCCTCCGTCTTTTATGTTTCTGCTCAAGAAAGAGTCTTCCTTACCCATGGAAGTTCTTTTGTATACATGAAAATGGTCTTCAAGGGTTTTTGATAGACTTAACAAGCATCAAGTTATATTTATAAGGATTTTTTTTTTGTAATTGGATAGCCAATTAAGCTTTCAAAATTTTTAGTTTGCTAATTATTATTTTTAATAATTATATGCTAAGTTTTACCTTGATATGTGCACAAGGTGGATATGAGAGGAGGAGAGGGAATAAGCTTACCCATGCCTTTCAATTTCACTAATCTACTCAAGTATAACCTTCATTGCCTATTGAAGTTCTATTGCAAGCATTGAAATGGTCTCCAAGGGGTTTTGATGGATTTAACAAGCATCAGGGTATTTTTATTGGTTATTTGTTTCAAAGTAGTTATTATTTGACATGTTATATACAAATTTTAGATTTGCCAATAAATAATTTTTTCAAAAACATATGCTAAATTTTATGATAAAATGTAAATAAATTTGTCAAAATTTTAAATATATGTGTTAATAATAATTATATTTTTTCGATTGAATACTATACATATATTTATTTATTTTTAATCTAAAAAGATTTGCATATAGTTGGATACATGTAAAAAACTTTCTATTTTGTGAAATTCTTTTAGACCAACATTTATTACTCTATTAAGGTTAGGGAACCTATATAATTTTTTTGGCTCTAGTAGGTCATTTATGATTCATAATTGATTTAGGATAGATGCTCTTAGAAGCAAGCAAGGTGGAAGGAAGGTGCCTAAAATCTATTGGGCAAAATATTAAACCCTACTTAGCTGATTTCATTGACCACACATTAGCTTCTTTACAAGAAATCAAGTACACTTATCTCTATACCATAAGAATTAACTACCAATTTTAAAGCCAACATAAAATAAACAACATACTTGAACAATATATACTTTATTTAACAATAGAACACGTCTATTTGCTTCTAGTAAATTGGAAATCAAGGCTACAAACATTCCCTACACCAAGCACTACAACAAAGCTTAACCTCAATTTACAAGAAGGGTGGATTACTTCCCAATGATATGGCATCATCAAAGTTTTAGCTTTGGTAAACCCTTGAGCCCATAGGTAGATACAAGACCTCAACCTCTTTTGCATTTGCACAAGTCTTACAATTCAAACAAGAATTTTTTTTATAATACAAAGATAACTATTTTAAGAAAAACATGTAGGATTTCTCCATGCCACCAAAAATAATCAACAATAAAACACAACATAGAAAAAAATAATGTGATGAGCCAACTTTATTAACTTTATGGGGGAGGAGAAAAAAGGATTATCAAACCTTGATTTCCATTATATTTTCTATATTCATTCATAGTTATACACATGCCCCAAGCTCATCTTGGCTTCCCTCATCCTTACCCCATGACACATCCACATGTTGCCTAACAAAAATATATACAATATACAAACATTGGATTGTGCAATACATAATGAAACTATGACCATAATAAATTACACAAACTTTAAAATAAACCCTTAATAATTCTAAATAAAGGAAACATCATAAATCCTTTCCAAACCAACAATAAACACATGCCCAAAAGGGCTTTACAAAAATTTCAACCATTGTTAAAATATAAAATAAAATACATAAAATGCCATGGATCACCAACCTTTCACTCCACTTGAATATGCACTTCCTCTTTTGTGTTCCTTGTTTTACTCATTCTTCCACTTTTCATCACGACAAAAGTGAGAGGAGGAAGAAAATTCCACGTAAAAGAGGAGCAGGGGTTGTTGCAGTCAATTGTGAATCTAGGCCCTTAGGTTGATTTGCCGCAATGTCTACCAAAGAATTACTAGAGAGTCTCAATCTAGAAATGTTGAAAATACTTTGAAATCATATATTTTCCACATAATTCAAGGTATTCACAATTAGGCACAAAAATAGAGAGGGAAGGTAAGTTATGTGGCCTTTCTATTTTTAGTCATAATAAATAATCCAAATTTTCTATAAATTAGGGGTAATGGCTTAGGGATATAATGTTTTCCAAGCTCAAAAAATTAATATGAAGGTGTACACTTGGGTATAACATGGTCCCTATTCTCATGGTATCGAAAGAGGTAGAATCAAATATCAGCTGAGGCCCTTGGTTTGACTTGATGTAGTGTCTACCGAGGGCATGCCCAGAGAATCTCAATTTGGAGATGTTAAAAATGCCTTTAAATCATATATTTTTCACATAGTTCAAGGTATTCACAATTGGACACACAAAAGGAGAAGGAAGGTAAATTTTTTGGCCTTTCTATTTCTAGTTAATAAATAATCCAATTTTTTTATAAAATAGGGGTGATGGCTTAGGGATATAATTTTGTCGAAGCTCAACATATTAACATGAAGGCGTCCACATGGGTACAACATGGTCCATATTCACTCGGTCTCAAAATGGGTAAAATGAGATAGGCAAAGTATAATAGGCAATCTTGTACACTAACTAGGGGAAGTGGTAGTGGTCATGTAATTAAGCGATACTCCCTTGTCCCCTATCTTGCTTTTGTAAACCACCTATTTTTGCACACTTAATGCACTCATCAATTTATCCAAGTGGAAGTGCATAATATAAGCTAAGTAATAATCAATATCAATGAAATATAGTCATCACATATGTCACAATAATATGATCAAATTAACCATTTTTCCATCTATAAATCATGAACTAAAAATGGTTTTGCTGCATAGGTCTTTGCCCACAATGTACATACAAGATTAATTGACATAGTCAAGATCACAACGTCCACATAATAATCAATTAACATAATCAAAACATGTATCTCATAAGTATTATTGTAATCATAATCAAACATATATGTTACAATCAATGTTAAAATCATAAACTGAACATGTACACCATAATCCATGTCATAATCATAACCAAATAGGTATGCCATAATCCATATCATATCCATAACCAAACATGTATGTCAAAATGAAATAATAGCAACTAGAAAGTGTCTAGGCACCCTGTGCTAAAATGTAATAATATAGAATATCAATGTAGCAAATAAGGCAACTATAAAGATGCAAGAGGAATGAAAATTTAGGCCTCACACTTTTCCCATGGGACAACTTATAGACCCAAAATAATAAGTGGATATACTAATTTTAGAATCATAATCAACAATAATAATGATAGTCATAAGTTAAATACAAGAATCAACAAGTAAAAAGAGTTAAGTTGCCTTAAATTTTTGGTCAAAACAACAAACTATGTAGTCAAATGCTACAAGAAATTTGGTCAATGGAATAGACCGTGACATAAAATATAGTAAATACAATAAATTGTTTGGTCAATAATGTTTTTTGCTCAAACAATAGTCCATGCTCAAGACAACGATAAATATGGTTAGTAACAAGTCAAATAGTAAATGAACATATTGTTTAACACCTTCAATCCATGTTGCTATCATTACTAGCTTGCAAGAAAATAACAATATGACTTGCCCTTAAAATCTCATTTTGTTTAAAATTGCATTGGTTCACAGTCAAGACAATGATAAATAGGGTTAGAAAAAGGAGTAAATGAACATAAATTTTAACATCTTGAATTCTTGTTGTAATTAATAGCTTGGCAAACATAAAAAATATGGATTATCCTTACAATATTATTTTTGTTATGAAATTATATAGGTAAATGGATAGAAAATTGACTTGAATGGTACATTATTAAGTTTTATAAATGACATCGAAAGGGATAAAATGTGATTTTATAGTGATGATGTTGGACCAATCAACCCAATTACTTGTACACTCTCCTAAATGGCTATAATTCAAAGTGTCTAGAAAGAGAATATATGTATATTTGTTAGTCATTAAAAAAATCATCATATGTTTAATTGTCATAAAAAATTGAGATGATATCGTCAGCATTTATTGGGTCTCATCTGCATTTGTTTTTGCATTTTTCATCTCAAACTCCCCCAATGCTTTGAATGTGGAACTGATAATTTATTTTTGAAATAAAAACTTACCTAAATCAATAATAACATATCTATGAAAAAACTTACAACCCTTAATGAGGCTAATTTTTCTAATAAAATTAAAATTGTCTTTTTATTAACTTATTTTACTATTTAATAAGTTAGTTCTTTATTTTGTTGCTTCATAATTTTCTTATTTTTTTCCCTAATATTCTAATTGTGGATCATGAAATTGTTTGTTCTCCATCATCTTACACAAAAGTGAAGAATATTTTCATATTTGAAAAAAAATGAAATGATGTGTAATTATAGGTGTATTTTATATTGAGTGGTAGCTTTATTAGAAATGACTCCTCAATTATTTACATTTTATTGCAAATTCTCTACAATAGCCAAGGGATGGTTTGGTATATTTACCTATTCAAAGGGAGCAGTTATGTTTGACTCTCACAAATTGTATAAAAAATGTCACGTAACACGTGTGATCCAAATGTTTAATGTTATAAGTTAACTTAGGTCACATGATTTAGATGCAACACCTTGGTTGAAATAAAAACATGAAAATTTCAAGGTGAAAATAATTAATTGGTTTATTTTTTATTTTTATATTCCCTCTCCCTATCTTCTTTTTATAAAAATACTACATTGGTATAAGATTGTCAAGGACAAAGAAAAGATTAAAACACATGGAGAAACAAAATTAAGGTTAAGGGCATATTGAACAACGTCAAATGCTAAACAAAATTCATGACTATTCCCTATTAGGTGAAGATCTTGACCACAAAGTGACAATTAAGACTAGTCATATACACTTGAATAGTCTCTAACAATCAAGTACACAAAATTTTAGAGACTCATACACTCACAAAAGAATCTCATTGAAATAGTGTTTATTCTAATTTCAGGTTGGTTTATATAAAATAAAGAATAAATTAATGATAATTAAATAAATCTAAACATATGTTTAATAGGTTATGAAGAGAATCAAGTTTAAATTTTATAATGAAGTCATATTATTCAATGTAAATATTAAAGGGTTAAGAAATAATTAGACTTGTTTATTGTTTTGGAAAAATAATCATATAGATTAATTATGTTGATTTTATGCAACTTGTTCTTGAAATATAGAAATTGTGCTGGGCTTCCTAATAGACCCATGTATTGTGTGAGTGTGTCATGTATATACTTGACCATGATAATCATGTTTGGTCATGTGCATCTCCTTTGTGGGCATGTTTGTCTTGCTAAGGTTTGAAGGTTGATTTATCTGTTACGTGTGCCCTATAGTTGTCCTATTATGACCATCCCTTTGCTTCATATATTTATTAGGCATAATGTGCATGATAAAAAAATATCCTCCTTGACCTAACTTAACACTAAAAAAAACAAAATAAATAGAGTTCTTCAACCACGAAGGTAGCATTGCAATCAACGTATCCCCAACATTCAAAATCAACCCTCGACATGTTATATTTGTGTGTGTGTATGGATGGAATAATTTGAGTGACGGTTTTGAATTATCTCGTCCTTGTAAGTGATAATGTCATTACTGTAATCTAAGATCCTCCTTTGGCATAAGGGAAATTATATGAGACGAAGATAAAATTACAATCTCGTAACTATGAAGGATTTGGTGCTTGGCTCCAAGCTTGACATTTGATGTGACTTATTTTGAAGTATTTCTATGAGTGTGATATCTATAGCTCCCTTATACTATTGTTCTAAATGGTTCGACAAGAGATTGTATATATTTGTAGATCTAGGATAACTTATACATGCTAGTCGACTCTAGAAATGTAGAAAGGAATAGTTAAAAGCGCATGATCAATATAAAAGTGGTAACGGGCCCATAAAGATAAAATGGATAAACCCATTCAATACAAAGGTATATCCTAGAGTCTAGCAATGATTTATTTTTGAGGTAGGGTAAGTTAATAGGAGAGTAATAGTCCAAATGTGTTAACAAATACATTCCTGATAAGTGTTGAGATTATTTTTAGGCTCAATAGACTAAGGGTAGACGTATGTGGGCTTGGGATTATTCTAGAAATAGGCTAAAATGTACAAGTTTGAAAAATATGATAAATTAGGGATAAGAACTAGGAGTAAGGGTCTTGTAAAAAATCTAGGTGTTTACATAATCTCCCACTTTGATGTGGGACTGTGAGTGAGATGTAGTCATGTGTCAAAGTATAAATGTAAATAATTTGAAACACACATTCACTTAACTACGGAAGGGTGAAGGGTTTTTGTCACACACTTGAGCTAAGCTTCCATCCACTCTGTTTAGCTGATGTATCTGAAAAAAAATGTCAAATGCTATAGGTAGTCAAATGCTCCTGATAATTTTTTATTTTTAATTTTTTTACATATTTAATTTTGAAAAAGAAAAGAGAGCATAAAAATGAATACACTTTCTTGACATAGTTCCAAATGTCGCACAAACAAATTTTTTGATAGGTGTTTAAACATAGTCAACATTTCTTTGGGAGTAAAGTTTTGAAAAGTTTACTTATTTTGAAGTTTGAATTAACATCTAGCTATGCCACATAGAATCATGTAAAGTAAAATTTAGGGAAGATAGTATCACATCAAACACACCACATCAGGGTTTGATGTCCCCTTTGGAAAATTAAAATGGGAAAGAAATATTATGCCACTTAATGTCACAAGCACACCCATAATTCGGCTAGATAATGTAATGTGAACACATAAAAACAACATGGTAGAAACCATGGCAACATAGGCAAATCACAAGTGAACTAAAATATAGGCATATAAAAATGATATAAGCCATGTCAATAGTCATAGAATAGTAATGGGGTGCACTCAAGCTAGGACCACACCCAAGTTAGTGATAAGACAAGCGAGTGAGATGACACACAAGATGAGATTCACAAGACATGATGATAAAATAAGCATTTACTCCAATAGTCAATGTAACCATGCAACAATCACAATGGATACTTTCCATGTGATATAAGATATAAAAAATAGAATAAGATGTAATAAATGTAATGTCATTGCATATGATAAAGGATAAGAAATGATAAATATCACCATGCAAAAAATTATTGAAATGATAATGCCCCCAATCTAGGACATGCTATTATGAAATTGCTTCTTCCAGATGTGGGAACATAGTATGAAATATAGCATCATGAAACCTGTGAATTTACATATCATATACTCAAGAAACTAACATGAAAAACATATCTGTAAACCATGGATAATGAAAACCTATAGTGTAAGTAAACATATAACATGTATAAAACAATGTTTTTGAAATTTTTGTAGTTTTCCAATGTTTTTAAATTTTTAAATTTTGCCAATGTTGGTATTTTTTGACCTCTTGGTGGGAAATATATGATCTATGTAGGTATCAAGCATGACAAGTATATTGTGATAAAGTGTATAAATATTGTAATGAGTATCATGATATATCAATATAATAACACAAGCCAAATATGTAATATTGGTCTTAAAATCTATGAAAAAATTTAAGTGTCATGATATATGATATAATTGACGATATGGTGAGGCCAACTAGTAAGTGAAGCCTAAGGTAAGGATATTGATATATATGGGGAAAATATCATACCCCCAAATGTATAAATTCTCAATGATAACAATATATGAAAATTAATGAACAATTGGTACTAACCAATTATATGTCAATTTATGTTTAAGATATGGAATTTGAATTTGGAACAATGAAGTGTCAATGTATATAAAGTATGTAAACAAACAACATGCATGGGTACAATTCCCCCATACAAAAATATTCATTATGTACACTAATGTGAAATATATAATCAAGTGAGTAATGCATACGATAAAAAAAATAATGCCAAGATGTAAACAATACTAAGAACATGAAAGCCTATCTAATTTACCAAGGCAAGGCATGCGATTAATATGGATTGCTAATGTGATATATGTATGATCAGTACAAAGCTTAGAATAAAATATGAGTGTCATGCCCCCCATGAGTTTATTATGCTTAATTCATGCTCAAATAAATTCATAATATGTCAATGAGAAACATGCATGGGTACAATGCCCCCATTGGTAAAGATGTGTATATATATGTAATCGATAGAGATCATGTTTGCGTATGATGCCCCCATAAGCTAATATATATGATCATAGATGAAAAAATGTATTTAATTTTTTATTTATCTGATTATAAAATAAAATGATTCTAATGTAAAAAGGTACATGGCCACACATGAAATAAAATGAACAAGGATCACAAACTAGAAGTATGAGACGAGTAGGATTTTAAGCAACCTACATCTTCCTCAGAACTCAATGTATGATGTGATATAAGGTCTCGATAAATATGATATCATCATCTGTAACACTAATTTAAGTGCTAAGAATGGGATCAATAGTCAAATGGTCATGACTATTGAAAAAATCAAGCAATGTGAAACAAGTGGCTAGAAGAATGTCAATTCAAATAAAAGGCAAGTGTTAAGCAAAATCAAGAAAATAAAATAATGCAATCAAGCTCTATAAAAAAATTTCCAAATCAGAGTCATAGAATTAAGGATGGTGAGGTATAAAATATTGATGATAAGATATAAAATTTACTCATTCAATGTATTAATATGAAAAAATAACATGAATAGATCCATGTACACAATTAATTTATGTATACATTTATTTAAAAGTATCTTTATTTATAAAATACGATCACTAACAATGATGTTACTATTACACCATTTAATGAATAATCAATGACCCCCCCACCATGTGTGAGGCACAAATGTATCCATAAGCATATCTAGCATGGATATCCTACCTCTCACATAATTAAAGTATGTTGTGAGAAGCATGTGTGAAAACATGGATATGTAAAGCTCTATAGTTTAAGTAGATAAGTTTTATTTGTATTATATGACTAAGACACACACACACACACAAAATTTTATGAATGTTTTTAGATTCCATAATTTTGACAAACTAAGCGCTAGGAGGAAGCCACATGTAAGACATAACACATAGAGTAAGATAACTATCTACAAGACTATGTTACAATAAAAATTTAAAAATATGTGTCCATTGAGGCCCATGATATGCCTTGTTAGGCATTAATGTTTCCTAAGGGGACAATTAATATCCCTCTAATATGTCTGCTCATAGAATAAGTGATCATATTATTCAAAGTTTTGGTCACATTGGCATTGAAAATTGATTATGAAATTCGCTAATTTTTAAACATCTTTGGTAGGATTATTTTCTTTACTAGTAGTATCTCTTTGTAAATAATACTGAGGAAGCTTGATTTTGTCTTGATCAATTAGTTCTTGAATTTCGTCTCTTAAATCAATGCATCTATCTCTTGAATGTCCTCTTGTTGTATGATATAAACAAAATTATTTATCTATGTGAGATGTTGGCATATAGTTTGAAAACATATTCCACATGGGTGTAAATTTGATCATGCTTTTGTCCGCTAGGTTTTTTGAGCATGCTTGATCAATTTTCGAAGAATTCCAATGATTGTCTCGAAATGGGCTTCATGGTTAGTGGTGTTCCTTTTTGGATCCAAGTAGTAGGTTTACTTGTTTTAGGCATGGATTTATTTTTATAAGATGTGTAAATAGGAATGCTATCGAGATTATTAATCATTCAAAAACATGTAATGTCTTTTTCTAGTGAAAACACTTCACAACAAATAAAATTGAGAAATTTGTAAGTATGATAAAGCATTTTTTTAGTGGAAAGGTAAGGCCCCTACAAAAATGTACTACATCTGTAAATTAGTTGGTTGATAAATTGATTGATACATAAAATATTTGAATCTTAATATGTAATCAGTAATAGATCCAAACTCTCCTTGATGAAGAAAGGTTTTCCTCTAACTCAAGGTATGTATGTAAAGAACCATTAGGAAGATGGTGGAACAAATATTAGGCTTGACCAAATAGGCTTTTAGGGAATGTTTTAAAAAAGTTCCTATGCTTAATGTTATATTTTAAAATAGAAGTCATGAAGCCCTTAAGATGTAGACAAGAATATCCAATCCCATAAAATAGTGAGAATGTAGGCATTGTGAAATCATGGGGAAATGGCAAATTTAGGATCTTTCTTACTATAGGATTACCATGTGTAACATACGAATCACTCAAAGGGAAATATACAATGATTTATAATGATTAATCATGTAATTTATAATGTAAATAACCTATTTCATGCATTAAAGCTAAGATATCTTGGGAAGACATGTTTAGATTCTCAAGGGGATGATTCAATGGTTAAATATTACCATTGATGGTAACCATAAGTACACTAATCCTCACGAGTGTGAAAGATGAAGGTATAATGCCCAAAAAAGATAAACAATTTATTTCATTTATTTAAAAACCTTAATGATAATAAATCAATGCTCAAAAAAGGTATAAATTTTAAAGAAATAAATGAACCCTAGGATTAGAATCTGAAAATGAAAATCCTAGGTTGAATGTGTGAAAGAGCTGGAGTCTATGTTTATACTAGTTATGGTTTTATACAAAATAAGGGATAAATTCATTGCATTTAAATATATCTAAGCATATATGGATGATGGTACAAAATTTATATTTATCTAATGGGAAATAAAGAGAAATGTCTCCAAGTGCCACAATGAAACTATGCCAAGTAATGCAAATAACAAAGGGACGAGGGGTGATTTCACTTGTTTTCAGTTCTAGAAACTTGACATTGTAGATTGATTATGATGAATGTATGTAAATTTATAATGAAATCTATAAATTATATAATGCTCTTTGATAGACCTGTACGTTATGTTAGTACATTTTATTAAAACTTGGTAGTGAGAGTTTTGTTTAGGCATGCATGTCTCATTCATGATCATGTTTGTCTTGTTAGGGTCTTATAGTCTAATTTATTTATCACCTGTACATTGCCATTTTTTTGTTATGCATGTTCTTTTGTTTTATATATTTATATGTATTAATTTATAAAATAGAATAATTTCTTCCTTGAACTAGTTTGACACTCCAAAAAATAAACAAAAGTAATGGAGTCAGGAAACCTCTAAAGCAAAATTGCAAACTTTGTATCATGCATTATCAAAATTAGATGTCCACATAGTTATATGAGTGTGTGGATAGATTAAATTGAGTGAGGGTTTTAAAACTCATCTTCCTAGAAGTGATAATGCAATTATTGTAGTCTAATACCCTATTTTGACATAAGATAAATGATGAGAGACCAAGATAAAAGGGCAATGTCACAAATATGAAGGATTTGATGCTTGGATGTAAGATTTAATTTTGTTGTGAATTCCATTGAAGTATTTATTTGTGTGATATGTGTAGCTCCATTCTAATCTTGATATAAATGGTTTGAAAAGACCTTATATATATTGTTATAATATAATTTATGCACAATAGATGACTTTAGAAGTGTAGAAAGGCAAAGTTAAAGATGCATGATACAAAAAATGGTGCATGATATGTGTAGCTCCATTATAATATTAATCTAAATGGTTTGAAAATAATACACACACACATAGACACACACATAGACACACAGACACAGACACAGACACACACACACACACACACACACACACACACACACACACACACACACACACACACACACACACACACATTGTTATAATATAGTTTTTCCATAATAGCTTACTTTGTAAGTGTAGAAAGGCAAATTTAAAGATGCATGATACAAAATAAGGTTCAAACGAGCCCTCAAAGCTATAAGGGACAAACTTGTATTATGTGTGGGTTTGTCCCTTGGACATCTTTATTTACTCTTGTGGTGGTAATGCTTTTGCATTTATTTCTACTTTTATCAAACACCATTTTAATCTAAGGTTAATTTGAGAAAAACATATTTTCTTGTTGGGCCCTTCTTGATTACATGTTTTGCAGCCAATTCAACTAATAACTCACCTAAATTGACATAGGAGTCACATTGGTTACTGTTGGTGAGATTATCAATACATGGTCATGAGTGGAAGTGAAATGGGGATATGAATGGAATATATGGGGGATGAATTGATGATGGAGGATGGTGTGGATGAGGATGAGGAGGGAATGGATGAAACTATAGGATTATATATTGCAAGATTCATGGTTTTTGTGGAGGAAAATGGTACAAACCCAACTCTAGCCTATACCCTTAAGGGATACAATGCAAATAATGGTGGAGTAACTAATCCAACTCTAACAAAGAGATATAGGGGAAAATTAGGATACTTTATACTCGCATAATTTTCAATCCATATTGAACTATGGAAATGACAGGTGAAGCTGTGGAAAACACAACTTTCAATCATGAGGATGCAATTGAAACATTAGACATAATGTAAATTTGTGTTAGATAAGACATTAGTGATACATATAAAGTGAATGGATGTGTATTACTTAAGCCACTATTGATATTCAAAACATTGGGAATCACCCCTCCTGCAATACTAAAAAGGCATGGAGGACTCACATAACTTTGCATATCATCAACAATGGAGACATTTATTTCAACATATGAAGAACTATTGAAACATTTACAATAGGCATTGCCATAATGAAATCACTAACATAAAGTTAGCTATAATTGAAGCATTTTAAATTTTAGTACTATCATTTCCCATGCGAGTATCACTTTCAATAAATCCCACACTTGAACTAATTTCTACTATAACTATATATGATAAAGGTGAACTAATTAAAACCATGGAAACATTCTCAGACAAAGAACTATACTAAAAAATAGGTGGAAACAAGGCATTTGAGAAAATAGTGGTATTATGAATGCTAGTAACACTTAACTACAAAGAAACTTGTGAAAAACTAGGGGAGGTAAATAAATCTCTAATTATTTGGGTTGAAGGTGTTTCTTGAGGAACCACAAATGTTGATGGATCTTGGGTAAAACCCATTAATACCTTCTTCATTAATATCAAATTAATCCTAGGTATATTAGCTTTATTTGAATCCATAGTTACCACCTCTTCTTCTTGAAGATTACTCCCTAGGGATGAAGGTGGGGGGACTTATATAGACCATCTACTTTGACCTTATTAATTGCCTCTCTGTCACTAAGTTAAGATAATACTTGTCATCCAGAGACCTCTGGTACTCATTTTATAAGTTAGCCTTCCCTACATAAGACTCCAATCATTCCTTCACTTCTCCCTTGGGATCCCAATTTATATTCATACCCTTCTCTAACTTGGTTAAATTTAACATTTATTGAAAAAATGTTTCTAACATAGTATATTATTTCAATGTAGCATCTCCCAATGTTAATGGTATTGGTGGCATGGGAGTTTTTTTTTAAAATTATTGTATTTAATAACACACATATACGATTATATATATTAAGATGTAATTAGGTGAAGGGAAGGATAGAGGAATCACTGAACTATCCCTCCTTGAAGACATCTTCCTTCACTTTCAAATGCTTCCCAAGTTGAAAAAATCAAGCCTCAAGTAAGGGCTTTGTGAATATCTATACAACCTGAGCATTTGCTCAATAATACTTAATATCAAGGACCTTATCCTATATTAGTTTACAAATAGAATTTGTGTGTATATAAATGGGTTTTGTGCATTGGTGCTCCACAAAATTGTGATAAATGTGAATAACATTGATGATCACACAAAAGCATTGTTGGTCAGGTTTATGGAAATCCTAACTTGAAAAGCAAGCACTAAATCCAAACGGATTCATGGCTAGTATAAATAGTTCCACTATACTTAGACTCCATAGTATAACAAATAACAATAGTATATTTTTGACAAGAAAGTCATGGGACTTGATCCAATCAGATAGATGTATCGAAATGATCATAAGTCGACTGTAAGATACATTTATCATCTTGGGATAGGTCTCATGACTTGATCTTTCAAGAAACAAACCATTATTACTTTGTCTACTATGGAGGCTAATTATAATGGGGTTGTCACTACTGGGCATGATTAATTTTGATTTGGAACTTGATTTTTGAGTTTATATTTCCATAGACCCAACACACAATGCTTTGGTTTCATAATTAGGATGATATCCACATTTATTGTAACTATTGGAACACTAATGCACAAAGCACATTGAGATAAACATGCAACATATTCAACAGATGATATAAATTTTTTTATTTGATATTAAGCATTACTAATGGATGATATTAAAAGTTTCATACATCTTCACAAAGCCCTTGTTTGAGGTCTAATTTGTTTAATTTAGGCAACTTGTAGGAGTGAAGGAAGGTGTTGTCAAGGGGGAAGTAGTTTAGTGATTCCTTTATCCTTCCCTTCACTAAAGTACATATTAAAGGTGGATGTTAGAAAATACATTTTTATTATTATTTAAGATGACAAATTTCATAATGGATTCATAACCAATAGGAGCTCTCATGCAAACCATTATCATAACTCCAATAACATAGAAATTGTACATAGAGAACAAATATGCACAATAAAGTCTCTAAAAATATATTCACATCATTCATGTGGGTCTCCAATAACAACCAAATCAAAAGTACATGGGATTGAAAATAAAAAAGGCAATATAGGTTGTTTCATGTAATAAAATATTATTGCATGAATAACCTATAAAATAGGAGTATCTATTACTATTGTGCACTCAAAAAATACATGCACAAAATAGAATAGTATCTATAAAATAATTGAATCCCAAAACAAGCTTACATGCTTTACTCCAACACCCTTTCTTAAGTGCAGAATAGAGAGTGAAAAAGAGAAAGCAAAAAGACTGATGAGTCCTAGCTACTAAGCCTGATCAAGTACCCATGTACAAAATCACATTAAAATACAAAGCGTCCCTACGGTGACCAAAGCGTCCCTACGGTGACCAAAGCGTCCCTACGGTGACCAATCTATCTTACTGGACTACATGGATGATGAATCATTATAACCACCAAGTCAAATAGGAAATGATACTTTGTACAAGGCTAACTCTGTAAAAAATACTGATCTCAAAACACTAGAAAAAAGAGTCACCAAGGATGAAATGTATCACTGCAAAATACCCAAAAATTAGTAATAATAGCTAAAATTGAGAGAGCAAAAAATATATGCTGCAAGGTGTCCCAAGAAAGTAAATGGATCAATACTCAAGCATAAAGCTAAAAAAGGTGCATTGGATGGAATGAATGACATCAAATACAAATGCACTTGGTGGACTCAAAACTCTTAATGGAACACTAATCTGCATAAGTGGTCTGGATTCACTGCTTGATCAAAAAAATAACTGACATTGGAATTCACTAGAATAACTCTTACAAAAAAACACTGTAAGAGGTGTCAATAATACAAAAAAAGTTCACCAACTAAATTTGATCTATTACTAGAATATGTGGTGTACCAACAGTTAGTAAAAAACCCGACAACTGAAGAAGTAGGATATGTACCATACCCCCTCATACTATTGACTATGTAGAGTGATGCAAAAAAATTGGTATGAGTGGATTAAATCCACTAATTAAACGCTAACACACTGACATTGTATTCACCAGAATAACTACTCTTTCAAAAGATTTTAAGCTCCACAATAAATCTGAAAGATACTGTCAATTGTAAAAAAAATATCAAAGATACAAAATAATTATCTCTCAAGAAAATGGCCCTAGTGGTGATGGGAAAATCAACAACTAAAGAGTAATGTGCTCAATATGGAGCATACAAACATGAAAAATCTCCATGACTCTCAGTGTGACTACAAATAAAGGTCCCATACAACAACAAATTTTAGATGATGCATAAAACCCAAAATGCCACCAATCTGTAGAAGATGCCATAAAAAATAAGAGAGTTGCTCCTAAAACAAGGGAACAATGTATGACATAAAATCATACTCAAGAATGTAGGATGTTGGGCTTTGCCAGAAATATGCCCATGAATACAAAAGTGGCATAAAAATACAATGCACATTAAAAAATAGAACATCAGAATCTATAGATAATGCATATATGAGTGCAAAGTGTGATCACAAGGACAATAATGTGGGCTAAGAGGGTTTAAGCAAAATAATAATGACCTCCAAAAAATGAAAGCAAGAAAGAATGATAACACATTTGTTTTATCTGTGAGGAGGTTTGACCTCCTGTTAGACCAGACCTCACCTTTCGATCTTCGGCAATCGATATGGAAGGTGAGTGCCAAGTGTATAAAATGTGCAAATAATAACACAAAAAATAAACCTATAAAAAAATGACCCTCTTCAATAATTTAACATCACTTTATAAAAAATTTATAGCTCTTTTATAATAATTGTCCTCCCATTTACAAAGTAAAGGCTCCTTTTATAAAGAATAGTCCTCCACTTTGTAAAGCAACTCCATATGATAAAACTATCTCCACTAAAACTTTACACTCCTACTATGTGTAAATAAAATCCCTCCTTTTATAAATTGGCTCCCCTCACTATACAAATCTCCCCACAAAGTGATATAATAACTACCACTTATATTGGAATGGGCTAGAACCCATAATCACCACCACAATTGAAAGTTTTATTAAAAAACATAACTCAGCTTATGACCAAATTCAATAAGAGCCGCATAACGGCTAGTCCCTGCCATTATATTGATAATAGTTTTAGTTGAATTTGTATATAAATTCGTAATAATGTATATACTTATAAAATAATTTTGAAAAACATAAGGGAAATGTCTAAAATAAGACACCACTACCGATGTAATATGAGGCATGGAAAAACCACATGTTTGGTGGAAAATACAATGCAACAGGGGTTTAGTACATAAGAAGGATGATAAAGCTACAAATAGCTTTTAAAACCATGAATCATAGATGGATGTGCCACATGTCAAACATATATAAATTTAATATTTTTAAGAATAAATTTGGGCCATTATGTTTGGAATGCAATAGCCAAAGATTACAAGCCCCTTCCTATATCCCTGCCTTGATAAATAAGATAGACAATCAATTCTACATATAATTAGAATAAGTTTGGAATGCAATATAATGAAAGCTATTGAACCAAATTCTACCCATAATTACAATCATGTGATAGCATGATAGGGAAATATTATATATATAAAAAATAGAATAATTTAATATACAAATTAAAAATTAATATTGACGAAGATTTCTGAATCATGCTTAGTCCCAAAATATTTTTGAATTTTGATTTATTCAAATATTTTTAAATTTAATCTAAATTATTATGTATATTTATAAACATATTAATTTTTTTTCCTGAATCTCAATTAGTTAGAAGATTTTTGAATTTGATTTAAAATGATTTAATATATTTATAAATGTATTGCAAATGATTCCAAACACCTATAAAATAATTTAAATAAAATTTACATAGATAAATACTAATTTGCATTTCAAATTCTAAATACCATGAATTGAAAAAAATTCCATATGTATGAGAAACCAGTTTGTAAGCTTCCCAAAAATTATGATTTTTAAAATAGAATGATCGACAAAAAATAGGTGCATACACTTTAGAATTTTAACAAATTTGCTCAAGTCATTTTCCTCCAGAATAATGTTTGTGGGCTTGATATCCCTATGCACGATACTCACATTCACACTTTCATGAAGATAAATGACTGCACCGATAACCACCAGTATAATCTTCCATTTAGTGGGCCAGTCAAGAACTTCACTTTCTATTGGATCTGTTGTTTTTATATCGGTTATTGTGTTTTTAGATATTGTAGAAAATATAAATCAGAGAACAGGGCATGACTCTTACTGAATAGTAAGCTTGATAGACTTCCATTGGGCACACCAACAACAACTCAACCCCTATAGTTCAAAATCCGACAAGGTTCAGAATGTTTCGATAGTGCATATTTGTTGTGCACACCAACTCCTTCAACAGTCACCATTTATTTTCTCCGATCTATTTATTACAATTTGCCTTCCATTAAACAATTCCCTTAAAACACCCAAAGAAAAAGTAAAAGAAAAAAGCAAATGTTGTATTAAGATATTGCTTCCACCTTAATCCTCTTTTAAATTTATTTGAGTTAAAAAAACATTTGTTGAAAACAAATATTTAAATACTCTATATGCAGAGAGAAAATCCCCATTTCCAAGCAATAAAGTTGAATATACGGATTATTCTATGTATTGTAGTTGTGTGCCCTTCAATTTGAAGAACATGAAATTATTTTTTTTGGGATATAATAATGGTTTAGGTCTATGATTTTATTGATTAAACTATTTTTGTGAACATTTGTTTCAATAGTCTGCATAAATTATGGGTTATTTATTGATTAAACTATTTTTACGAACAAATGTCATATATGTACACTTGTCTTTTAATTATATAATTTCATAAATATCAATGAAATATTCCATAAGAACATGTATGGAATATTCTTTAAAATTTGGTGTTAAACTTTGGAATAAGAAAATTATTAGTTCAATCGATTCCTATAGTGTAGGGACTAATAACTTGACTTACATAATTTGGGTATGTGTTTATCTTGTTGGTATGGGAAGGATGGGTCAACCCTGGTGGTTGACGATGCTGTGTGATTTAATAGAGGTGGGGAAACTAAGTGAAGAATAGGCTATTGATGGCAATTGGCAAGGGAAGAGCCATATGAGATGGGGGCAGCAGACAACTATTCAAAAGACAACTGGGAGGTTGGTGACATTTATGGATAAAAATGTGGCCAAAAAAATGTGTTATGGCTGAGGTAAATGAGTTTGAAGGCTGAAAAACCCTTTGTACGTGTTAACTTATAGTTTGATTCTATGTCAAAGTTGAGGAGTGGTTAAATGACAATGGTGAAGGAGCCCATGTAGTGGAGACTGATGGTGTCGGTCAGGTGGAGTTTGGAGCACTGTAGTGGGTAGAGATTTAAACATAGTCAAACATATATGCAATCAAACCAATGTTATAATGAAGGATTTTATGGAATCTATCATTGGAGGGATTGCATAGCTAAGCAAATGTAGTCTATTCAGAGATCAATTAATGATGTTCAAACATTTTACCAAAATAAATGCAAATCCAGACCTCTCTAATTAGAATAAATCCCTACCAATATAAAGTTCCCCTTTGAAAAAGGTATGAATGCATTGAAGTGGAAGGGTCTTGAACCCCTGATTGACATCTTTAGCATGAGTGCTCTGAGACACATAGAGAAAGTTGAAGGTTCCAACAATGGTACCTAAATTCCCCACCATAGATGATATGTCATGGCATATCGAATGAACCCTTGATAGAAAAAGCATAACACAAGGAAATGATGACTGTGCTCTTGCAATGTGATAAAATTCTTTGATTGCATTCATTTTCTTACCCGCAAGGGGCCATCAGATGACCATAAAGGTGTCCTTTGAAATAGGTTTTGGCTCTAGTATGTGATGTCGAGCAGAAACAAGGTGGTCAAGGTGCCCAAAAAGTACAGGTGAATAAAAAAAATTGAGTAGATGATTATATGCCTAATAATGTAGACCGCTCCCTTTATATTAAAAAACAATCTTCTTATTTGGTCAGACCCTAAAGAGAATTGAATCTATATGGCCCAATGAAATCATGATCAACTGTGCCAAAAAAAATTGAGCATTTAAAGATCAAAATGTATATCAATATCTTCAACTCTAACCCAGTTGCGGCCAATACAAATGCTTAATTGGGATCATCAATATAGCCATGATTTAATATAGAGATCACAAGCCAAAGAGAGCTTGATATCTCATAAACAACCAAGCCAAGATTGGAATGTGTATGACTTGCATAAATTTATCAAAAACATAGCATACATGCTTAAAACAAAACTACGAGGCTAAGTAATGGCTGCATAGATCAACTCTGATACTTTGATGGAGTTCATAATGATCTCATATCCAATAGGATCTTTCTTGCAAACCATCACCATAACACCAAAAATACAGACACTATACATAGACAACAAATATGCACAAAAAAATCTCTAAAAATATATTCACATCATCTATGTGGGTCTCCAATAACGACCAAGTCAAAAGTACATGGGAGTATGTATTAAATAAGTAAGATAGGTTGTTTCTTGCAACAAAACATTGTTTCATGAATAACCTATAAAATAGGAGTATCTATTACTATTGTGCATTCAATAAATACGTGCACAAAATAGAATAGTATCTCTAAAAATAAAAAAATTGACTCCTAAAACAAGCTTACATGCTTGAATCTAACATAAGATAAGCAGTAATTTGTGCACACTTATCTATAATACATTATTAGAAAATATTAACAATTAAGTATTTATTTAATTAAATTTTGATAATAATAGACAATTTTTTTAAAAAAAGTAAATAATCTCCAAAACCTCAACCGTAACCCTAATCTCATTTTTTATTTGGATAAGAGCATAGAGGGCTAGTGGGTGAGGGACATTGTGGATGAGAGTTACAATTATTATTCTTATGAATTTAAGTCAAAACTCTTAATCTAAAGAGGTAGTAATGCTACTTAATTAAATTTGGGTTAAATTTTTTTAAGATTTCATTTATTTATATATTTTATGTGTTGCGGATGATACAATGATTTTTTAACTATTCCAACAATTTACTAATTTTATATTCTTGAAAAACCCAACAACACCTTTCACACACTGATAAGCCAATTCCTTGGCTGCTAGTCTATCAAACACATAATATGGTAATTGATTGGGTGATATCATGACTCCCTAAAATATTATAATGATGGTATAAAAATACTAAAAATAAGCCTCAATTTATTTAATATTATCCCTCTTTTACTCAAATAATTAAGGCATCTCCTTGTCATTGATTACTTTAGTGTTGAAAAAGGTTGCATATGTCAATCATATGGTCATGATACATATAGATATAAAGCTTATAATATATTATATAGATGGTAGTTTGAGTATGGTGGGGCCATTCAATAAGATCTTTGTGTTCAAATTTATAGAGGCACAACAAGCATCTAATAAGTATGATATCATGTAAAAATTATGACTCTGGTTAACACATAAGAATTGTTGATCCAAATTATATGCTATAATGTCTTTTAGTGAAGGAATGAAGTTAATTGAAATAATAATGGAAATAAATAACCCACAACATGTTCACATGGTCTACCCTATTAGTATCATGCAATGTCTTCAATAATAACATCCCTATTCTCATCCTTAAGTTTAATGGTTCTAATGAAGTAAAAGTCAATGTCCTCTTTTTAATTAAACCTTTCAAAATATTTTGAATAGTGTCTTAGAACATTGTTATCCAATTTTAACCCCTACGTCAAAATAGGATCCCTATAATAAAAAAAATTAATCTTAGGTTATTTATGAGGTCCTAGTTGAGTCCAAAATACCTTATTATCATGTATTAAGGTAAATTTAGAAATATTAAGGTAAGTCTTTTTAATGTGTTTTGGTCTATTTGAGATTCTTAGGTCAAAAAGGGTAATAAGGGTCATTTGTGGTGCCTTGAAAAATATGTCAAAGGTTAAATGAGGTAAATAAGTGTCTTAATATATGTCATGATATGGAACAAAGAGTTTCAAGTCATAAAAAGTTAGTTATGATCAAGAAAATTCAATTTTAAAGGCTTTTCAAGCAAGTACATTATGGGAGGAGAGAGAATATGCAAAAAAATAAGGTTTTTAGCATGATCAAGTTTTATTAGGTACAATACAATTATTCTATAATAGTTACAAGGTCATAGGGAGTCAAAAACATCATATCTCTCCTATCGACTCCTTCACAAGCTCTTATAGGAAAAAATGATTTGAATGGTATGGCCATGAGAGAGAATGTGGGAGCCTAAAACTTTGTGCATTGATTTTAATATTGGTTAGTTTTAAACTTTGGGAATTAGTTCTCAGATTCATCTCTTTATCTCTATGAACAATTGCTAAGAAGTTGGGGGTCTAAAATCTGCTAGTGAATCATGATAGGGGTCTTTCTTGATCTTTTCAAGCAAAATGGTGGAATATTTTTTAAAGAAAAAAGTCTGATGATTCTTAAAAAATACTCTCATGCCTCCTAAAGTCTATTTCAAGCTTTCCATGAAGGTACAATTCTAAAGAGACAATCATATCTCCATTCACCACCTTGGACTATATTTTATGTGTTTTTGCATACAAGTTATGTTGAGTGTTCAAAAGTGATTTTCAAAGAGTTATATATTTTTTATTCATGTTTTATGTGTTGGTCCAATGATTCTAATGTCCTTTTATTCCTAATGACCATGTTGTGCTCTCAGAGGCTTCAAAACTTAAAAGGTTGCCACACAGTTCACCTATAGGACTGTGACTATAAAAAATGAATGTACAAAGTTTGATATGTTGTGAAGATGATATGGACCACAATAATAATATTTTATTGATGATGTTCATATAATTTAAGATAACATTGGACCTATTTGGAAGACAATTCAAGACCAAGTACACACTCAACTCCTCCAAATACACACATACAACCACTTAAGAGAAATTGGCATTGAATAGTAGGTTGATGAGAGTTCAAAGCCTCAAGAAAATGAGAGAGTTTATAAAATATAAACATGAAACACAACCATTAGAGGGTTTGAGTATTGTTTTAGAGGTCATCAAAGGCCTAATTTCTCACATACACAATCAACTGTCCAGAATGTCACCTACAACCAGTTGAATACTTGGATTTGAAAAGAGGATAACAATGAGATGCACATAGGTTAAAGTATTTGAATAAGGTCATAAAATATATGAAAAATGTTTTAAAGGGTTCAAATATGAAAATAGTGCTCTAAAACACCAGTGACCCATACATAGTCAATTGTTCATAACAAACACCCACGGTTAGCTTGTTGGGGAATTGGTCTCATACAGTGAATGTTGGTAGCTTAGAACCTCAAGGTATTATAAGGGAGTGTCATAATATCAATGGAATAACATTGGTATATTCATAAAAATAAAACTGAGGTCATGAAATCCCTAATTACATGCTCAAACAAGAAGACAAACATCTATAGCCAACCTAGTTGAGATCTTGTCTTGATAATAGATGATGATGAAAGAACAAGAAATTTTTAGGGGATTTGAATGAAGTTTTGGGTCTATCAATAACACCAAATAGTTTATGATGTTAAATGTTAAAATAAATACTTCTAAAACACATTAAACTAAAAGTCATAGTGCCAAATGCATATGCACAGGTAGCCAGACTTGTAGGTTTATTTAGACACTCAATGCCTCTCCAAAGTTTGAGACAATGGATTGTGTGAATGTTTAAGGGAATAAAGGAATTTATGATTTCAAGTATTAATACTGAAAGAGTTTTTAATAGAGGAAAATACCAAAACAGGGGTCATATTCAGTCATGCACTCAAAGTCTTACCCAAGTTCACAAGACAATTTTTTTTTGCTTGGAGATGATTTAGGGTATACAAAGTGACTAATATATACAAACATATTGGAGTGTGATTGTATACTGATATAACTATAATGTAACCTTAGAATTAGTATTAATAGTGAAACGTAGTTGACATACCCTGTCTAAACCCTCAAACAATCTCAAGAGCATACATGGCCCAAACATGTTTTGGCAGTTAGACCAAAAATGTTGGTGAAGTGAGACAGTTGGGACTTTGGAAATATTGAATAGATCGTGAAAGGTTTGAAATATTTCATGAGACCTCAGAATCAAACATAAATGAAACACAATTGATGTCATACCTTGTTCAAGCCTAACCAGGCCAAAATGTATACATAACCCTATATGGGCATATTTGGAGGTGATGGCCAAATAAGTGGAGTTTAATGAGCCTTGGAAAACATTAAGGAGATATTGAGGAGAATGTGGAAAAATTTAATGATGCTTATAACATAACATATAAATAAGAAATCAAGAAACACAATGAGTTATGGTCTCTCAGTCATCTTGGCTTACAAACCCTAGGCTTAGAACAATGAGACTGTTAGAAAGTTTGATGGAGGAATATGGTCAGATAACTATTGGTAGAAATAAATGAGGACCTAGAATACATTATTGAGGTTAATAGAGACAAAAATCAACTTAAAAAAGCCACCTACAGACTGTAATTCTTGCTCAGCCTCCCATAATGCTCATTGCAAACCCAAGAGGTTAGTTTGATTTAATTGGTATGGTCAGGAGGATTTTCATGGGACATTTTTATCCTAGGAGAAGTTATCCACTCTGATTTACTTCAAGTTTATGAAATTTATTAGAGGTTTCATACATCCAAATTTATGAATCATAGCTAAGAGTTCAAATCACTTTCCAGTTGTCTAGGAGAGCCATAATGACCATTTTGTAGAGATGGAATTAAAAATCACATATGATGATATGGTTTGATACTAAAACCTCTAGGATGTTGTTGATGACTCCAAGGAGGTTCTTCACATGTACTTCACTTATATATAATACTATATAGACTGGCCAAAATACCCTATTTTTCCATTTTTTTGTGTTTTACAGGTGTTTTGAGAAGGGGAGAGATTATAAATCATGGGATAAAGTAATTTGTGAATTTTAATAACTGATAAAATCCAAAATATTATGCAAGAACCCTTATAAATAACTAAATAAACTCAATTTTGTAAGGCAGTCCAAACAAGGTTATGAAGGGCTTATTTTTGGCCATTTCATGGTTTAGAGAGAAGCACAATGTTATAGAAGCCCAAAATTGACATTAATATTAGTTTTAAAATGGGTAAATTTAATCACATGCTTGACATGGGTTTCACAAGTGCAAGAGGAGTTTGGAGCCAAAATCCATTTTCTAGGCCTAGAGGCTTAAATAGGCCTAATTGGCATAAGAGATAGGTAGAAAAAGTAGACTTCTACTTGGATTTAGATCATGAAATTTGGCATGAATTTTAAAAGGATAGAGGTTCCTATAATATGCATTTATTTTTTCAATATAATCCATAAAACTCCCACACAAAGAGAAAAATAAGAAAAAATAGCTACAAGGAATGAGGCTTAATTACGGCTTTTAATAGAGAGTGACCTATTGGGGATAGTTTGAGGTCTAAAAAGGGATTTTTATAGGTATAATATGATTCAAATAGGCCGTAAATTAATTTTATATGAGATATAGTAATTGAAACCAAGTTTTGACACTTGTGTGCAAAATAAGCCTAAGGAGATGAAGAGCCTTCTAGACACCTTGTAAAAGAAAGAGGTGTTATATCAAGAACCTATTAGGGTTAGTTGAAAGGTGAAAATATTAGGGAAAAAATACATGAGAAATTTTTTTGATCACCAAGAAGGCCACTTGTCCTTCAACATGTCAAGAATAAAGAGAGTTTCAAAAAGCTAGTCAAGGTGTCAAGCATGCATTTCAACCTCCCACACCATTTAGAGAGATGGAGCATCTGAAGAGGTGATATACATGGATTTGCAAGTATGTTGAGGCAATTACCTAAATCCTATCTTTTTTTTAACTTATATAACACTTGTCTACCTTCTCTCTCTTTCAGACTTCTTCTCTTCTCTCACACTTGTGTTATATAAGTAGCCACATTTGGCTTGAAATGTATCCTCCACTTGGGTATGGTGAATCCCTGCTCATTTTCTCTACCTCTGATCAATAAAAGAATTGATGTTTTAATTTATTATATAGCTACATGTCATGATAAATATTTAAATGGTTGATCTTATTAAGTGTAGATGTACATCACCTTGTTTTTATCTTATTTATCTTGTCACATGTGGTTGTTTATTTATTATCTGTTTTAGTTGGTGTCATCAAGGGTCTCTTGTCGGTTTTTAAGTGGAGTCATTCTTCCCTCTTAGCCTTAAAATTCCTTACCTTTATATAAAACATTGATACAATAGTTTCATTATAGGATGTGTGTATGTTCATGTTGTCTTGTGGGTCTTAGTGTATTGTGCAATGTGTGGTAGTGGTCAACAAAATTCGGTGCATCACCATTGTAGTTATGTTTATTTCATGTTTTTTTCTTACCTTTTTCAAATAAGCAAGTGATCGAGTAGTGAAAGTGAGCCTAAATGATTCATCAAAGGGAGCTAACCCTTCAATTTAGAGGTTTATCCCTATTATAGATAACCCACATGTGTAGGTGTAATCCCATATTTAACCAAATTTGGAGAGGTCTGAACAACCTTATCCTAGGGTGAAAAATTTGGTCATAACAGTTCTGGCACATTTGGTGGGACTTAAGGTCCAAATAAGTGGAAGAAATTTTAGTGTGTTCTTCTACCTATCATATTTTGGAAAGTGCTCAAACAAACATTAATGGTGACTTCAAGTGCAATTAGCCGGTTATAAGCAACCTATGTACTTATTGTAAAAGAATTTTCTAAAAATATGGTGTTTCATTTGACTAATGAAGTTGGTATGGATAGATATAATTACATTTCTTACTATAAACCTCCCTATCAACCTTGTCATGACCCATATTATGTTCCTCAATTGCCCTATCAAGGGTGTTATCAACCCTATGAGCCATGTCAGCCCTATGGTCAACCTATTCCTTCTACATATGATCATGATGTTGTTGAGCATCCTTGTGACTAAGCATATGAATAAGGATATCAAGAAGAATAATATGTGATTAATACTCATGAGGAATAAGTCCAAGCTCTTAATAGGTATCTTCTTAGAGGCAAACTTCTTCAAGATATACCTATCTCTCCTCAAGAAAGCAATATCTCATCATCCTAGAGGCCTTCTTAGACTATGGTTCCTAATTATACCATGCCAACCCTTGTGGAATAATTTGAACCTATTAAAGCCTCTCTCTCCCCCCTCCAAGAACCCTCTTGTGTTCCATATTAATTTTCTTATGATTTATATGAAATCATTCACTATACTCAAGAGGAGCCTCCAACAGAGCCAATCCAATATTTAAAAGAGCCTACTAGCTTCAATGTTCCAACTTGGAACCAAGTAGTAAGTCTGGGGGAAATAAACATGAAGAGAGTGAGGACTAGAAAGTTGATATCAAGAAATAAAACCTTGTGTTTGTTCAAACTCCATTGCCTTCTTCCAAAAAACCTATAGATTGTCCATCTTGGAGGTCTATTCAAGAAGATTTTCAGTGTAAAAAAGAGGCATTAGTTGAGGTGGAAGATAAAGTTGCAGATGTTGAAGAGCCTCAATAAGGATATGATAAATATTATGTGGTTGATGAAAAGAATAGAACACTTATAGCAAAATTGAACATGCTTTCCCTTTAAGAATTTCTTCAAGAATCCCCCATTCCCAAATCCCCAAATTACAAGAATACTCCCTCCATCCCCATGCCCATTCATGAACCATCCACCACACTTCATACTCCCTATTCAACCCATTAACTTGTTCACCACCCTCTCACCTCATCCTTTCTTGAAGGATAACCCATCCTATGAAAGATAAGTAAAGAAGATTAAGCTAAATTTGTGGCTGATCAAGAAGATGACTCAAGTGTATATAATGAAGAGTTTAGTATAGGAATTCCCCTTGGTGAAGACAAACACAAGTCAACCTTCTTGAGTGAATAAAAATAAGATCTAGATCATGTTGTAGCTGTTCACAAAGATCTTGTTCAAGACATGAGAGAGGAGGTTATTGATAAGGACATCACATCAACTGAGTTGGTTGATATTCATGTGAATGATCAAGAAGTTAAATCTAAAGATACAATAGAAGGAGTTGCTGATGACTCTATAAAAAAAGATGACTTATGGAAAATATTACATGAGGTATGTGGTGAGTTTAAGGCCTTTAAAAATCTTACACTTCTTGCTATTCAAGTTAAAGATAATGATGAAGATAAGACTGAGTATGCAAAGCTCTTTAAAGAGATTGATAAGCTTGTAGTTGATAAGAAATTTGATGTTACTCAAGACACCATGAAGGTCAAATAAACATGCTTTGAAGAAGCATCATTGAGTCAAGTTGCAACTAAATAATACCATGAAAGGGTTGTTGAAGTGAAAGAAGATTTCACCTTCATAGGTGACATGTTTGCAACTGTCACTGCTTTACTTGAGATCATGCCAAAAAGACTGGCAATCATGAAGGAGTTGAAGATATCAAAACCAAATCTCAAAAGGAAACTTGCTTAATGCACTCCTTTGTATCATAGAGAAAAGGATGGTGCAAGTTTCCCCTTGATCCAGTGGAGAAAATTTGTTTCATGTTAGTTTGTTTATAGTCTAGCTTGCTTCCTTGTTTTGTTGTGTTCACTAAGTGCTTGATAACACATATGTGTGTCTTCATTTCTTTGATTTTATGTGTGTCTTCCTTTTGTGTGTTGTTTAGGTAATAAATTTATATTTTTGGTCAAGTGTCAAGGTCTAATCTTATTGTTTTAGAGTGCAATTGACTCCATATCCCAATGGAAGGACAAGGCTACTGGTCTAGTCAACATAGTAGGCATGCTACCCCTATGAGTCACTAATTTGTTATCTAATTTTGACCCCCTAAGTCAAAATGATCTATATAGCAAATAAATTAAACTTTAAGTGATTTGGGAGGTCTTAATTGAGTCCAAAATACCTTATTAGCATTTATTAAGGTAAATTTGTAGATATTAAGGTTTATTTTGTGTGTTTTAGTCTATTGAGTCTCTTAGGTTAAAAAAGGTAAAATACATCATTTGTGGTGCCTTGAAAAATGTGTCAAAGATCAAATTAGGTCAATAAGGGTATTACAATATGTCATGGTATGGACCAAAGAGTTTCAAGTTATAAAAAGTTAGTTATGATCAAGAAAAGTTAGTTTTAGAGGCTTTTCGAACAAGTACAATGTGGGAGGAGAGAGAATATGTAGAAAAATTAAGTTGTCAACATGATCAGGTGTTTTAAATTCTATCACTATGATTCCAAAATAGTTAAAAGGTTATAGTAAGTCAAAAAAATCATATCTCTCCTATCAACTCCTTCACAAGCTCACATAGGCAAAAATGGTTAGAATGGTATGGACACGAGAGAGAAGGTGGGAGCCTAAAAATTTAGGAATTGATTTTAGTCTTAGTCAGATTCAAACTTTTATCATTGGTTCTTATATTCATCTCCTTATCTCTATGAATAATCACTAAGAAGTTATGGGTTTAAAATTTGCTAGTCAATCATGATAAGGGTTTTTCTTGAGCTTTTCAGGCAGAATGGTGGAATATTTTCTGAAGAAGAAAGTTTGTATGAGTATTAAAAAATACTCTCAAGCATTATAAAGTATATTTCAATCTTAACATGAAGGTATAAATTTGAAGAGATAGTCATATCTCTATTCACCACTTTGGACTGTATTTTGTGTGTTTATGCATACAGGCTATGTTGAGTGTTTGAAAGTGATTTTCATGGATTTTGAGATTTTTTATTCATGTTTGATGTGTTTTTCCAATTATTCTAATGTATTTTCAGTCTTAATGACCATGTTGTGCTCTTCAAGGTTTTAAAACTTCAAAGGTTTCCACACAGTCACCTACAGGACTATGACTATGAACAATGAATGTACAAATTTTGATATGATTTGAAGATGTCATGGACCTGATATTATAGCAAGAATGATTTATTGATGATGGTCATCTAATTTAAAATAAAAAATGACCTAGTTGGAAGACAATTCAAGACCAAATACACAATCAACTCCTCCAAATACACACCTACAACCACTTAAGAGAAATTGGCCTTAAACAATGGGTTGATGAGAGTTCAAAGACTCAATAAAAAGAGAGAGTTTATAAACTATAAATATGAAACATAACCATCAGAGGGTTTGAGGATTGTTTTATAGGTCATCAAAGGCCTAATTTCTCACATACACAGTCAATTGTTTAAAATGCCACCTACAACCAATTAAATACTTGGATTTGAAAAGAGGATAACAGTGAAATGCATAGAGGTTCAATTATTTGAATAAGGTCTTGGATCATAAAAATACATGAAAAAGGTTTTAAGGGTTTAAAAGTTGAATATATGTATCTAAAACACTAAGAAAGGACCCATACACAATCAACTGTTCATAACAAACACCTACAATCAACCTATTGGGGAATTGGTTTCATATAATGAATGTTGGGAGTTTAAAGCCTCAATTTATTCTGAGGGAACCTCATAATATGAGTGAAATAACATTGGGATATTCATATAAAGACAATTGAGGTCAAGAAATCCCTAATTACATGCTCAAATGGGTAGACAAACATCTATAGCTAGCCTAGTTAAAATCTTGTCTTTACAGTCGATGATGATGAAAGAACTAGAGATTTTCAAGGGATTTGAATGAATTTTTGGGTATATCAATAGAACAAAATATTTGATGATTTTAAATGTTAAAATAAAGACTTTAAAAACAACTAAATTTCTAGTCACAATGCCAAATGCATGTGCACAGGCAACCCGACTTGTAGGTTTGTTTAGACACTCAATGCCTCTCCAAAGTTTGAGATAATGGATTGTGTGAATGTTTAAGGTAATAAAGGAATTAAAGATTTCAAGTCTTAAGACCAAAATAGTTCTGATTAGAGGAAAAGACCAAAATAGGGGTTATATTTAGTCATGCACTCATAGTCTTGCCCAAGTTCACAAGATAATTTTTTGTTGCTTAGATATGGTTTAGGGTATATAGAGTGACTAAGATATACCAAAGTATTAGAGTGTGATTATATAATTATATAACTCTAAGATAAACTCATACTTAGAATTAATATTGAAACATAATTGACATACCTTTTCTAAACCCTCAAATAGTCTTAAGAGTATACATGGCCTAGACTTATTTTGGTAGTCAGACCAAGAAAGGTGGTCAAGTGAGTTGGTTGGGAATTATGAAATCCTATAGAGATAGTGAAAGGTCTAACATATTTCATCATCCCTCAGACTCAAACATTAATGAAACACAACTGATGTCATACCTTGTTCAAGCCTAACAAGGCCAAAATGCATACATAGTTTTGTATGGGTAAATTTGGAGGTGATGTCCAAACAAGTGGGGTTAATGAGATTTATAAAACCTTAAGGATATAATAAAGATCATGTGAAAATATTTCATGGTGCTCATACCCTGATAGATAAATAATAAAGTAGGCAACACAGTGAGTTAGTGTCTCTTAGTAATCTTGGCTTGCAAATGCTAGGCTTAGAGCAATGAGAGTGTTGGAAATTTGATGGAGGAAGATGCTCAGATAATTATTGAAATAGGTAAAATAGGACCTAAAATATCTTATTGAGGTCACTGGAGACCAAAATAAACTCAAGAATGCCACTTGTAGACTGAAGTTCTTGCTCAGCCTCCCAAAATGCTCATTTCCAACCTAAGAGGTTAGTTTACTTTGCTAGGTAGGGTCAGGAGGATTTTCATGGGACCTTGTGATTCTAAGGGAAGTTATCCACCATAATTTAATTCAATTTTTTGAAATTGGTTATAGGTTTCATATGTATAACTTTATGAATCATCGCTAAGAGTTCAATGTACTTTCAGGCTACCTAAGAGAGCCATAATGACTGGTTTATAGAGATGGAACTCAAAAGCACATCTGATGACATAGTTTGATTTTTAAATATATTGGATTTTTATGGCTCCAAGGAGATTCTACACATGTACTTCACTTGTACATACTACTGTATGAACTACCTAGAATCCTCTATTTTTGTATTTTTTTTGTTTTTCTGAAGTGTTTTGAAAAGGGGAGAGATTCCTAATCTTAGGATGAGTCATTTGAGACTTTTAATAATTTTTAAAATCAAAAAAATTTCTCAAGAACACTTGGAAGTGACTAAACAAACTCTATTTTGTAAGGCAGTCCAAACATGCTTGTGAAGAGCTTATTTTTGGCCATTTTATGATTTGGATTTAAGCACAATGTTACATAAGCCCAAAATTGACATGAATATTGGATTTATCATGGGTAAAGTGAATAAAACACTTTCCATATGTTTCAAAAGTGTAAGAGTCTATATGTAACATCCCCACTGGGATCTAGTCAGAAATATGTGTTTTTTCAAAAATTAAACACATATATAAAAATATATTACACCATGAGAATCTAAGCAGATATCATACGAAATAGTAAAGTGTGATAATAGTAAATACATATTAAATCATAATTCATTGATATCTAATATCATTATAACACAACATAATGTGAATATAAAAAGTAATTACATAAAATCAGCCATGACTGATACAAGTCTATTGTCACTGCTGTCTATGTACAATAAATGAGTAATTACAAATATCTTCATTATAATATTTCAATAATAATTTCAATACAATACAATGTACATATAATATGCATGGCTCTCCCGAAGCATAGTTTTCAAACTCTAATATCTGTGATAATCTTAAGTGTCATCTCGATAAGTAGTATTGTTGTGGGGAAGGAGAGCATCTGAATGCTTTTTCACAGCAATCATGAACCAATGATCTCCTATAATTATCCCATAAATAAATGACCCTACCTTCACATATGAGTATATAGTGACCATGTAGGAATGAAAAGAGACAAACAAGTACGCGTGTGTTGTATGATTTCTAAAACTAAACATTCAGTGTATCATAGAAATCTCATTCTATTACAAGATATCACACAAATATATAAATTATACTCAAAAAATAATAATACATCATTAAACATAATCTAACTAAATTTTTAAGAATTATAAATAAAAATAATCTATAAATCAATCGAATTCATTCACACCACTTGATCGGATTTCTTTCATCTAGTATTGTGATGCTAATAAACTAGTGAAAATCATCTCACTCCTTATTCAATATCATCAAAGAGAGATTGGTCAAACACAATTTAACCACAAGATTTATACAATTTATATCCTACTAGCAATCATATCACGTATCATGTTAAACATAGGAGTAATCAAAGCATACATTTATTTCATCAAATGTATGAATAAATCTTATATTATTATCTATCCCATACTAGAAATAATGAAATATAGTTTATACCACTTAGGTAAGATACATATTTAACTACATAATTCAACTACTACAATTTATTTTCAAACATACTACACTTTATGATAACCCATATTACCATAGTCTAGTATTCTAAAATATAACTACTAATTTTTAAAAGTTAGTCATATAAAGCAGTCTTAAATAAATAGAAACATAAGCTTTCATTCAAGTAACTAGACATAACAAAACAAGTCATAGTTTTCACGAAAAACAATATATTATAACCTTATAACTATTACACTCTCAAAGGTTGTATGCATGCATACATAATCCCTACTAACTATCATAAAATATGTTATTTATAGTAATAACCCACACACACACACACACACACACACACACACACATTTAATCAGATAATATAAGTGTGTCTAGACACAATAATTATAGTATGTACCATCTGGATATAACATACATTTATACTATACTATTCTATGGCATCTCATGCTATCATAGTTCACTGTTTATAAACATAATTACATAGTTACACAAAACCAAACTTATGTTTTATAGAATCAATGACTCATAAACATAAATAATAAATAAGCAAGTAGGGGTTCATACCACCTAAATATACCTTATGTTTAAACTACATACTATAATTCAAAGAAACACAACTCATAGACACACATCATGATTCGCCATTATATTCTATATATATTTAAACATCTATACAAATATATTCACAATAAGTAATGCAGACAAGTATTCACTATTGTATGCAAGTTTATTCAATATTTCAATCAAGCTATTTTCAAAGAGTTAGATAATTCATAGTTAAGCTATTCCATGATCTTTCATTTAAATAACTAATTCTTTTCCTAGATGACTGTTTTCACATGGTTATAATACCGGTCCCATGACACCTTATAAATTGTTTCAACTATTTAATTATATGTATAATCCTTATATACAAGTACTTGTACATGCATTATATGTAAGTAATCAAATGATATTAAAATACTATACCACTAATAATTTTAATCAAGAGCTCCCTATAGTCATTTATAACTCTAACTGAGAATATCAAATCATATATCTTATCCCAAAATAATCAAGCCCTATGCTGAGTTATAAATATGCATCTATTATTAAATGTTAGGTTAGGAGCCTAAAACTTTATTTGACATAGTTTCACAAATCTTGGTTTCTATGATGGATTCTTATATGTTATATTCTCCCAATACTCATAGATTCTTCAGGTAGTAATGGTGCTTGTAAATATTAATATGTTCAGTAATATACCTATCACTATGGTTGAAAAGTGTCAATAGTCTCATAATATTAGTTATATGTTAAATGAACATGATTCATATTAACAATCTATGTCAAATAATATGAATAATATCCTCTACATGAGTGTTTGTATGCACACGATATAATAACCATTCATGAAACAATCAAGATGTAAATCAACTTACTAACCACTAGATCCACTTTTAGTAATACAAGTATAATTATGAATTGAGAGTCTGGTATTCAAAATTTAAAGTTGAGAAGGCACAAAAATCATGGAATGACCTCAACCTATATATACATAGTTGGGTTGGAGTGCAATCACACATGGTATCAATAATTCTGAAACTATACTTATATAAAGACTTGGCATGACTTTTGATTACTCAATCATTACACATAAAGTTATCCATTCAAGGGACCTTTATATCATTGTATTAATCAATAATGGAATACATTCATAATATACACCATTCATTAGATATTATAATATATAAACTATCTCATGTTGGCATAAAAGTGTTATGACACCTATATGTCTCCTTACACATATATACAAAATTTCACATCTATAAAATCATTGTTATATATTTAGGGATATTTAATATAAAAATAATTTATGGTATCCCATATTAGCACAAGGATATATTTTATATCACTTATGCTCTAACTTTGCAAATCAAGAGATGCCCTCGGCTAAGCATATACAAATCAAGTGTTGTCATGTAACATAATTTTTATGAGTATAACATATAGTATATTATATATCCATAACAATCTATATGCATAATACCATAACTATATATCACATACTAGAATTACCAATAAATATATGTCCAAAAGACAAGAGATATACATTTACATGTGGTAGCTTATTTATATATTATAGGCTAGAAGTAAAAGATATATGGTTTAATTTAGAAGTCACATACCATATATCAACAAAATAAACTTCAACGATGCATATATATTTAATTAGAAATACACATTATAATTCAAGGATGCCTATTGTTATTCAATTTAATAATATTCATCAATGAAATATAGTGATGCCTTTTTGACCAAATTATAGGTCGTGGTTTAGATTGTAGTGACGCTACCTACAACCAAGTCATCACTTCTCCTCTAAATGGTCTACATATTCCTAGATCACCCTCTCCTATAATTGCAGATCATCATATTTTATGTGTAACACCAATGTGTCTTAATAAAATCTAATTGTGTTGTTTGAAGTTTAATTTTAAATTTTGATCCTCTTTTAATATCCTTTTACCAGAATTGTAATGTCCCCATTTTTTGAAATAAGGCATTAAAATAATACCACTAGCTTATTTAATTCTCGTAGGCCTTGTTGGATGTTGTATGGAAAATTTTATGTGTCAAATCACTATTCACAAGTACTATTTATATGTACTATTTGTTGGTACTATTTACTTGCACTATTCATGGTGACATGATAGGTGATGCAAAGGATGATGTAATTGATGAGGTGACTTGTGGATGATGTGGCATAGCCCATGAGGGAGCTCACATGTGCTTAAGATGATGTGAGAGAAAATAGGGTGAAATTATAAGTGGGAATAGTGTTTTAGCATGTAAAAATCTTTTTAAATAGTCAAAAGTTGATTAGATCTTATCTGAGAATCTTTGGGATCACATGGAAGAAAATGACAAGATTTCACTATTTTAGTTTTGCTCTCACATGTATGAGTGAGGTGTCCTTTTAGAATGATGTGGATAAGTCAAAAGGAATCATGTGTGCACTAAGAAAGTGTAAGACATAATGCACTATTCTAGATTGGCATATGTATGAGTGGGACACAATTTTGGAGGCACATGGATAGTGGGAGACTAAGACAAAAAAATGGGTGATCATGTGATTCTCTTTGACCCTTGCACATAGGGTCACATGTTAAATAGTGTACCCACTAAATTGGGTCAAAATTCTTAGCTTTTACATGAATTTTATCTCTCTCTCTCTCTCTCTCATGCATTTTCTATTTAAGGAGAGCTCTATCACATTGTAAAATATCTTTTGAAATCATAAACCCTCTTATTTTTTGATATTAAACTTATATTCATATCCCCTCATTTGGATGAATTTCATGGAGTAATATAACTAATTTTGATGGTAAAATATTCATCCTAGTTAGTGTTGGCCATTCCATACATGTATAACACTTGGAGCTTCAATAGAAGATTTCCAGTTTCGGTGGTAGAAGACCCTAGTTGGACTAAAAATAGGAATATATATTATTTGTGTAGCATTGTGTTGTATTTTATGTTGTAATTTGAGTGAAGATTTTAAGTGTATTGTTAAATATTTGTATTTATGTAAGAGTGTTGTTTATGGTCTTGTTTCAAGCCATAATATTGTATTATGTTGTTGTATCAAGGAAGCAGTAAAATTGTGGTGTTACAAGTATTATAAGTGTTATGTTTTCTTATATTATCTATTAATATAAGAGAGGGTTGTGTATGCTAATTTCATTATTTTTAAGTGGTGATCTTATATCACTTATTGTTTAATATACATATTAGTAAAGATTTTGGAGTCATACAACACTTATGAAAGCATTTCCTTGGAATAACAATATTACTTGTGGTTTTCGTATCACATTGTTATCTTGTTAATTTGTGATCAAGAGTTTCATATGTGTTTATGTTTTATCATTAATGTTCAAATATTAAATTTTATGTGTCATAAGTGATTTATGAAGTTTTTTTGGTATTTTATGTAATTTAGTAAATATTTCCTAAACAGGATATTTCAAGAATGATAGCCAGATCGACTTGAATTTTTATCACCTTAAATCACCATGTTATTGGAATAAGCTAGTAAAATATTTAACTTTCACTATAGTGCCCAACAAATGAGTATTCATGCTTTTAAATTCACATAATATTAAATTATTATTAGAATAGGTTTTTATTTTTCCCTATTTATTAGGAAAATTGTATTTCTTGTGCATACATGGAGTTTTCCTACATTTGTGGGATAGACTAGCTTATGTGGAGGTGTGTGTCATAGATGTGTCATAGGTGTCATAAGAATGCCATAAGTAACTCCCTTGATGGGAGTTACTTCTCTATTCTTAGCACCTTGTCACCACCTTTCATGGAGGAGTTACTGACTATTTTTGGTGTGCCTTGTCCACCTTTTGTGGAGGAGTTACTTTTGTACTCTCCTATTTGTATTCCTCACTTTGGCCATCTCATGCTAATCAGATTTTAGTTTTATCCATTTTGTCTTGTGCAATTTCTCTTATTGTGTTAATTTCAAATTGCTTTAGCATCTTGTGGTGTGCACTTGTTCATCTTGTGTGATCACGTCTTCATTGCACTCGCGTTATCCGAATTTTGGCAACAACTCTGATATGGTATCAGAGCTTTCTCGGTAATCTTGTGTGTGATTATTCTTTTAGCTTATTTTGGAATCAAGAGGAGTGTTCTTTTTTTATTCTAGATTTAGTCTAAAATAAAATAAAATCTGTCAATAACATTTCCTTGGAAATCCTTGGCCTTTGGGTGTTTTTTGGTTGTCTTCACTTCAGGGAGCAGAGGGAGGAGCAGCTCAAAGCTCTTCTGGTCAGTAGCACTCTTCTAGCCCAGGCGCCAAGCTTATGTCCTTCACCAACATCAGCTTCAACGCCACTTCTGCTGCCACGTTTCAGTCTTTTCAGCGCCCTCCAACAACAATCTTCTAGCAAAGCGCCCAGCTTTTGGGTTCACTTCTGCGCCAACCTCCTTTCCAGCAAGTTCCAGCAAGTTGCAGTCAGTTCCAGCCACGTCATTTGGCCGTACGACATCTTTCTAGCAGGTCTGCTGTTTTTTTTTTTTTTTTTGTTGTTTTTTGCAAAAAAAATCAGATTTGCGCTCTCCTTTTTGGGACGCCACTTCATGTTGTGTCTGCTGTTATACTGCCAGCTTATGCACCTATTTTTTGAGCCTAAGTTCTGCCACACATCAGGCCGTACGATTTCAACAGGTGCATTTAGTTTTTGTCTTTTCTAAGTCAAAATTCTGGGCTTGCATTTTTGGACGCCCCTCCCTACTTGGCATCCTATTTGGCATCCTTTGGACACGTGGCATCTATCCAAACTGTCTTTGATTTATTTTTTTAGTATAAAATTGACTTGATAAAACAAAAATCAGTCAATTTGACTGAATATTAAAGATTTTAGACAGTTTTGTATTTTGGAGATTTTCAATTAAAACTTGTATCTTCAATCTACGAAGACGAAGGGTGAGCCTCAGATTGACAGGAGGCCAATTCCCCCTCACAAAGACCTCATTTGGATTCTTCATTCTGTGCCAAATTCAACGAGTGGTTGGAAGACCACTTTCTCTCTCCATAACAGACATTTTTTTAACGTTTTAGTGTTTTTTTGTAAAAACACTAGTTTACGGGAAAATTGTAACTTTAAAATCTTGCAAACGGTAGCTCAGTTTTGGGTGCCATTTTTTGCAACAGTGCTTATAATTCAATTATCCATAGCATAGACTTGTTATTTTTTAAAAACGCACTAGTTTATAAAGTGCCAAAAATTTGGGTCTCCCAGGACGCATTTTTGATTGAGTCCGACGTCTTTTGAGCGTGCACTTGCATATTTGGGGGGGGCTCAATATTTTGGGGGGGGGTGTGATTGTTTTTTCACAACTTAAAATTTTTCACTTTCATTCTCTTTTTTGCATAAATTCATAACTTGCAATCAACACAACTTCACCTAATTTCAGCTAAAAATGGATTCTTTTCAACTTAAACCCCTAACACCCTTCAACTATCATGAATAGAAAGTTAAAATGTCAATCAATCTTAGAAGCAAAGGATTGTATAGGATCACAATGGGTACATAAATAGAACCCAACACAGATGCTGAAAAGGTTAAGTGGTACAACTGTAGTAATGAAGCCTTTGGGTTACTGAGCTTGTCTGTGTCTCTAGAACTTCCTTCCACTTAGAATCCTCCCAAACTCCTAATGACATATGGGACACCTTAGAAAAGTTATTTGGAAAGCTTGATGAGATGAGAGGTCATGAGCTCGAAAATGAACTCATAAGTCTAAGTCCTAGCAACTTTGACACCCTACAGGACTTCTTCACTAAGTTTAAGGCCCTTAAATTGCAATTGAAAGAATGTGAGATAGAGAAGAAAGATGATCAACTCATACTTTCTATTCTCACAAAGTTAGGTTCTAGTTATTCAGTCTTTGTCTCCACTTTCTATGCCACAAAAAGTGCCCTTGGCACTACATGGAAAATGCCTTCTTTGGATTCATTCATTGCCGACTTGACTAGGGAGCAAGATAAGCTAATTCAAATGGGCACAATGAAGTCTACTCAACCCCAAGCCTTGATAGCTGGAAATGGTAAAGATAAGACTTCAACAAAAGAGAAGAAGAAAAAAAACAAGGACTAGGAGAAGAAGAAAGAAAACAATAATCCTGCCAAAAACAACACTGAGACTTCATCTTCCAATGCTAAACATAAAAAAGAGAAGGTAAAGTGTGCCTATTGTAAAAAGACAGGACATGATAAACACAAATGCATGAAGAAACAAATGGATCACCTAACTCATCTTCTAGAGAAGAACAACATAGGTGTTCCTGAGTCCATCAAGTAGAATTCATCAACCCAAGATTCTACTAAGGCAAAAGGCAAGGGTAAGGAGAAAGAAAAGGGCAAGGCCCTTGTAGCTACAACAGCTTCCACATCTTCATGGGTCATTGACTCGGGTGATTCTCACCACATGGGCTCTTCACTAGTTGAGTTTTCATCTTTAGAGCCTTGTAGCATGACTTTAATTAGTTTGGGTGATGACACATCAATTTCCATTGCAGGGAGAGGGTCAGTTGAAATGGAAGGAAGAACATTCAACAATGTTCTAAGTGTTTCTTCTCTTTCAACCAATCTCCTATCAGTGTACCAAATCACTCACATTGGTCGGGGCATGAGAGTTGAGTTTTCACCAAATTCAATGTCTATCAGGTAGTTGCATAGTGATACTACAATGGCAGTGGGAAGGGCAGATCACCAAGCTAGGTTATACACTTTTTCACATTTTGCATCAGTTTCTTCTCCTAAAGCATTGCTGACTCATTCAGATGGAGTTAGCAAATTATGGCATGAACGATTTGGCCACCTTAACTACCGCTATCTTGAGCAACTTTGTAAAAATGACATGGTCATTGGCTTGCCTCGTGTCTAATTCTCAAAATGACTTTGTGAGGGGTGCTCCCTTGGGAAGCATCCCGAAGCAAAATTTGACAAAGGCAAAGCTTGGATGGCTTCACAACCTTTGGAGTTAGTCCACAATGATGTATCGGGACCCTTTTCCAAACCATCTTTCACAAGGGCCAAGTACATCCTCACTTTCATTGATGATTTCTCTAGGTATACTTGGATATATTTTTTCAAACAAAAGTCTAAAGTGTTTGACCATTTTCTAGACTTTAAGACTCTTGTTGAGAAACAGAGTGAGAAATCCATCAAGATTCTTTGAATTGATAATGGAGGGGAGTATGTCAGCATCAAGTTTGAGAAATTTTGCACCACAGAGGGGATTGATTTGCAGCGCACAGTCACCTACAGTCCTTCACAAAATGGGGTTGCAGAACATAAAAATAAGTTCTTGAAAGAGATGGCTAGCAGTATGATTCACTCCAAATCCTTAGCACCATAGTACTGGGTTGAAGCCATCAATTGTGCTTGCTACATTCAGAACAGGGTTCCTCACAAAACTTTGAAAGGGATAACACCCTTTGAAGCTTGGCATAAAAGGAAACTTGATGTTGAGCACCTTAGGGTTTTCAGATCCCCAGCCATGGCCCGCATTCCAAAGAAGAAATACAAAGTGATGGAACGTCAGTCCAAGCCTTGCATCTTTGTAGGATATCCAGATGGTATTAAAGGATATCGCCTTCTAAATCTAGTCACATATGAGTTGTTCATCAAGAGAAGTGTCCATTTTTAGGAGAGTTCTAGAGACTCAACACTTAACACTTCTTCTCCCTCATCAAATCTACTTCTTCATGATGATTTCTCGTCAGATTCAAATCAGCCACAATAGGTTCTTGAGCCAGAGTCATCTTCTTCTTTGAGTTCAGACAGTGAGGACAGTGATGCAGATTCATCCACCTCTAGTCAGTCAGAGGATGAGGAGTTAGCACCTGACTCTCTCACTTCTGGGCCACTTTGGGCCAGATAGACACTTGAAAGTGTTGGCACTTGGGCAGGAGATCTCACAGATGGTAGATGTACTAGGGGGGATTTTCAGAGAGATCCACATGCTTTCTTTGCTTCAGTTTTGGATCCATAGTCTTTTCGAGAGGCATCGGGGGTACCTGAGTGGGATAGTGCTATGGAAGAAGAATATTCTTCCTTAATCAAAAATCACACTTGGGACTTGACATCACTTCCTAAGGGAATAAAGATGGTTCGATGTAGGTGGATATATCAGACCAAATTTGTAGTAGATGGGTTAGTTGATAAGTATAAGGCGCAATTGGTTGCCAAGGGTTTCTCACAGGTGGCAGGCATTGACTACACAAAGACCTTTGTAGCCATTGCAAAGATGACTTCTATTCGACTCACCTTGGCTATTGTTGCAGCACATGGTTGGAATGTGCATCAGATGGATGTGAAGAGTGCCTTTCTTCACAGAGACCTTGAGGAGGAGATCTACATGGAGCAGCCGCCAATATTTGTTCAGGATTCTTTCTTAGTATGTAGACTTAAAAAATCTATCTATGGCCTCAAACAGGTCCCTCGGGCTTGGTATGCCAAGATGGATTCCTTCTTTCTCACAATAGGTTTCACTAGGTGCCATTCTGATCCTAATGTCTACTTCTTACGGCAGGATGATTCGCTCTTGATTTTGGTTCTATATGTTGATGACCTTTTGATCACCAGGAGTTCTTCATCAGCTATTGTAGTGGTGAAGGCATCTCTTTAAGACAGATTTGACATGACAGACTTGGGTTTGTTGTACTACTTCCTTGGCATCAAGATCTCACAGTCAGATTCAGGAATTTCTCTTGCACAGCCTAAGTATGCTCTTGACTTATTGGCTCAGTTTCACATGGCTGATTGCAAGCCATCTTCGACTCCCTTTCTATCAGGAGTCAAGCTTGAGACTGATTGTTCTTCACCATTAGTTGATGCCACTCAGCATCGACAACTTGTTGGTAATCTCATCTACTTGACTCACATCAGGCTCGACATTTCATATACAGTGGGACTTGTCTCCAGATTCATGCAAAAACCCCATGAGCTGCATTGGAAAGCAGCTAAGAGGATCTTGCATTACATATAGGGTTCACATAGATATGAGATTCACTACAGATTTGGCACATAGCTTAACTTGGTTGGATATATAGATTCAGACTGGGCTGGTGATTCACAGAGTCATAAGTCCACTTCTGGTTACAGTTTCTCTCTAGGTTCTGGTCTTATCAGTTGGTCTAGCAAGAAGCAGAATGCTATTGCTATATCATCCACAGAGGTAGAGTACAGGGGAGCTGTTAATGCAGCTACTGAGGCTATTTGGCTTTAAGGGATTCTTTCTGAGTTTGGCATTCCTATTAGGCAACCCATTATCATTTATTGTGACAACTAGAGTACCATACAGATTTGCAGGAATCCAGTTCAGCACCAGCGGACTAAGCACATAGAGATTCACATGCATTTGATTCGAGAGATTATTCATAGTCAGGTCATTGACTTGATATTTTTCCAATCTTTAGAGCAGGTTGAAGACATCTTCACCAAACCTTTCACTGAGAGTAAGTTCATTCATCTACGAGTTCTTCTTAGGGTGCGGTCCACATCTGCAACAACATCATCTTCTGGGGGGGCCTTCTAGCCTCTTCTTTTCTTTTGTCTCTCTTTTGGGGGGAGTTTTTTTCCTACGAGTTTTCTCCTTTTCTCTATCTTATGGGAGATTGCATTTGTACATGGGTACCTCATCAAGCTTAGTTGCCAGGACCCATTTTATATTTCCACACTTCCCACCTAAGCTGTGCTTATGGGGGGGTATTAGTGTAGGTTTTTATTTTTCCTTATTTATTAATTAGGAAAATTGTATTTCTTGTGCATACATGGAGTTTTCTTACATTTATGGGATATGCTAGCTTATGTGGAGGTGTGTGTCATAGATGTGTCATAGGTGTCATAAGAATGTCATAAGTAACTCCCTTGATGGGAGTTACTTCTCTATTCTTAGCACCTTGTCATCACCTTTCATGGAGGAGTTACTGACTATTTTTGGTGTGCCTTGTCCACCTTTTGTGGAGGAGTTACTTTCGTACTCTCCTATTTGTATTCCTCACTTTGGCCATCTCATGCTAATCAGATTTTGGTTTTCTCTATTCTGTCTTGTGCAATTTCTTTTATTGTGTTAATTTCAAATTGCTTTAACATCTTGTGGTGTGCACTTGTTCATCTTGTGTGATCACATCTTCATTGCACTCACGTTATCCGAATTCTGGCAACAACTTTGATAATTATTTCTATATAGATAAGTCACTACTCTACAGTTTAAGTCACTATTCTGTAGTTTAAGTCATTGATCTATAGTTTAAGCCATCAATCTATAATTTAATGAACATAAATACATCTGAGTCATTGCTCTACATATATAATTATTTTCACATTGTAATTATTTGGCTAAAGTTGAGATTTTAAACAAATCACTGCACTAACTATAAATTACTAAAGGTGCTACAAAGAATTGTATTTATTCGTTAGGTCTAGTTCCAAGAGCCCAAATAATTTAACAGGGAGTGATATATTTTAAAACATGTAAATCGGTGAATAGTCACTATATAATCACTGAACTAATTAATCACTGCATACTATCTAAATAATTAAGCACACTGATAATTCATTCATAGAACACATATCTGTCACCTAAACCAACACCATTCATTATAAAGTGTATTGGGTTTTTTTAATTGATAAGCGATAGAGTTTATGTATTTGAGAAATCACTGTCAAAAGTAATATATGTAAATCACTATGAATCTATAAGTCATTACATATTTATTTTTCGTATAAATTCATATATAATTTAATACACCACTTATCTTTCTTGATGACGCCCAACCTACATTCTTATAATCTCGAATGAAATACTTGACTAGCTCTTCTTCTGTATCTCCTTAGCATTTCCCTTGTCTATTGTATTATATTTCTCCAAAAATTACCTCCCTTATATTTTTTATTCCATTTATAAATATGGCTCTTTTCTTTATTTAATTCAATGGCTTTATTTCATGATTTCCCCTAATTTTCTCTTTTTTTATTTTTATTTTTTTCCCTTTGATTTATTCATTTTCCAAATATGTATTTTTGATTTGATTTGATTTATCTTATTTCCTTTTATTTTTATTCCATTTTATATTTACTAGAGTATATTTGTTAATAATTAATATATATATTCACTAATTAGATTATCATGTCAGATTGGTTTAATGATAACTAAATCAATAAATCTTAATTTAGTCCAATTAAGCAAAACATGTTTTTAATAACATTAAATAGACATGCACGTAAGATAAATTTTGAATAACCAATTAAACTACGCTAGTAACCATGTCTAAAATGACTATCTAAATGCAAGTAGCATCCAAAACATATTATGCTAACCATTCCATGTTGCATCTAACATGATTATTTATGTCATGTGTGCAAGGTTCTAGTTAGTTTTTTTGTCATCCTTTGACATCTCCATTACATCACTCTCTCTGATAATGCTCTTCTTTCATCACACTCTGAGGGATGAGTTCTCTTGCATCAACCTCACAACAAGCAAGTAGTTAGATCATATTAACGTAATGTACAAATATTTTAAAATATAGCTGAAATAATAAATCAATATGTCTATAATGTAAACATATACACTATAACTAACTCATAACAATGTAAATATGTTACTTAAGCAATATTCTACTGCAACATAATAGTATTTATCTCAAATCTTAATAAAAATAATCAAATTTAATTTTTTCAACTATAAATATCCACAGATAACTAGTTAGTTTGCTTGGTGAGGAATCATGATGTAACATCCTTCCCCTTAAAGCTAGTCATCATCATGAATGACTCTTATTCAAACATAAGTTTTGAATTAAAAATATTATTTAGTAAGAATTAACATGATATAAAGTATCAAATTAAGTAGATAAATGCAAAATTTATCTATATATCTCATCATAGTCCTCCAAATAGTACCATTATTTGAGTATTGGTCTTACAAAAACCTACACTGTGACATCTTTGTATTTTGAAAACAAAGTTTTTGAGTGTCACTTACTCTTATTGATTCTATCATTACCACCCTAGGGTCCAAAACCGTAAGACTAGCCTATATATATCTAGGTGAAAGTTTCACTGACTTCTCAAAAATATATGAGATCATCTTAACAGCCAAAATAAATGGTCAGGGAGAGTTACAAAAAACCTTCTAGCCCCTCTACACATCTCCTTAACCTAGAGAGTATTTATCTCTTTCAAAATAAAAGTGTTTAGGGAACCTAATAAGAATGATGTGTATAAGTTAATACTATCACTACTCCATGTAGTTCCTGATAAGTATAACATGTCAATACTTTCACTATTCCATAGATCTCATGATAAGTATGATGATGAATAGAAATTGGAAATACTATATTTTCAATGTATACAAAATTAAATAATAAATATTCCATAATATACATGCATATGGCCATATAACTAAATTTGTCAAATCCGTCTATCAAATCCTAGATTCGACAAGTCCGTATGTCATATCCAAACTTAGTGATCACCAAGTCAATTGTGAGACTAAGTAGGATCCACTCCTATTGCTTAGTACTCATGTTCCTAATTTACCACTCTTCCCTTATATCTCCACGACCTAGTGATATCTAAAATATATACAAGGTTCAATTAATCACAATTTTATACTAACATATCATAGAAAGCAATACTATCTGCTAAATAATTTTAGATATACCAACATACATACAATAAAAATCATACAATCATTTCATAATTGTATTAAGTTATCACAAACCAAATATAACTAGTATCATATTTCACAACTTAACTTATTCTATTATATTCATAATTAAGAAGAAATAATGTTAAAATTATCATAATATACTAAGGTCAAGGAGCACACTGTCCTTACCACCTCAGAAAAAATAAGTGAGATAATGTCTCCCTACTTTCTCGGCTAGTACTCAATAAATTAAAAGTTTATCTCAACCCTTTTAGACTACCAAGATGTTTCACACATCCTATACCCTACTTGCTCCCAGTGAAGGTACATAAATATATCTCCAAACAACATGCTTTAAGAAAAAAGAGAATAATATCAATATAATCAAAGGTATATAATAATATAACAATTATAATCAACTAGAATAAATTCAAGGTTCAGCACTCCTCATAGTCAAAGCTCAATAGTTAGATAAAGTAGTGACTCTAAAAATTCACAAGTGGAAAGTAGAGAACTAACATCTCCAAAATAAAACTCCTACAAACCCTCACACGGTAAAATAAAACATCACAACCCAAGTTGCCAAGGTCATTACATATTTACCAAATTTGTAAGAATAATATCATAACCTACTTCCTTAAGGAAAATAATAATCCACATAAATGCATCAATCCATCTAATCCTAAAACTTCTCTCTCAACAAGAAGTAGATGTCACTTATCCCATGAATTCAAGGGAATAAGGTCAAAATAATATTTCAAAAACAAGTTTCAACATCATGAAAATAATATTCCTCTTAGGGCTTATAATGATGTCAAAGAGAGTGAGGGAGTGACAACTTACCTTTATGCCACTCTGAGAGATGACACTTTTCCTAATCCACATAAGGGTGCCAATCCAAAAAAAACAAAACTCCTAACACAAATGAATTCTCAACAAAGACATCTACACTCTACTACAAGAAAATTCCCACCACAATAGGTGGTACCAAACTAAAAATGATCTTATATAATTTTCCACTCTTAGGATTAGAATTAATGCACATATACTAAAGTGAGAAGCATCCCATGCTCTTAAATACTCACAACACAAAACATAAATAGTAGAGGTAACTTGATTACTAAGAAAGGATGTAATCATAAAATACCATAGGAATCTCTTGTTCATGACCCAATAAATATGTTATGCACTCTCCTACCTAACATCGATTACAACCAACACCATCGAGATACTCGATAAACTAAGCTTTTAACATATCTAAGAGGGTATGAATTATCTTAAGGTACACACTCAATTTACCACACACATTCACTATTTTCTTTTTTGATAAATAGAAGGATACAAAAATACTAATGGACTCATTAAGTCTTAGATTTTGAGCCACAACTCTGATACCACATGTAATATCTCCACTAAGATCTACCTAAAAATACATGATTTAAAAAAAAATTAAACACATATATCAAAAATAGATTACACCATGAGAATCTATACAGAGACCATATGAAATACTCAAGTGTGATAATAATAACTAAATATTATATCACAATACACTAATATCTAATATCATGAGAACACAACATAATACAAATATAAAAATTAATTACATAAACTCAATGACGACTAATACAAGTCTACTGTCATTATTGTCTATGTACAATAAATGAGTAATTACACCTCTTCATTATAATATTCTAATAATAATTTCAATAAAATACAATGTACATATAAAATACATGGCTCCTTCAGAGCACAGTTCTCAAACTCTAGTATCTGTAGTAATATCAAGTATCATCTCGATAAGTAGTACTGTTATGGGGAGGGAGAACATCATTCGAGTGATTTTTCACATCAACCATAGATTAATGATCCCTCATACTAATCCCATCAAAAAATGAATTTCCTTTCACAGATGCGTAGATAATGATGGTGTGGGAATATAGAGAGACAAGAAAGTACTCGTAGGTTGTATGAGTTTTAAAACAAAACATGCAGTGTATCATAAAAAAATTGTTCCATTATAAGATATCACATAAACATGTAAATCATACTCATGAAATGATAATGTCTTACTTAACATACTTTAGGTAAAGATTTAAGAATAATAAATAATAATGATCTATAAATCAATCAAATTTATACACACCATTTGATTGGATTGCCTTCATCTGACATTGTGATGCTAGTAAGCTAGTGAAGTCCATCCCACTCCTTACTTAGTATCAACAAAATGAGATTGGTTAAACATAATTTAACCACAAGATTCATACAATTTACATCCTAATATCAATCATATTATGTAATATGATAAACATATGAGTAATCAAAGCACACATTTAATCCATCAAACATATGAAATAATCTTATGTTATTATTTATCCCATACTAGAAATAATGAACTATAGTTTATACCACCTGGATAAGATACACATTTAATTGCAGATTTTAACTACTACAATTTATTTCTAAACATACTACATTTTATGATAAATTATATTACCATAGTCTAATATTCTAAGATATAACTACTTATTTTTCACATTCAGTCATATAAATTAGTCTTAAATACATGAAAATATAAGATTCTATTCAAATAACTAGACATAACAAAACAAGTCATAGTTTCTACAAAGCACAAGATATTCTAACTTAATAACCATTATACTCTTAAAGGCTATATGCATGCATATATAAGCCCTACTAGCTATCACAAAACATGATATTTATAGTAATAACTAACACACATATATTTAATCAGACAACATAAGTATGAGTCTAGACATGATAATTACAATATGTAGCATCTGGATATAACATACATTTATACTATAGTACTTCATGACATCCCATAATATTATAGTTCATTTTTTACAGACACAACTACATAAGTATACAAAATCAAACTTACATTTTATAGAATTAATGAATCACAAACATAAATAATAAACAAGCAAGTATGAGTTTATACCACCCGAATATACCCTATGTTTAAACGACATACTAGCATTCAAAGAAACACAACTCATAGGCACACATCACAATGCACCATTATATGATATATATGTTTAAATACCTATAAAAATATATTAATAATAATTACTACACACAAGTATTCACTACTATATGCAAATTTATTTAACAATTCAGTCAAATTAATGTCAAAGAGTCAGATAACTCATAGCTAAGGTATTCCATAATCTTTCATTTAAATAACTTAATTATTTTCTTAGGTGACTATTCTCACATAGTTATAGTACCAATCCCACAACACCTTATGAATTATTTTAACCATTTAATTATAGGTATAATACTTATATATGAGTAATTATACATGCACCATATGTAATAACTCAAATGATATGAAAATACTATACCATTGTTCATTTATAATTTTAATCAAGAGCTCCTTATAGTTGTTTATAATTCTAATTGAAGATCTCAAATCACATAGCTTATCCCAAGATAATGAATACTTATGTTGAGTTATAAATATGCATCTATCATTAAATGCTAGGTTAAGAGCCTAGAACTTTATTTGACATAGTTTCAAAACTAACAATTCCCATGCCAATTCTTATATGTTATATTCTCCCAATATTTAAATATTATTTAAGTAACACTGGTGCCTATAAATATAAATATGTTCAATAATATACCTACCACTATAGTTCAAAATTGTCAATAGTCTCATAATCTCAGTTATACGTTAAATGAATATGATTCCTATTAAAAATCTATATCAAATAATATGAGCAAGATCCTCTACATGAGTGTTTGTATGCACGCAATATAGTAACTATTCATGGAATAATTATGGTGTAAACCAACTTACTAACCACTAGATCCACATTTAGTAATACACGTATACTTATGATTTGAGAGTTTGGTATTCAAAATTTAAAGTTCAGAAGGCACAAACATCATGGTATTAATATATATATCCATTTTTCCAAATGACCTCAACCTATATATACACATTCAGGTTGGAGTGCAATCACATACGATATCAATAATTTTTCAACTATACTTATATATAGACTTGGCATGAATTCTAATTGATCAATTGTTAAACATAAAATTAGCCATTCAAAGGACCTCTGTATCATCATATTAATCAATAATAGAATACATTCATAATATACACCATTCAAAAGATATTATAATATATATAAACTATCTCATGTTAGTGCAAAAGCATTATGACACCTATATGTCTCCTTCCACATATATACAAAATTACACATATGTAAAATAATTATTATATATTTATAGATATTTAATATAAAAATAATTCATGGTATCCCATATTAACTTTGCAAACCAAGAAATGTCCTTGGCTAAGCATCTACAAATCTCAATATTATCATGCAACATAATTTTTATGAGTATAAAAAACACAATATTATATATCCACAACAACATATATGAACAATATCATCATGATATATCACATACCAGAATTACCAATAAATATGTCTAGAAGATAAGAGATATACCTTTATATATGGCCGCTTCTTTATATATTATAGACTGGAGGTAAAATATCTATGATCTAATTTAGAATTCACATAATATATATTGAGAAAATAAACTTTATATATATATATATATATATATATATATATATATATAAAATTAACAATACATTATAATTCAACGATGCCTATTGTTATTCAATTTAATAATATTCAACAATGAAATATAGCGATGCCTTTTTGACCAAACTACAGGTCATGGTTTAGATTGCAATGATGCTACCTATAATCAAGTTGATGATTCTCTTTTAAATGGTCTACGTACTCCCAAATCACCCTAGCCTATAATTTCATATCATCTTATTTGGTGTGAAGCACCTATGTGTTTTAATAAAATCTAATTGTGTTGTCTAAAGTTTAATATTAATTTTTAATCCTCTTTTAATATCCTTTTATCAGAATGATAAACATATCGACTTGATTTTTTATTATCCTAAAGTGCCATGTTGTTGTAATAAGCTAGTACAGTCTCTAACTTTGACTTTAGCACCCAGTAGAGGAGGCTTCATGCTTTCAAATTCACATAATATTGAATTACTTCTATATAGATAAGTCCCTACTCTATGGTTTAATGAATATAAATACATCTAAGTCATTTTTCTACATATGTAATTCTCTTCATGTTGTAATGATTTGGATAAATTTGAACTTTAAACAAATTGTTGCACTAACTATAAGCTACTAAAGTCACTACAAAGAATTATATTTATTCTTTGGATATGGTTCTAAGAGTTCAAATAATTTAACAAGCAATGATATGTTTTAAAACATGTAAAGCAATGCATAGTCACTATATAATTGTTGAACTACTTAATCACCACATAATCTCTAAATAATAAAGCACACTGATAATTCATTCATTGAACACATATCTGTGACCTAAACTGATATCATTCATTATAAAGTGTATTGGGTTTTTTCCCATTGATAAGTGATGGAGTTTATGTGATTGAGAAATCACTATCAAAAGTAATATATGCAAATCGCTATGAATTTATAAGTTGCTACATGTTTATTTTTTACATAAATTCATACAAAATTTAATACACTACTTACCTTTCTTAATGGCGCATAACCTAGATTCGTACAATCCAAAACGAAATATTTGATTGGATCTTCTTATGTGTTTTGTTAATGTTGCCCTTGTGTATTGTCTTCTCTTTCTCCAAAAATTACCCTCCCTTATGTTTTTCCTTCCTTCTATAAATAAGTATGGCACTTTTATTTTCTTTAATTCAATGACTTTATTCCATGATTTTTCCTGATTTTCTTTTTTATTTTTTTAATTACTTTTATTCCCTTTGATTTATTCATTTTCCAAATATGTAATTTTCAATTTGATTTTATTTATCTTATTTCATTTTTTTAAATTTCATTTTACATTTACTAGAGTATATTTGTTAATAACACACACACACACACACACACACAAATATTCACTAATTAGATTAGCATGTTAGATTGGTTTAATGATAACTAAATCAATAAATCCTAGTTTAGTCCAATTAAGCAAAACATATTTCAAACAACATTAAATAGACATACATTCAATATGAATTTCAAATAACCAACTAAAATATGCTAGTAACCATGTCTAAAATGATTATATAAATGCAATTAGCATCCAAAACCTACTATGTTAACCATTAAATGATGCATCTAACATGAGTTACTTATGTTGGGTGTGTAGAGTTCTAGTTGGTTTATATGTCATCCTCTGACATCTTCATCTATGTCAACCTCTCTGATGTTGCTCTCCCCCTATCATGCACTAAGGGATGAGTTTCCTACATCAACCTCACAATAATCAAGTAGTTAAATCATATTAACATAATATACAAACATCATAAAATATATTTGAAATAAAAAATCAACATGTTTGTAATGTAAACATATATAGTACAACTAATTTATAACAATATAAACATGTAACCTAAGCAATATCCTACTACCCCATAATAATATATATCTTAAATCTTATTAAAAAATAATTAAATCCAATTTTTTCAACTATAAATATCCATGAAAAAATAGTTAGTTTTCTTGGCAAGTAATTGAGATGTAACGTAAGAGCCAAAATCCATTTTCTAGGCCTAGAGGCCTAATTGGCATAAAAGATAGCAATAAAAAGTAGAATTACACTTGGATCCAGTTCATCAAATTTGGTATGGAACTATAAGAGGATAGAGGGTCCTATAATATTCTTTTATTTTATCAATATAATTCATATAATTACCATATAAGGAGAAAAATTAAAAAAAAGGCTACAAAGAATGAGGCCTAATTGGGGATTTTGGTATAGAGTGACATATTGGGGATAATTTTAAGTTTAAAAATTTATTTTTTAAGGTCTAATATGAGTCCAATAGTCCATCCATGAATTTTGGATGAGTTAGAGTAACTAAAAACAAGTTTTGACACTTGTGTGAAAAATAAGCCTAAGAAGATGAAGAGCCTTCTAGACACCTTGCAAGAGAAAGAGGTGATGTGTCAAAAAGAACCTTTTGGAGTTATTTTAAAGGTGTCAAGATTAGATAAAAAATTTAATAAAAATTGATCTAATCACCAAGGAGGCCACATATCCTTCAACATGTCAATAAGAAAGAGAGTTTCAAGAAGCTAGTCAGTGTGTCAAGCATGCATTTTAACCTCTCATGCCACTTGGAGAGCTAGAACATATGAAGAGGAGATACATATGCATTTTAAATTATATTGAAGTATTACCCTAAGTAATTTATTATTTCTAACTTACATTAAACTTGTCTACCTTCTTTCTCTTACACACTTCTTCTCTTCTCTCACACTTGTGTTATATAAATAACTACTTTTGGATTGAAATGTATCCTTCACTTAGGTATGGTAAAGCCCTGATCATTTTTTCTTCCTATGATCAATAAAAAAATTAATTTTTAACCTCATTATTTGGCCACATGTAGTGATAAAGCTCTAAATTGTTGATCTTATCAATTGTTGATGTACATTAATGTATGAACATCAAACAAAAGTTGTCATTTTGTATTTTAGTATTGAGAAGTCAAGTTGGTCAATTTTAGAGTGTAAGTGTGTGTGTAAAGAGACATTTATAGGTCCATTTTATGTATTTTAGGTCATTATAAGTCTTTAAGAGTCATAGGATCAACTCTTGATGGTGTTTGGAGTTTTCCATCCAAAAACAAGAATTTGAAAATTCAACTATATGCCAAGAATATAGGAGGGTTATTTTGTGTGTTTAGGTGAATAAGTAAATTTATGGGAATAATAAAGTCATGATGCAAATGGATGGAATATAAATCATGTTTATTTCTTGAGACAAGTCATATGAATAAGTGAAAAAATCTCCATTGTACATTGAGAGTTGGTTATGGACAAGAAGTTTGTGTAACCAACAAAGAACCTATGTTGGAGCTGGGGAGATAAGTAATTTTGAAAATTTATATGGCTTATGATAGGATGAGTGAGAGAGGAGAGGAATCTCTAGCAAAGGAATAATAGGGAGCAAAATAATTTTTTTTTTCAATAAACTCTAAAAGTTTGACAGAACCTTCAAGGTCCATTCTTGGACTATATTGTAATCAATGTTTTTGTAAATGAATAAAGAAAATATTCCTGTTGTGTGAATTACTCTCTTAGGATTTATTTCATGTTATTTTTTGATATTTTATTGAATAACTCTTTGAGACTCTAGGAAATAGATATTTTGATAATGTTTGTAGGATAGAGTTATGTATGCGGGGCGACAAGCATGTGAAGTGGAGTTTGGGTTATAGTTGTGGATTATCGATGCAAGAATAAAGTTTGGATGTTATTTCTCAGTCTTTATGTGAATCATATAACATTTATTATTTTCCTTTATGGCATCTTATAATGGATAACTAATGAAAAAATAACTCAATTGTTAGGAACCTAAACATTAAATGGTAGAGAGAAACAAAGTTACCAAATGAGGTTGGATTTTTGTTATTGATGAAAAAAAGTATTTAATAATGTATTGATGTTGTTATGGATTTAGGGTATAAATTTTTTATGTACTATAATGAGGTTAAATACTCAAATAACACTTTGGAAACTCAACTGTTGTGTTCTACCTATACCTTGTTTCAGGTTCATAGTGACTTTGAAAGGAATGTTAAAAGAGTTATTCTCTTGTTCTTGTCATAAGAAATATTGAATTTATGATTTTAGTGGATGAATATCTTAGTAAATAGGGTTAATAATCTTTTGATACATTGGAAGAGATTAGGAATTGAAGGAAAGACTATGTTGATCCTATAGGCCTCTAATTAACGTTGACATGCACAGTCAATAGACAAAACAAATGTAATTTATCTTTGGAGGTGGAAAATACTCATGCAAGGTAAGTGGAGGGTGTAATAAGTTTTAGGAACCTAGGGAAGATACCAAACTAAGTTTTATACACATACCACATAAAGTTTTGCATAATTCAATGCTAGAACTCAGGACAGTGAACATTTTAAGGAATAAGTCTTGGCATAAGATTAAGGAGGATAATTGAATGTTGAAAGAATAATATAACATACCTAAATACCTAATAAATGTATCAAAACATTTTATAGTAAACAAATACTTAGTATATGGTAAGATTTGTATCTATCCTATCATGCACAGTCATATTATGAGCCCATAATTTTATATTTGAGAATATTGTGAACAAGTGAGAGTGATTCCAAGCTTAAAACCTATTGGAAAGGTTGATAGATATGAATACAGACCTGAGGTAATTTTTTGGGTCCCTTGAATCAATTTTAAACTCAATTTATCTAATTTTGAAGGCCCTTGGACCTGTGTAGGCCTAATACACCCTAAGATTAGGGTTTGGACATTATAAAAAGTTCCCACCATTAGAAAATAACCAAATTTGGTAGTATTTTTCATCTAAGCATGTGTGAAGATATTAAAGTTGTTTGGGGTTGAAAGGAGTATATATGCTACAAATTATAGCATTGCATCATCAAAAGAGGGCTAAAAAGGCCTCAAAGAGAGGTGTTTTCTAAAGAGAGTATTAGCTAGAGAAGGAAACAAGTAATGAAACCTTATATACACATCAAGGGGAATATATAAAGATATTAAATGTGATTTCACTTTGGAAATATAGTTTGGATTGATCAAAGAGAGAGAAATTTATTAAATAGGCCTACTAGCCTATACAAGTCTTAGAGAAAGATTATGCCAAAAGGTATTAATTAAGAATATGAGTTTGTTTAACTAGTTTAAAATGGGTTGAAAAAATATGATAAGCAAATTTAAGGATATATTTAACTAGATATTTATTCTTTGACACTCATAACAAGATTTGGTCTTGTGAACCAAGAGGTGCCTAGTGGAAGCACTAATGAAGGAGTTGACTATACCAAAGAGACAAATTTGAAGAGTATAAGGGAAAATGAATATGGATGGTTATGATAGAAGCCTAAAGACATAAATAAGTGTATCTATAATGAAAAATCATAGGTATGTATTCAACTTAACTATTGAGACCTCATTAAAATGAGGAAAACTAGACTGTGACAAGGATAATCAAGAACGAGTATAACCAAAGAAGGAGATCATTTATGGAAACTAAAGACATGAGTGAATGTTAAGTAACTTCTCCCACATATTTTTGTATCATTTTTTATCAGAGTGAGGCAAGGTATGCTTGGGTAAAATTGTGTTTTGATTTCTTTAAAATTTCTTGATTTGAGTAGAATGCATAGTGCCATGAGGTATGCATGGGAAGTAATTGTTGTCACTTGAACTTTCACCCAATGAGGAGATGGGACAAGATTATACTAATTTAAGTGAGACAATGGAACCACCTTAGGGTTGTGGGTATCCCTATTGGGAGGTGGATCTCTAGGTTAGGGGATTTCTCCCCTTGATGCATCACTAAAGCACATATCCTACTATTAACACTTGAGGATGAAAATGGGTAGGGATAAAATTAAAATAAACCTGAATAATGAAGGTGGTACATCAAATATTTTTCTCTACTCACACCTTTATCATGCTCTTTGAATCAAGGACAAGTTGCACATACACTTCATTCAATGTTAGTCTTCCCTCTTACATCAATACTTCAACACAGGGTCCTATAGGTAGCATAGGCTAAGAGGACTAAATGATAGGAATTCTAAGACACTCTATTGGATATACTACTCACTTGCACCTGAATTATCTTCAGATGCTTCTTGTTGACCTATGAAAGAGATCACAATATACTAGGTACTAATGGAATCAACATATGAAGGTAGATAGAAACTACACTTGCACAATACTAATACCAAGTATGTACAGTTAATGCAATCTTTTAATGAGGTTAAAAACTTGTCTTTATTGATATAAGGAAATATTTTAGCAGGGCTTCACCATACCAGGTGGAGAGATTCCTACAATAGCCAAGAAGGCTCAATTTATAGAAGAAATGGGAAGAGATAGAGAAGGGGAGTCCAAGAGTCACTTGGACATGTGTCACCAATGTGAATATCAATTGAAAATTCATGAGAGAGAGAGATGGGGTGATCCATACATCAAAAGGAGCTAAAAGTTTCATTTCCAATCATCTGAGACCTACAAAATGGTCAAAAAACTCTTTTTTATGCATAGAAAATTACCTCTCATGATTGGCCTTCCAAAATTACCCTAACTCTAAAAATATTCAAGTTTGATGATGAATTTGAATAAGAGGGGTTACTAAGAATCCCTCACATGCATTAGAATGACATCTAACCATGCACAATCATCAAGACAGTCCCAAAATGATTTCTCTCCATGCACCCTTCACACTTGGCACCTAAAACTATTCACTTATACAATATGATCCATACAAGAAGAGATATTACACATGTAAGGAGTTATCATACCATTAGTTTCAAGAAAATGGCCTTAAAAGACCTCCCAAATGGAGTTTCACTATCTTTCACCAAGTGATCACTATTTGCCCACTAGACTGGTTTAAATGAGAAGCCTAGTAGAGACACTTAAAACAATTTTTGACCTTTATAAATGGCATGGGGAATTGATTCAAGTCCCAATCTATACTTTCAAGTGATTATCATCTTTTGATCATCTTCAAAACCTGTAAAACACAAGAAATTGTCAAAGAAACTAGTCTCCTACTCCATCTATATGGATTACGTACAATATGAATCCATGGATTTGATCTTCATGGAGTTTTAAACAACTTTCCTTCAAGTCCTAGGATCAAATTCTTCCACCTGGATTCATTTTGAACCTCATTTGTCAAATTGGGTCCCAAAATAGGGGTTATGAAGGGTTTTAAGTGCATTGGCCCTTTAAGGATTGTTCATAAACCTTTGCCATTTGATTTATGAAAGAACACCCAAAAGTAATTTTTTATGACCCCATTCAAACTTTTTCAACCTATTGGAATACCATGCAAAGCTTCTAGGTAGGTATGAGCATTTGAAGTGACTTTCTCAATTGCACCCCTTCTCTTTGCATACCTTGTCATGACATTGGGTCCAAGAATGATCAATTTGGAGTTTATTATTCATTATAATAGTTATAATAGGTAAATTATGACCTATGGGTCTATCCTAGTCCATTTCATTCACTTTATATCACTCCAAATAGTTTTGAGCTCCCTTGTGCATTATGTGAGGCCTGTGAAAGTAACGAAGCTTTGATGATGGATTCTATAATTATACTGATGAAGTCTATAGTTTTTATATATAAGTCTGAAGATAGACTGATGGATTCCATATTTTTTATATAATATTTTGTATTTGGATTGATGTAGTTCACAGTTTTGTTGTAGGAGTCTGAAGCTAGACTGATGGAGTCCATATTTTTTCTGATGGCTTCAACATCTCTATGTAACCCTTCTTGGTTAGAGAATCCTACTTGATTTCAAAGCTTTTAGTAAGGTTTTTGAGCTTGTTTTAAGTGTATTATAGCTTCTTCAATCATCACTTGGGCTTGCCTGACCTTTGGTCCATCCATCTCACCACTTTTCCTTCAAACTGTCTCCTCTTGCATGAGAAAATTACCCCTACTCTGAGATAAAATAGAGAGGGTCTACACCATTATTATTGACATAAAAACTATTAAATCATATTTTTGGACTCCTAAGGGTACTTTTTACCAAATTTGAGCTTCTAACTCCTCCATTTGACCCTCTAACTCTTTAAATTCCCAAGGTAGACTTATGAGCAGGCAACCTATAAGGGTAGGTAGGGTATAGGTTGGGTTTAGAGATTTTGGGGGGTTTAATTTGAGTTTGGTTAGAAAATTTAGGTATCCTACATGCTTCCCATGATGTATTAAAACCATCCCTAACTATTTACCCCTCAAACACATTCTTATGCCTTTGGAGTTATGGACTAGGTCTTTGACTGACTGTGTTTATGCATTTTGGATTGCTTGTAGGTGATCTTGGGGAAATTTGAGGATTTATTGAGATTTTTTGACTTACCATGAAGGTTTTGGGATAAAAAAACATCCTACCCCTTTTGGAAACCTATAAAATGCCAAAGAACCTAACCTCCAACTCATTGTCATATAACCCTATTGTAGATGGCCTCTCCCACGCCTATGTACGGACAGGGGAGAGTACATTAGTGATCAAAACCGAAACTACACCCTTTCTCTTATCATTTTAGCTCAAGATTACCATTTTGATCATTTAGGATTTATATCCCTTGATGGCATATCTTAGGATCACAAATGGAAGTGAAAAGTCACTTTTTCATCCATACCCTGTAGGTGTTCACTGCTTCTTTTCAGTTATTTTTTTGGCAATTTTGAGACCTTGAAACTCCATATTCCACTTATCCTTTTATTATCAAAATTGGCATAGTTATTATAGGTAGATATGGCTACAATATTTTCCAAGTTAAATGTCTAGATCACGTTAAAAGTGCATTTACTGAGGCCCTCAAAAACCTCCCAGGCCACTGTTTGCAACTTTTAGGGACTGTGAGCCCAATACATTAAACTCATCCTCTTGAAGGGAAACTCCAACTTGTATAGAATTTTTACCTTCATGACATGAAATATAAGAACTTTTGAGCATGACAAATCCTCAAAATAAATTACACCATGATTTACTCTTCACACCTCTGTACAAACCTCTTGGAGCTCAATTAAGGTGACTGTGAACTGACTGAAGCAACCAACTTGAGAAATAAACAAACTTGTAAATCTCCTTCAATATGAATGAGAGAGAAAGTTTTATATGATGAAAACACCATGTAGAGGGTCTATTTTAACCTATAAACACTCTATCAAACTCACACAACTTCATGGATTCCTGAAAATAAGAAATATATGCACAACCATAACCCTCTTGAATACAATTTCATAAAAGGCTGCCTGGAGTGTTAGAATTTGTTCATAAAGGATTAGGTACCAATATGAGACTTATTTACATGAAATTTAATTATACTAAGAGTACTATCCACATGTAGAAGCATTCTTCCTAACTCCACCTATATGGCTCATAGCGAGTGCTTGAACTTGCCCTTCCTTAGCTTGCTAATGGGAAAAGAAGAGAAATGATTTGCAGATGATTTTTTTTACATTTTAATTGAAATAAAAACATTAAATTGGGTGTGGGGAGGTGAAGAGACACTTCAATCACATTTTTAGCTGCAAATTATATCAGGATCTTGCTCCACCAATTAGAGCATATATGATTACCTCTTGTATTAGCAACTAAACACGGAATTTAACCAGAATGAATAAGTAACTAGAAATATGAAACAACATAGGTTATGAGAGACAATACACAATCTTGTATTAAATACTCAGAAGAAAATACAATAAAAAATATGCCACTTCTTCTTCCACCTCAAAGGCTTGCCACACCTTAAGACCTTCTTCCCTCTCTCTCTTGGTCACAACAATCAACTCCAATATAGAATTGATGTTCACCTCCACTAGTCAGAAACAATGCTGCCAGTACACCAATTACACAATCGTACTCCAAGTATATCTCCTGCTCTCTGTTGCTACCTGTAAATCACCAGACCTTACTCACCAATGTAGATCTTCAAAAGAAGCCATGCACACTTGCTGACCAAGATCATACATACACGAAGAACCCTTCTGATTCTCCAAACCAGCACCCACATTTGGTACTATGGCACTAGGAGGAACACACCATTGCTCTCCTCTCTCTGAAGTAGCTTATTTTGCTCTCTTACTCTCTAGCACTAATTTACAATACAGCCCATGAGTCTATTATATAGATCTCATGCTTACAATAATTAGACTATCTTAATTACAATAATTAGACACGCAACTCAAGACTATAATTAGCCTTTAACATGCAAACTAACAGTCCAAAAATATACTCTCTGGAAACTGCATGTTCACACACAGGTTGCCGATGTCGGCTCCTCCATGACCAATGTCGACCGACTCATAACTGACGTCGATTGCTTCTGCACTGCTATCTGATCGACGTCAGTTGATCAGACCGACATCGGTTGCCCTGAAACTTGTTCTGCAACTCTCCGCAACCTCCGCATCCTTCGTAACTCCTCTTGTTTACATCTTGGTGAAGCTTTTAGCTCCACAACCTAACAAATTAGATCATGGAAACCATACAATTGCCCAAAAGGGCCTAAAAACAAGGAGAAACTCCCTTTTTTTACTATAACTGACCCCTAGCTAACATGTGACTGTAACTAACATTATTATGACCTCTTCCATGTTTTAAATCACCTTTGTGGCAAATTTCTCCTCTTGAAAGTCCATACAAGTCAATAAATGGGCTAGAAAGTGGCTAAAAGACCCTTTTTTGCACATGAGACATAACAAATGACCAATTTATGACATGTAAACACATTAAAACATGATAAATACCATATTAGGATAATTTAACACAAAATTATCCATTTTACAAGTTTTACCAAGGCTTGACCATGTTTGATTTTGGTTGACTAGGCCATTTCAAGGAAGATGAGCTTCAACCAAGACAAGGGAAAGGCTAAGTGAGATAATATACTAACATGACACCCTATAGGACACATGGGAACCTTATTAAAAATTTAAAAATAGAATAGGTTTACCTCATTTTAATAGAAGTCAAATTTGGTCAATAATTTGGTAACTCCTAGTGGTAACATGTTTGCCTATGTTATAAACTAGTAGCCTTATCCTATCCATTGGGAAAGGGAGTTTGAACACAGTTGGAAACATTAGGAATATATTTTTAAAATACCAATAAGACAATAATATTACCTCAAAACACATAAAAGGAAATAACAAGCACACACAAATAGCAAAACAAACACACCACTTGTGTTTCTAAGCACTTAGGGAAACAAGAAAACTAAAATCAAACAAATATATACATTCATCCTAATCATACCTCCCTTCCTAGATCAAAAAGGAAGTACCTCAGGCATCCCTCCTCACTATATTAGTGAGGATGTGAAGCATGCTTCTTTTTAGATGGGGTGTTAGATGACTCTTGCTTCTTCTTTGTTCTTTGTCTTTATTCATCATCTAATGGAGTCATCTCCCATACATTCTCAAAGTAGGCAAGGTCCTGTTGAACCTTGATGCATGATTCAAACTATTGTACCTTCATCTTTTCATGAAAAATTTGTGTGTCCATGTATGGGATAGCTTATTGGAAATCAATCTCTCTTTGAAGGATCTCATCATCCTTCTCAATGGTCACAATGTCTTCAAACTCTTCAAAGGGCATTGTATCGTGACCATGTGGAAGTGTTACTTGATCACATTATTCTTGGAAGTTGGTAGAGATAGCTTCATAATAGGTTATTGAATAAAACTTCAAATCATCTTTAAAAAACCCAATATCATCATAAATTGCCTTATTATGATCTAGGCTCTCTTCATGATGTTGCTCCTCAACACATACCTACTCTCCATCATCTTGGACTTGTTTGTTTAGGAGTTTGGTCTTCTCACATTCCTCATAGTCCTTAAAAATTTGAACATAGATCTGCCACATTTCCCCCTCTTGAGAGACAACTTCTTACTTATCATGGCTAGTAACTATCTCCAAGGAACTTGTAGGCTCTTTGTGGGCCTTAGCTCCATTTCAAATTCTCTAAAAAATATGCCATATATCCTCATCTTGTGACTGGTCTGCCTCATGGAAAGGAGAAACAACAAATACCTTTTCCTCTTCTTTGAGGTCGAAGAGAAACTCTTTCAAGACTTCTTCTTCAACACAAGGAGGATCTTCTTCCTTCTCTTCACAACCTGCAATCAACCCATCTTTATTTTCAATCCAATCTTAGATTTGAATCTCATCTTCCCTCTTAGTGATTTCAAGATTAGGCCTTTCAAAAATATGGAGTTTGGACAAAGGGGATTCCCAAGAAGCAACACAATTTTCATCATTAAAGGGGAAACCTTGATCAGTTAGAGGAGAGGTAGAAATGAATTCAATGGTCTTTTGAGGAGGGTTGGGAGGGAGTTGAATGATTTTAGGTTTCTCTCCCCTAACAAATTCTCCATCTAAGCATGATTTATTCCTCTCTTCTCTAGTTTCCAACACCTCTTTCCATCTTGGGAAGGTGGGTTCAAAGGTGTCTTCATGGGGCTGAGGTGATAGTGAAGGAGTGAGTGATATATCTAGAAAACTTGAAGTCTCTTTGGGTTTAGACTCTTGATGGTAACTTGGGGAAGTGGGATTTGAGAGTTCACATTCAATTCCCATTATGGGTTGTCTCAAAATTTTATTGGCCAATTCAAGCTCCCTTTCAAGATGAGCTTCAAAAGCTAAAACCTCTTTCCCACTATGTCCTTCAAATGTACTAGCCTACTCCACCATGATATCCTCCTTCCATTGGCTAATTTATTGAATGGGTCTCTACGAGGAGAAGTTTTAGGAAATGGACAAAGAATTTGGGACACTTTGAGGCTGCCAAGATGGAGTTGGTTCATGAGATCTCAACTCTCCTGTAGATGGAAACTTTAGCCACATACATCAAGCATCTCATAGGTATGATTTGGCCAATTATCCCCTTGTATAGATATCCACTTCCTTTTTAATTGTTCCAAAGCATTTCTTACACTCCTAATACAAACACTAGGAATGACTTGGACACACCCATATCTAGTGTTAAGGTCTAAAAAATACTCTTGGTAGCTAGGAAGAGTTTGTTTTGAAACTAGCAATGGCATAAGATGGAGAAGAATCAAGTGGACTAGGTGAAGCACTAGATGAAGAGGTCTGATTATAGGTAAAATAGGGCTCATGGTAGGTTAAATAATGACTTGCTTATAATTAGGAGGAAGAGGAAAAGCAGGGTAAGTTTCACCCCCTTGTGTTAGGACAAATTCCACATCAAGGTAATCCATGACTTGTGAGAAGTATGAAGAATAATAAAAAACTTCAATAAGAATACTAGAGCTTTTTTACCAGTAGATTCATATGTGGAGTCACCATTGGTGTTTATCAAACTTAGCTCCAAAAGATGGTATCTTGAAAAGAACACCAAAACTCCTCAAGGAATGAAACTTTTGTCCCATTGGGCATGCCAAAACTATTGTCACTTGAAATTTCACCAAATGAGGAGATGGTAAAAGCTTCTCCTCATTCAAGTGAGACAATGGAACCACCTCAGGTTGTGGGTATCCCTATTGGGAGGTGGATCTATAGGTTAGGGGATAGCTCCCCTTGATGCATCACTAAAGCACATATCCTACTATGAACAATTAAGGATGAAAAGGGGTAGGGATAACATGAAAATAAACATAAATAATGGAGGTGATACGCCAAATATTTTTCTCTACTCACACCTTTATCATGCACTTTGAAGCAAGGACAAGTTGCACATACACTTCATTCAATGTTAGTCTTCCCTCTTGCATCAATGCTTCAAAATGGGGTACTAGAGGTAGCATAGGATAGGAGGAATAAATGATAGGAATTATAAGACAATCTATTGGATATACTACTCACTTACACCTACATTCTCTTCAAACACTTTTTATTGACCTGTAAAAGAGATCACAATACACTAGGTACTAATGGAATCAACATGTGAAGGTAAATGGAAACTACACTTGCACAAGACTAATGACAAGCATGTACACTTAATGAAATCTTTTAAAAAGGTAAAACACTTGTATTTATTGATCCAAGTCAAAAAATTTGGTAGAGCTTCACCATACTATGTGGAGAGATTCCTAAAATAACCAAGAAGGCTCAATTTATAGAAGAAATGGGAGGAGATAGAGAAGGGGAGTCCAAGAGTCACTTGGACATATGTCAATAATGTGAATATAAACTAAAAATGTATGAGAGAGAGATGGGGTGAGCCATACAACAAAAGGAGCTACAGGTGTCATCTCCAATCATCTAAGACCTGTAAAATGGTCAAGAAAGTCCTTTCTATACATAGAAAATTGCCCCTCATGTTTGGCATTCCAAAACTATCCTAACTTTGAAACTGATCAAGTTTGATGATTAATCTAAATAGGAGGGGTTACTTATAATCCCTCACATGCATTGGACTGACCTTTGACTATTCCTATCATTCTAGCAATGCAAAATCATCAAGATAGTCCCAAAATAAGCTCTCTCCATGTGTCCTTCACACTTGGAACCTAAAAATCTTCACCTATAAAATTTTATCCATAAATAAGAGTGATGACACATGTAAAGAGTTCTCATACCATTAGTTTCAATAAAATGGCCTTAAAAGGCCTCCCAAATGGAGTTTCACTCTCTTTCATCAAGTGATCACTATCTGCCCACTAGAATGGCTGAAATGAGCAACCTAGTAGAGACACTTAAGACAATTTTTGAGCTTTGTAAATGACATGGGGAGTTGATTAAAGTCCCAATATATCCTCCCAAGTTATTATCATATTATTATCATCTTCAAAACCTAAAAAACATAAAAAATTGTTAAGGAAACTAGTCCCCTACTCCATCTTTATGGATTCCATACAATATGAATCCATGGATCTGATCCTCATGGAGTTGAAAATAACTTTCCTTCAGTTCCTAGGATCAAATTCTTCCATTTAGGTGCATTTTGAACCTCATTTCTCAAATCAGGTCCCAAAATAGGGGTTATGAAGGGTTTTAAGTGCATTGGCCCTTTAAGGATTGTTCATAAACCTCTAACATTGGATTTCTAAACCAACACCCAAAAGTGATTTTTTAGGACCCCCTTCAACCTCATGAATCCTCTTGGAATCCCATGCAAATCTTCCAGGTAGGTATGAGCATTTGAAGGGACCTTCTCAATTGCACCCCTTCTCTTTGCATACCTTGTCATGACATTGGGTCCAAGAATGATCAATTTGGGGTTTATTCTTCATTCCAATAGCTCAAATAGGTAAAATTATGCCACATGGGTTTTTCCTAGTCCATTTCATCCACTTGATAGCACTCTAAATGGTTTTGAGCTCCCTTGTGCATTTTGTGAGGCCTGTGAAAGTAACAAAGCTCTATTGATGGAGTTCATAATTATACTAACAGATTCTATAGTTTTGCTGTAGGAGTATGCGGATAGACTAATGGAGTCCATAGTTATACTATATGAGTTTTTATCTAGACTAATAGAGTCTGTAGTTTTGCTGTAGGAGTCTAAAGTTGGACTGATGGAGTTTATAGTTTTTTTTGGCTTCAACATCTCTATGTAACCCTTCTTGGTTAGAGCATCCTTATTTATTTAAAAGCTTATATCAAGGTGTTTTAGCTTGTTTTAAGTGTTCTCCATTTTCTTAAATTATCACTTGCAATTTCCTAACCTCAGATCCATCCTTATCACCACTTTTCCTTCAAACTGTCTCCTCATGCATGAGAAAACTGCCCCTACTTTGAGACAAAATAGAGAGGGTTTACACCATTGTTATTGTTATACCAAACATTATATAATATTATTAGAATCATAAGGGTAATATTTACCAAAATTTATCTTCTAACTCCTCCATTTGACCATTTAACTCTTCAAATTCCTAAGGTAGACTTATGAATAGGCATCCTGTGAGGGTAGGCAGGGTATAGGTTGGGTTTGGAGATTTTGGGGGGTTAAATTTGAGGTTGGTTAGGACATGTAAATATCATACATGCTTCTCATGATGAATTCAAACCATACGTATCTATTTATCCCTAAAACACCTTTTTATGCCTTTGGAGTTATGGACTAGGTCTTTGACTCACTGTGTTTATGCATTTTGGATTGCTTGTAGGTGATCTTGGGTAAATTTGAGGCTTGATTGAGATATGTTGACTTTACATGGAGTTTTTGGGGTCAATAAACATCCTACCCCATTTGAAAACCTATAAAAGGCCAAATAACCTAACCCCCAGCTCATTGTCATATAACCCTTCTGTAGATGGCCTCTCTCAAGCCTGTGTACAGACATGGGAGAGTACATTAGTGATCAAAACCCAAACTACACCCTTTATCTTATCATTTCATCTCAGGATTACCATTTGGATCATTTAGGATTTATCTTCCTTTATGTAATAGCTTTGGATCACAAATTTAAGTGCAAAGCCACTTTGTCATCCATACCTTTTAGGTGTTCATTGCCTCTTTTCAATGGTTTTTTGGAAACTTTGAGACCTTGTAAATCTATCTTCCACTTATCCTTTGCTTCTCAAAATTGGAATAGTTATTTTAGGTAGATAGGGATGTAATATTTTCCTATCTAAATGTATATATCACCTTACAAGTTCATTTAATGAGGCCCTCAAAAACCTTCTAGGCCACTATTTTCAACTTTTAGGCATGTGAGCCTAATACATTAAACTCATCCTCTTGAAGGGAAACTCCAAATTGCATAACATTTTCACCTCAATGGCATGAAATGTAAGACCCTTTGAGCATGACAAATCCTCAAACTAAATTCCACCATGTTTTTACTCTTCACACCTCCGTACAAACCTCTTAGAGCTCAAGTAAGGTGACTGTGAACTGACTGAAGCAACCAACTTGAGAAACAAGCAAACCTATAAATCTGTTTCAAAGGAAATGATAGAGAAAGTTTTGGATGATGATAAAACCATGGAGAGGGTATATTTAAACCTATAAACACTCTATCAAACTCACACAACTCCATGGATTCTTGAAAATAAGAAACATATACACAACCATACCCCTTTTCAATGTAATTTCATAAAAGGATACTTGGAGTGTTAGAATTTGTTCATAAAGGAGAATAAACCAATATAATAATTATTTACATGAAAGTGAAGTAGACTAAGATTACTATCCACCTACAGAAGCATTCTTCCTGACTCCACCTGTACAGTTCATAGTAAGTTCTTGAACTTGCCCTTCCTTAACTTGCCAATAGAAAAAGAAGAGAAATGAGTTGTAGATGAATTTTTTTAAATTATCCTTGAAATAAAAACATGTAAATGTTTGTGGGGAGGTGTTGTTCCCAAAACTAGTCACTCATTTTTGTGGACATCCTGTTGACCATTTTGGTCTTGCAGGGTATAAATGGTCTCCTTCTTTCTCAAAAATGTTCTAAGCAGTCAAGTTATTCAATTGCAAAAGCCTTTTCAGCAAAGGAAATCACTCATTTTCAAAGGGTTTACAGTTGGGAAAATGAACAAGGTTTAAAAGGTGGGTTTTCACAAGAAAAAAGTTCAAAACACTTGAAGGCATTTCCTAAAAAATTGATAAGGATGGTTCAACGTCAGGGTTCAATGATATATGGTTCAACAGTAGGGTTCAATGATATGAAATGAACTATATAGACCGACCATGATCACGTTAAACTTTGAACCATTGAACTCCAATAAAAAGGTTCAAATGGAAGGTTCAAGCGGAAGCTTCAAATAGTTGGTTCAATGATACATTGAATTCATAAGTAGATTGAGTGAACACGACTCTTTAAAAAACATAAAATATTGAGTCATCAAACCGTTGAACCATTGAACTGTTGAACTATTGAATTGACAAACTCTAAAAGATGGTTCAAGGTTTAAAAGGTTCAAGCGACTGGTGACGTCCCCTCAAACGTCAAATTCAAGACAATGGAATAACCATTGGTTTTAAAATGATGCAGACCTGAGGACAAACTCAACGACCCACTGAGAAAGGAGCCAGAGAAGCCATCAAAAGGTGAGAAGATAGCCCCAAAAGCTCAGGTCACCAGGAAGAGACAAAATATAGCAAGGAAAGAGGGAAAAACAAAGAATCTAGAAGAATCGACAGAAGAGTTATTACAGTGGGTGAAACAATCCACCAAGTGGTTATCAAAGAGCGTAAGCATTCAATGGCATGGCCCATTTTTTTTCATTTGAGTAAAGATGAGTGGATAGTCATGTAAGTATCATAAAGAGGAGTAACCTTGCCTTTCAGAGGACTAGGCAACCCATGCTTTTGAAGCGACATTTGATATGATTTAAATGCCAAAATCAAGGCTGGTAATCTGCTCCAGCATGGCCCCTTCACAAGACTTCCTCTTTCCAATGCATTTAAGAAAGCATGGGCCATTTGTGGAAAAGAGTGCCAAAGTCTTTCTTTTAGATGCTATATATTGTAATCTCTCATTTTTGAAAAGGGAGGATCTTTCAGTTATTGGAGGCAAAACTCTACCCAAATTGAAAGACATTTTTGAGACTTTGAGCTTAGATTGTTAATCAAATTTTATCAGGTGAATGAGAAAGCAATTTACCTTTCAAAATTTGTGTTGAAATAAATTGTGTTATGTAGGAAATTGTTCTCATGTCCTTTTCCTAAATATAATTTTATCCATTTGATCAAATAAGCAAAGCAAGTGAAAATAATCTGGGAGATGTTTCGAAGTTGATTATGGAGACTTTGTGCTACCATTATAGTCTTTAGTTTGTGTTTTAGTGTCTTTGAATGAAGTATATTAGAAAAGCTTTGAACTACCTTTATCTTTTGCAATCATATGCTCTGTTGTAGTTTTCAGTGAAGACTTGGGCTGCACCTCATTTTACTATGATATAAGTCATAAATCAATAAGAGAAGAAATGAAAGAGTTTGTTCTTTCTTGGGTTTCTTGTGGATTCAGTTATTACTTGGGAAGTTTTACTTTTGTTTTGTGAACATCATTTCTGAAGAAAGAGAAATGGATGATATGATCTCACCCTTGAGTTAGTATTTAGTATAGGTTAAGTTTGTGATAGTTTATAGGGAGCCTCCCCTTGCTGAGAGGAGAGATTTATCTCATTACACTGTGGTTGATATAACCATTTTGTCTTTAGTTAGTTGATGAGAAAATATTCACCCAACAGGAGGTGAAGAGACACACTGCCCATATTTTTAGCTACAAATTAGATCATGAAAACCGTACAAGTGCCCAAAAGGGCCTAAAAATAAGAAGAAACTCCTATTTTCTGACTATAACTAACCCTTGGCTAACATTTGATTATATCTAACATGATTATGACCTCTTACACGTTGAAACTCACCTTGGTGACAAATTTTCCCTCTTAGAAGTCTATACAAGTCAATAAATGGGCTAAAAAGTGGCCAAAAGACCCTTTTTTGGACATGAGACATAAACAATGACCAATTTATGAATTATAAACAAATTGAAACATGATAAATACCATATTAGGATAATTTGACACAAAATTATCCTTTTACCAAGTTTGACCAAGGCTTGACCATGCTTGACTTTGGTTGACTAGGTCATTTCAAGGAAGATGAGCTTCAACCAGGACTAGGGAAAGGCTAAGTGAGATAATAGACTAACATGAAACCATATAGGACACATGGGAACCTTATTAAAAATTTAAAAATAGTATGGGTTGACCTCATTTGACTAGAAGTCAAATTTGGTCAATAGTAACCTTGCAGGGTATTGAGAGAGAAGAAGGATGTTGTAGGTCTGATCTATTAAGGTCAACATAGAGGAGAATAAGAGTGATAAAGAGAAGATAAAAATTCCAATAGTCATTTGAGAAGGACAAGAAGCTATTCAAAAAAAAACTAGGAAAGACAGAGAGGAAAGGAGAGCATTAAAGCTCCAAGAGAAAAGAGAGAAGGAAGTAAAACTCCAAAAGAGAGTCAATAAGGATAAGTAGAGATCCCAATAGAGGAATCAAGAAGAGGAAAGGCCCAAAAGTGTTCTAAGGGGCAAGGTTGATATAATTTATAAGAAAAAGGTCTAAACAGACCTATAGAAGAAATAATAATGGAGGAGATAGATATAGAAAGATAAATAGAGGACATGAAAAGAGAATTGGGGTAAGGTATAGAGGGGATAGAGTTGATGGATCTCAAAAGAGAATAATAAATCCAATGGAATGGTTGGCATATGAAAATAAAAATGAAGTGGAAAATAGAGGCACTTATGAGAAGAAGAAAGCACAAGAAAGGTGTCTTAAAAGAAGAAAAGAAGAAAGAGAAGGCAACCCAAAGAGACATGAGAGGAGAGATATTGCCAAGTGAGAAACAAAAAAGAGAGGTAGATAAGAGAGTTCTCATTGAAGAGAACAAGAAGGAGAAATAAGTGCCAATAAGAGCACATGAGGGTGAAGACAAGAAGAGATGGAAAATATCTATGCCAAAGACATTCAAAGAGACTATATGGTCTCTCATTTTATATGCTAACATTGATTTTAAGTTTGTGTTTACAAATATGAAGACAAGTGTGGAGAAGGTCAAGAATGAGGCCTACAAGTTGATGAAGAATGGGTCAATAACACTACCCATAAATATAAAAGAGGATGACAAAGAGAAATAACCTCTTGAAGAAGACAATTGAAGGAGATTAAAGGCATATCACATGTAGAAGATGAAAAGAGTGAGGAATACTATGATGCATTACCATGTATAGCAACTGAAACAAAGGAGATGGTGTACCAAGAAGACATGAAGGTCACCTATGAAGACATGAAGGAAGATAAAAACTTGAAATAATTTTAATTGGAGGTAAATAAATGTCTAAATGTTGATTTTGGTTGCATCTATGAAGAATAAAAGGATGATATACAGGTTGAGAGAAATAATGATATATTGTAGCCCTCAAAAGGAGAACAAAGGAATGAATATGTGTGGTCTAAATAGATTAAACAAGCAGGTGATAAGAAGAAAGAGGAGAACCTCAAACAAGCGGTCAAATAAGTCAAAGTTATAGGTAGAAAACAAGCACAAGTGTGGAAGCAAAGCACAAAAAATAAAGAATATCAAGTTGGCATGGTAAAAAAGCAAGATATGAAGCATGAAAGAAGTGAATATAGAAACAAGTGGCAGCCAAAGAAGTTACAAGTTAGTAAGTGGGTTGTAATAAGAAAGAAAATATTCCAATAATATCATAGTGTAAGTGTACTCCAAGCAAACATGAAGGTAGATGGAGATAACAAACCTACAAAGCAAGCCAAAGAGGTGATGCAAGTAAACCAAATTAATGAAAAGAAGGTAAAACCATGCATAAAATAAAAATAATGCATAAGAAAAGATAAGTGTTTGAAATATGTGTTTTCACATGTGGTATATGATGATATGTTTGAATTTGATTTCAATGAAGAAGATCTTTTTTACATAGAAACCATTGCATCGATGGGAGAGAGTGTAGCAAGGAAAGTTGAAGATGAATCACCTCAAAGTGTGATTGAGAAGCAAGGTATGAACCATGAGGAGGTGGACATGACTCTCACAAATGAGGGAGTCCAAGGAGAAGATAAATCACAAGCTTCCCAAAATAATGAAGAGCAAGGTGAACTAAAATTTGATAAAGATTTGTAAGAAATGGATGTATTAAATTTGAAAGAAGAGTTGGAGATGATAGAAGACATGTTAATTCCATCTAAGGGGATGAAAAAAGGTAATTTACATCAAGAAAAGATGAATAAAAAAGTAGATAAGGAGCATCAAAGAGAATCACAAGAAGTTGTACACATAAGGACACAATTAAGCAAGCAAATGGGGCATGAAGAAACAAACAAGGTGATTTATTAATTTAGGGAAGCCAATGTTTAGTTTACCATTTATAATCATGGTCATGGATAGTCAAAAAGGTGCCAAGTAACATTGTAATATGGTGAGGAAGAAAGAAATGAAAAATTGCTCTTGCATAATGAGCAAGGTGATAGGAAAAAAGATCAAAATGTTAAGGAATTTGAAGAAGAGGAGAAAAATAAAGTGTAGATCAACAAAGGAAAGAGGAAGGCATGCATAATGGGCCATTAGATACTAAGGAATAATATGATAGCAAGGTTAAGGAGCAAGAACCACTAGATAAACAAGAAACAAGAGAAAATAATGAGAAGACAAGCTATCAAACAAGCATGAGGAAAGAGAATAAGGTTTATATTATTGAATATGAGTATTAAAAATGAAAAATTCACATGGAACAATTGGAATATGCAACAAACAAGGATATAAAATAGTGGGAACACTTTATGGAATTGGAAGATGCATGGACAAGAAAGCTAGACAAGACCAAGAAGAGGATAAACAAGAGTTTGGTAAAGAAAAAGGAATTATAACAAAGGAAAAAAACATGTTGAGTATTAAGGACCCTAAAATAACCAATTTTAAGACAAGAAATAAAGGTGGAGACTCAAGTTTTTTTCTCCCTCCTTGGGAGTATAATGCAGGATCATCAAGAAAAAGTTGTCATTTTGTATTTTGGTCTAGAGAATTCAAGTTGGTAAAGTTTGGAGTGTAACTATGTGTGTCAAGTGACTTTATATGTCCATGTTATGTATTTTAGGTAATTATAAGTCTCTAAGAGTCATAGGATCAAATCTTGAGGTTGTTTGGAGTTTTCCCTTCAAAAATAAGAATTTGAAAATTCCAATATATGTTAAGAATATAGGAGGGTTATTTTGTGTGTTTGGAGTGTTTAGGTGAATAAATTGGTTTAGGGGCATTATAAAGTCATGATACAAAGGGTTTTAATACAAATCGTGTTTATGTCTTGAGACAAGTCATATGAATAAGTGTAAAAATCCCCATTGTACGTTGAGAGTTGGTTATGGACAAGAAGTTTGTGTAACCAACCAAGAACCTACGTTGGATTTGGGGAGACAAGTCATTATTTAGAGTTATATGGAATAGGGGAGGATAAGTGAGAGAGGAGAGGAATATCCAACAAAGGAATAACAGAGAGAAAAACATTTTTTTTTAAGAAACTCTCAAAGGATGACAAAACCTTCAAGGTCCATTCTTAAACTATATTGTAATTAATGTTTTCATAAATGAGTCAAGAAAATATTCCTATTTTGTGAATTATTCTCTTAGGATTTATTTAATGTTCTTGTTTTATATTTGATTGAATAAATTTTCGAGACTCCAGGAAATAGATATTTTGATAATGTTTGCAGGACAAAGTTATGTATGCAGGGTGACAAGCATGTGAAGTGGAGTTTGGGTTATAGTTGTGGATTATTGATGAAATAATAAGGTTTGGATGTTGTTTATAAGTATTTATGTGAATCATATAACCTTTCTTATTGTATTTTATGGCATATTTTAATGGATAACTAATGGAAAAACAACTCAGTTGTTGGAAACCTGAACATTACATGGTTGAGAGAAATAGAGTTGTCGAGTAAGGTTGGTTTTTTGTTATTGATAAAAAAAAAGTATTGAATAATGTATTAAATATGTTATGGATTCATAGGGAGATAATTTTTATGTACTAGAGTGAGGTTAAGGACTGAAATAGCACTTGGGAAACTCAAATGTTGTGTTTTGTCTATACCCTGTTTCAGGTTGATAGTCACTTTGAAAAGAATGTTAGAAGATTTTTTCTTTTGTTCTTGTCACAAGAAATATTGAATGTATGATTTGAGTGGATTAACCTATCAGTAAATAAGGTTAATAATCTTTGGATACGTTGGAAGAGAGTAGGAATTGAAGGAAAGACTATGCTGATCCTACAGTCCTATAGTTAATGTTGACATGCACAATCAACAGACAAAACAAATGTAATTGATATTTGGAGGTGAAAAAGAATCATAAAAGGTAATTGGAGAGTGTAATAAGTTGGATTAACCTATGTAATATCCCAAACTAAGTTGATAATATTGACAAGGATACACAAACCACATAAATGTTTGTACAATTCAATACTAGAACTTAGGACAATGAACATTTTGAGGAATAAGTCTTGGTATAAGATTAAGGAGGATAATTAAACATTGAAATATAATATAAAAGTAATATATACCTAATAAATGTCTTGAATTTTTTTAAAGTAAACAAATAATTAATAGATGGTAAGATTTGTATCTACCCTATCATGCACAGTCATATTATGAGCCCATAATTTTGTATTCGAGCATATTGTGAAAAAGTGAGAGTGATTCTAAGATTAAAACCTATTGGAAAAGTTTATAGATATGGATATAGACCCGAGGAAATTTTTTTGGTCCCTTGAATCAATTTTAAACACAATTTATCTAATTTTGAAGGCCCTCGACCTTGTGTAGGCCTATTAAACCCTAAGATTAGGGTTTGGTTGTTATAAAGAGTTCCCACTATTATAAAATCTTTATGTTTTGTATTCTTGTTCACCTAAGAATGTGTGAATATATTAAAGTGTTTTGGGGTTGAAATGAGTATGGATGGTATGTATTCTAGCACTGTGTCATCAAAAGAGGGCTAAAAATGCCTCAAAGAGAGGTGTTTTCTAAAGGGAGTGTTAGCTAGAGAAGGAAACAAGTAATGAAACATTATATACACCTCAAGGGGAATACATAAAGATATAAAATGTGATTTCACTTTGGAAATAGAGTTTGGATTGATCAACGAGAGAGAAATTTCTTAAATAAGCCTGCTAGCCTATACAAGTCTTAGAGAAAGATTATGCCAAAAGGGATTAATTAAGAATCTGAATTTGTTTAAGTGGTTGAAAATGGGTTGAATAGATATGATAAGCACATTTAAGTATATATTTAACTAGAGATTGATTCTTTGACACTCATAACAAGATTTGGTCTTGTGAACCAAGAGGTGCCTAGTGGAAGCACTAATGAAGGAGTTGACTATACCAAAGAGACCAATTTGAAGAGTATAAGGGAAAATGAATATGGATGGTTATGATAGAAGCCTAAAGATATAATTAATTGTCTCTAAAATGAAAAATCATAGGTATAAATTCAAATTGACTATTGATACCTCATTAAAAAGAGTAAAACTAGATTGTGACAAGGATAATCAAGAATAAGTATAACCAAAGAAGGAGATCAGTTATAGAAACTAAAGACATGAGTGAATGTTAAAATTACTTATCCCCCATAGCTTTGCATCATACATTACCTTGTTTGTGTCCTATTTATCTTGCCTCATGTGGTTATTTCTCTATTTTAGGTTGTAGTTGTTGTCATTAGGGGTCTCTTGTGGGTTTTAAAGTTGAATCGTTCTTCCCTCTTAGCCTTATAATACCTTACCCTTATACAAAACATTGATGCAATAGGTTAATTCTAGGATTTGTGTATGTTCATGTTATCTTGTAGGTATTGGTGTATTTTGCAATGTGTGGTAGCGGTCAACAAAGTTTGGTGCATCACCACTATAATTAGGTTTATTTCATGTTTCTTTCTTCCCTTTTCCAAAAAAAAAAAAGTGATAGATTAGTGAAAGTGATCCTAAGTGATTCACCAAAAGGAGGTAGCCGTTCAATCTAGAGCTTTATCCTTGTTATAGACAACCCATAGTTCTAGGGGTATTCCCATGTTTAACCAAATTTGGAGAGGTCTGAACAACCTTCTCCCATGGTGAAAATTTTGGTTATAAAAAAAATCATATATCTAATTTTTTCCATCCATTAATTAGAATATCATGATCATACCTATTATTGGGCTTAGGGAGATTGTAAATACTTTGGTATACCACTCTAGCACAACCTGCAATAACATTTCGTAGTGGAGAGTGAATTAAATTTCCCCAAGTAAACACTTGGTAATAATATTATATAATATGATGCTACATAAAAATACCTCTAGTTTTGTGGCCATGATTTGAATCCTTGATATCTTGATGGACAATAAGTCAAATTTGTATTCATCTTGTCTCTCATTGGGATTCATTCTTTTGTACAAAAGGTGGGCATTCTCCACTTCAAAAAAAAATCTCGTTGAGTTCTTTTGACTCACAATATGGGATGATAACTTCATCTATTTGAAATTTTTATTAGTATATGAGGATGAAGCTTATCCCATATGGGCCATATTTGTGAACTAATTTTGAGGAATTTGATGAATTTTATTATGTTTCAAAAACTCTATGAATTTTTGTTAAAGCTCTGCATTTACTATTTTTGAATTTATATCAACATCTTCTCAGTGAACTCCACTTATTTACTTAATAATAAATTTAAAAAATGTGGTCATTAATGTTTGCATTCAATAGGGGCTATTTCCATATCATTTTTCAATGCTTGATTCAAATTTTGGGTCACTTTGATTTTTATATTTACTCACAACATTTCATCTATTATAGATTTAATGGTGACTTATGTCAAGATTTACCTTAATGATTTTGCGATTTTAATTCCATTATAGCTCTAGTTATGTGCCATGCTTGATCACCACCATTCGTGTGTCAATATCTCACAATAACACACTTTCTAGTGTTTTATCACAAATAAAATCCATGTGATCACTTACTACATGATTGCATCCAATTATTATATCTATTATAAATCACACTGAGTTTGTCACCATGTGTATTTCATTTTTAACTTTGAGTGACTAATGATTTTGAGACACTTGTCATCAAAATGCACAATCTCTTCAGCTTTTAATGACACCTAACCCCACCATGTGCCAACAATTAATTACAATGCAGAATGTGATTGATCTTTGGTGAGGTTGGGAATTTTGTGATTATGTGGAGGCATTATTTATAAGTTTTAGTTGATAATGCACTATGTTCATCTTCATATTTTCTCTTTAGATCATAAATGTACATGTGTTGATCTTGTAGGATTATAGACAAGCACATGTCCAATAGTCAAAACACCACAGTTACATAGTCCATCTCTTCATTTTTGAGAGTGGTGAGTGTTTCCTTTAGTGCGTAGATGCGATGAACCTAAATTCCATTTTATAAAAATGTTATGTCTGTTCCTACATGTGTATCAAAATAACACTCATATCATGATATTTTTTTATAGTGAAAATGGAACCCATATTTTTAAAAATACATGTGAAAAATGCATCATATTATTATAAACAATGAAATTATTTAAATGGGATTATTCCCAAAATATCATAATACATAGTATCTAGTGATCATAAAGTAAATCTTTTAGTGGTTGTGTCATGCACGTATGTGTTAAACTCACATGTCCTTTATATACTACATTGAATCTAGTGACCATTTTCCAATAAAGTGACCAACTCATGTTTTTATTTTTTAAAGAATTAGAGGTAATTTTATAAGGTAACAATGAATTATTGTGATAACTAATTGGCTTAATAAATAAACTTATGTCAAGTTTTCATACCCCATGAATAATATTATGAAAATAAATTCACTGCTTCAATAAAAATAATCAGTTAGGGATATTAAAAGTATTGATCAAATGAGAAAAATAGCCCATATTCCTTTTGGGAATAAAGGTGTGTTAGTCACAACAATAATGTCTACCAAGTATCCTAGGAAAAAGGGATGCTCAAGTCAAAATTCCATTGGAAAGCATTATAAGTAGGGAGGGCATGTGATTATTTCAAGAGAAATAGATACTCGTATGATAAATGTGAACTATACATGAAATATTCCTGTAGTGATAATGATATGTGGGAAGAATAAGGTTATATTCCACAAGATGATGAGAAGGTGGAATACAAAAATATCAAGGAGGCCTTAGACTCAAACTTACAAAGAGTAGAAACTTGTGATTAATTAGAATTAGAAGAGTTAAATAAATGCATGGTTTTGGGAATGAGAATTTATATTTTGGAGGAAATTTAAGAATTAGTAGTGGAAACAATTGTGTTTAAGAATCCAATAGTGTGTAGGAAGTGACCGGAATATAGGTGTTATAAGGGCATAATATGAATACAAGGATATCAAGTGGAAGAGTTGTGTAATGACTTAGAGGTAGTTATAATCCCTTTTTAAGTATAACTATACCAATGGAAAACCTATTATTATCATGCAAGCAGGTACTACACATAGATTCATTTTTCATACATAAGCAAGTGGAGGGTGAATTTTCGTAAGATAGGGTGGAGGAAATACATTAGGGAGTAATGAAAAACACTACCAAAATACCCAAAATAACCAACATTATTTTATAATATGTGGATGAAGCTATCATAGTACCATGTAATTGAATATATAGCTAAGCACATGCATAAATGTGAGATAACCTAGAGGGCTAAAGGAAGAACTGCTCCTAAGAGGAAATCCAATCAATTGTTGATGACTTTGTTGGATTGTTCACATGCAAGGTAAAGAAAATTTTATCCCAATAATTCTATAATATATTTTGATCAACTAAAGGGTATTTTATTGCATGAATTTTGTATACCAGAGTTTATTTAGAAAATCATTTCTGCACTTGAAGAGATTACATATGATGTTTTTTAGAGTATGTGTGCAGTTTAAAACACTAATATATAAGTTTTTTTATGATATATATCAATTGAAACCCATGAAGTGGTTTGTTAGAGGTTTTTTACCAAGTTTTCAAATATAATTGGCCATGAATAATTTTGTTGATGCACAAGAATACCTAGATGTTGTGCTAATAATAGAGGTTGCATGAAATTTTGGTAGGGGGATAAGCCTATTTTTGAAAGCTTTGATTTCAAAGAAGGTGAAAATTTTATAAAATTCATCCATGAATTATGTGTCAGAAGTGTTGAGATCATTGTGGTATACTAATTTTGAGATGAAGGGCCACATCAAAATTAACTACAAAAATAATAGGCTACAAGTAGTGACATTATCTAGTGAAGTATGTAAATGAGACCATGAGATGCAAAACTATTTACCATTATAACATGTAGAATAAATTAAGTCACTTATTATTACAATATATGTGATGTAAGCACACATGATATACAAATTTGTAGAATTATTAACAAAATGAGTGAATCTTAAGATATGGGGTTAAGGAAAGATACCACTACATTGAGATAGGGGAACTAGGTGGATTTAATCAAACCCAAAAGTGGGATATAAAAAAATTAGGGTAGTTATAACAAAGGAAGATCTTATAGATAAAGGTGATAGATTTAATGGAGGGCATGCGTAGGTAAATTAATTTAGTTGGGGACAAGTCATTCATTACAAGATAAATTGGACTAAGTTCCCAAAATTTGTTCATTATAGATGAGAACACAAGACAAAAATATTACATAGAGTTGTGTTAGAAAATATTTCTGAATGACCAAGAGAAAAAAGTTACGGGAATGGTTAGAATAGTGAACCATGAGAATAGTTGGACCAAAAATAAATAAGTAGTTGGGTCCAATTTAAACATCATAATAAGGAGTGGAGTTGAGGAAAGACTTGGAGAAAGGTCTAATCCACAAAAATAAAGAGTAAAATGTGGAAGATAAGTGCCAAGCACTAACTATATTGATATGCTTGTCCAAAATATGATACCAAGGGAAGCATAAGAAATGATAAATAAATTACAAGGGGAAGTTCAAGTGCTCGTGAGATGAGAGAGAAGGTAAGAAAATTTCTCAATTTTAGATATGGAAGGAGTTATCCCTACATTTAAGACTTGGATTTAACAAAGCATGTAGAAATAATAGGATACTGTACCAAGAATACCAATAGGAATGCATAATTTGCCAAAAATAAACCTCATAATCAAGATTTGATCATCAACACTAAGATTAATGAATGGAAAATGAATAACATCCTCATTGATTCAAGTGCTAAAATGAACATGTCTACGAAGGAGTCACGAAAGAATATGGGGAATCCATCATTATAATGCTTAATAAATTTGTTTTTGATAAATTAAGGCGGCAAACCAGGGGCCGAACCCTTAACAATCAAAAAAGACAAGAAGGCAAACAAACAATATATGCCTTCAGAGAGACGATGGCACAACTGAGAACAATAGACATAAACCAAACAAAAGCAATGGAAAGACTAGAGTCAGAGAGGTCTCCTCTTATATAACTATTGATTTGATAAGATCATTAAGTTTCTCATTCTCTACATTGTCAGCATACCCAGTATTGCCCACCACTTCCAACATAGACATGTTCAATAGAATTGTATTTTGAAGCCCTTTGGCAAAAACCTTCTCCAGCTTCTGAATATGGTCCTTCAAGGCCCCAATTTCAGTTTTCCAATCAGTCTCATTCTCAATACCCTTGCCATCTTCCTCAACATACATTTTCCCCTTATTGTTAGCACCTTGCTCCTTAGCAACCTCAAAATACCTAGTAGCCTGCTTCCCTCCAGTGTCCTTCAAAATTTCCTAAATTGCCAACTCCTTAGACTCTTCCTCCTGGGTTGCTTCTTTCGAAGCACTTTTTGAGTAATCAATCAATTTGGCCTTCAGGGCAGGTTTACCAGCAATCCACCCCGACCTTCGCACTCTGGAGGGGAGTCCTTCCTTATTAATTTTATAAGGCTTGTGAGATTTACCACCTTGGCCCCCCGTGGCCCTGCCCGGATTCCTGTAGGTCCCCTCCGTAGTCTCTTTAATATTTTCTTCCTCTTCATCAACCTTTATCTTCTTACCCTTCTTTCTCGCAAAGGAGTCAAGGGTATCAGCAAGAGTATTTTCAGGGGTGGAGAAAGAGACATCTTTTGTTTTGGTAGGAGCATTGGAAACCCAAGACTCATCAATAACATCGCCAAACATCAGGTTGGAAGGAATGTCTCCACTATCAACTCTGATAATCCTGGTTGGCTCAAGGGCACGGTGAAAGTTGTATAAGTAGAAAATTAGCCCTTGGTGTAGGGGAATAGGGTTTATATCTGGCTTCTTAGCTATTTTAGCTCTCACCCTCAGGATAGAGTGTTCCAAAGAGGAGAGCAGGTAAAAAGGAAAGCAAATAATAACATTGTGCTTGAAATGATTTAACAAAGGAAGGTGGTAATTGTAGAACCTGGTAAATTGCCCCTCGAGTGTGAAGTACTTCATGATAATGAAGCACACTCCATCCCATGGCTCTGAAAGTTTAGCACGCTTGAACCCTCCTTGATACGAGATGAGTTCTTCTCCCTCACCCAAAAATAGTTTATGGCTAGCCATATCCATGATTTTGGTTTTCCTTTGAAGTTTTATACCCTGCATGTTCATTCCCATGGCCATAGAAATCACCTTTTCATAGATTTCAAAACTAATTCCACCCACTGTGACCCACCTATTCAACTAGGATCTTGCAAACTGCTTGAACAAGTTTTCGTCATAACCATTCAGCCTTTCCAGATATGGGTTGATACCCCCTTCTTTACAATAATGCCAAACGAGCAGATTATGTTTAAATTCACAACAAGAGATAGGTTCAATTTGAATACAGTCTCCCCCCATTCTATATTTGTAGACCCAGATAGTGGAGTTCCTAAATTCTGCCTTCAGCTTTGAACTGGTAGCTAACCCTTGCTTTCATTTATGCAGAATGCAGATGTGATAGGTCATTTTATGAAATACCCTGTAGAGATGATGTTGTCTACTCCCATGCTTGAAAATAATTTTCCCTTGCTTTTCATGATGAGACCCGCACACCTCAACCTCATGATATAATGAATAATGAATGATTACCAAAAAAGTACTAAGGTAATCAAGCTTCGAGATCCCCGATGGCCTTCTCCACGTGGACCACATTCGAGAGCTATCCTTGTCATCAATATGCCTCATTCTTGACAAGTCATCTCCTTTTGAGTGATCTCCCTAATGTTTAAGGGAATATGAACACCTTGTCGCCACACCCTCCAACCTGAAAATTGCTGACCAAGGTTGGCATAAGCATTAGCGACCCTATTTCCTTCTCTGTAGGTATGGAAAATCTCAACTTCGAAAAACTTTTGTAAAAGAAATTGGATATCGGTAATGATGTCTTTTAGCTTGATTCCCACATTTGATGCTTTATTGATGACATCTATGACCATCTCAGAGTCTCCTTGTATATTCAAGTTCCTTATTCCTAGGGATATAGCTAATTTTAATCCCCATAGTAAAGCGCTTGCTTCAACATAGTTGTTGCTCTGGAATCCAATTCCACTAGCATAGACATTAGACATCCATCCTTTATCATTCCTTATAATTCCTCTTCCACTAGATTTACCATCCAACTTGGATGCCCCATCAAAGTTGAGTTTCATCCAGTTAGGTTTAGGGGGGATCCATTTAGTATTAAGTCTCTATAGAATTTTGGAGTTATTATACCCAGGGATCTGGTTTAAAACCTTCCATTTGGCTACAATTTGGTTTTCAATTTGAGATAGGGGTTTCTCTGCAACACAAATATGAGCTATTGTAACACTTTCCATAATGGTCTTAACAAAGGAGTTAAACACTTGAGAAGCATTTCTAGCAGTGTCCCTAAAAATTCTGTGGTTGCGCTCTTTCCATAAAGTCCAACTCAAACATGGCAGAGCTTGATTCCATAATTCCATAAGCTAGGGATGTGTGAAGGTTGGGTTCCAGCTGAGAATTACTTCTTTAAGGTCAAAACTACAGACCCATTCAACACCAAAGTTATTAAGTATTGTGCCCCATAATTCTCTTGAAAAATCACAGTGGATAAAGAGGTGTGAAACTGATTTCTCTTTTGAACCACATAGGAAACATCTGTTAACCAGAGTAAACCCTCTCTTTTTAAGGTTATCTTGAGTAAGGATTTTGTTATGAGTAGCAACCCACCAAAACATGTTAATTTTTGGAATAAGTTTATGATTCCAAACCTTTTTCCATACATCTTTATTCTAAGCTACAGGAATGAGCAGATGGTAGGTAGATTTGACAGAGAATGATCCATTCTTATCTGGCCACCAGTATTGTTCATCCTCCCAGGGGAAGAGAGGGATTTTGGTCTCCTGAACGCACTACTAGATCTCCTGAACTCTTGGGAAAAGCTCAGGTCGGTGAACACAACAATCCAAAAGATTTTTCTATCTCCTCATACCATTGTTATTTTCCATATAATCACTGACCTTATCTCTAAAAAATTGGGTAGCCAAGTTAGCAATCTCTCCATAGTTTCCCTATGTGATGAGAGCCTTGTCTTTTAACTAGATATCATGCCAGAATTTAATATGCTGGCCATTTCCAAGTTTCCATCTGATTCCCTGTTTAAGAAGGCTTCTACTTTTTAGCATTTTATTCCATATCACAGATCCCTGGGGTAATCCTGTCTGTTGAAGAAAGTTGGGATCATCAATGCTATGCATGTATTTGGCATACATTATTTCCCTCCAATAATTATTTTTATGGATCAGGTTCCAACTAACTTTTGAGAGAAGGGCTTTGTTCATGTTCCTGATAGACCTAATATTGAGTCCACCATGAGACTTTGGAAGACACACTTTTTCCCATCTGACTAAAGACATTCTCTGTTTGTCTTCCACTCCTGTCCATAAAAATTTCCTTTGGATCTGTTCTAGTTTCTTAGCAATATACACAATAATTTTAAAAAGAGACAAGAAGTATGTAGGAATACCTTACAGCGAAGACCGAAAAAATTGCAATTTACCAGCACTGCTGAGTAGTTTCCCCTTCCAACCAAGAAGTTTCCTCTGCGTTTTTTCCACAATTCCATTCCAAAAACCAAGAGAAACCTCTTTGACCAAGAGTGGGAGACCTAGGTAGGTAGCTAGTATGGCAACTTCAGCACATTCTAATACATCAATGATTATATGTTTAAGTTCATTAGCAGTGTTGAAGAAATACACATTACTTTTCTAGAAATTTATCCTTTGTCTCGACTCTTTGGCATAATTATTTAAGATATTCTTCCATATTCTAACTTCAATCACCGATGAGATGCCAAAGAAGATGGTATCATCCACAAATTGTTGAACCACCATAGGATGAAGGGAGGAGGCAGGTTTGATGCCCACTAGCTTTTTTGATGCTATATCTGCTTGTATGTATCTTCCCAGTGCCTCTGCCATAATGATGAATAAGTAAGGAGAGAGAGGGTCTCCCTAATGAATTCCTCTTGAGGACAAGAAAAACCCTCTAGGAACACCATTAACCAGCATTGAGAATTTTGTAGAAGAGGCTGTGTTCCATAACAAGCGAGACATTTTATCATTAAACCCATATTTTCTGATCACTTGGAACAAAAAAGTCCATGAGACTCTATCATAAGCTTTAGAAATATCTAGCTTGAGAGCCATCCCAGGGATTCTACTCTTATCTATGGAGAGAATAGTCTCATGTGTGGTGATCACAACATTGAGAATCTGCCTGACCAAGATGAAACCTTTTTGAGAAGGAGAAATAATTTTGTCTAGCAAAGGTTGAATCCTCATGACCAACATTTTAGTACATAACTTATAAATAGTGTTGCATAGACTAATGGGCTTGAAATTAGTGAGATGTGAAGGTTGTGATTTTTAGGAACAATTACTATGAAGGTATTATTAACTTATTTTAAAAGTTTACCTGATCTGAAAAATCACAAACAACAGTCGTGAGATCCGCTCCTACTATCTCCCAATATTTTTGAAAGAATATAAAAGGAAAGCCATCAGGACCTAGGGCTTTGAAAGCACCCATGGAGAATAAAAGAACATGGACTTCTTCCTCAGATATAGGCTTTAACATCTTTAGATTATCTTCTTCCGTTATCAAACAAGGGATTTTATCAATGAATTGATTCATAGGACTATCAATTCTATCATTATTATTTTCTTCCGTAAGCAGATTCTAAAAGAAATCCCTGGCTTGTTCCCGTATTTAATTATCCTCAGTAATAATGTCACCATTATCTAGTACAAGCTTAGTTATTGAGTTGGCTTTCCTATGTTTCATAGCTAAGAGATGAAAAAAGGCAGTGTTCCTATCCCCCTCTTTAAGCCACTGAACATGGGATTTCTATTTCTAGAAAACCTCTTCTCTTTCCATAAGATTCTTCCATTCTGAAGATAGGGCATTCTCTTCTTATAAAGTGTCAGATTCATCCCCTTGATCTATCAATTATTTTATATCATTGAGTTTTCTCACTATATTTTTCTTCTACTAGAAGACCTGCCCAAAGCTGTATCTATTCCATCCATAAACTTCTTGTTTAATGTGCTGAATTTTCTTTACTATTCTAAACATTAGAGTACCTTGAATAGGAATTTTTCACCATTGGGCCACCATTTGTCTAAAATCTTTGTGTTTTATCCACATAGCTTCAAAATGGAATGGGGAAGGTCTGGATTGTCCTTGTTCTCTCCAACTGAGGAAGATCGGGTAGTGGTCGGACATGGTTTTAGGGAAAGCTTGCGTCTGCATATTATGATAATCCTTCCAGTTGCTTGATATAAGAAATCTATCTAATTTAACCCAAATCATTTGATCTCCTCTTCTTCTATTGGTCCAGGTAAAATTTTAGTTTTGCAGCTCTATGTCCAATAATCCCCAATCATTGATGAATTTGGCAAAGTCGAACATGCTATCTGAGTAATCCATAATTCCACCGTATTTTTCTAAAGGGTATAGAGGAGTGTTAAAATCTCTAGCTAACATCCATCTAATGTTCTAGGGATTATTCCTGAAACTGCTCAAGTCTATCCATAATTTCTATCTCAAAGCTCTGTTATTCGGTCCATAGACATTGATCAATGACCAATTTAAAGATTTCATAGAGAAATTGGTAATCAAGAAGTGCTTATTATAAGCCATAAGAGACCCCTAGATTTTAGCACAATTCCACATAGTGACAATCCCCCTATAGCCCCTTCAGCTGGACTAATGTAAAAAGCCACCTTAGGCCATATATAGGCAACAATTTTCGTAAGACTCTCCTCATTCATCTTGACTTCTTGGAGTAATAAAATATCTAATTTATTATCTAAAATGTAGTTTTTAACCTCAAACTGCTTTGAGAGACTGTTAAAGCCCCTCAATTTCCAAGATAATATTCTCATTTAGAGGGTTTGGGGGGTTGGGTCTCTAGTGTTTTCTGTTTACCACTGGAAATCTCCTTAGCAATCTCTCTTTGTCTTGTTTCTCTTAGAGTTGGTCTCCCTTGTTTGGGCTCAATGCCAACATCTACAAATTTTTTGCCTTTTCGATTCTTTTTCTTTGGGGTAACCCATTCCTCCTGTTCATTACTGCCACTTTGTCCTATTACACCTATTACTAAGTAGTTTCCTACTTGGTCTCCGACTTCCAGAGCATGGAAAATGTCTGTATTTAACTGTGGGTCTGCTTCTCCTTTAGTGGGACTTTCTAGAGTTACTTCTTGCTGTCCATCTCTTGGAGCTTTGTCTTCTTCATTGACTTCCTCCATCAAATGGTTACCTCTTTCTCCTTCCTTAGAGATATTAGTCTATTTTTCTAGAGGGTTGGTTGTATTAAATATACTCTTCTGACTATCATTTGATACTATATTTTCTTTTGGGAAGTTTTTCCCTCACTACTAGTGATATCCTCCTTCCCCATCTCCTCCTCTCCCTTTTCTGTATTGTCAAGATTTTACACATTACTCTCTGTTTCCTACTTGCTGTTCTTTTTGTGATTGAGATCCTGATCCTCCCCTTCAACCTGGGAATCATCTTTCCTCCCCTTTTTCTTTGTTATGGATTGTGTCATTAAATGTCCCTTTCTCTTACATATTTGACAGAAAGTGGTAGCATTTTCATAAGTGATCGGCTGAGTCCAAGTCCCATATTTAGAGTTTAGCTCTATGGACGTAGGGAGAGTCTTATTAATTTTGACATTGACACAAAGTCTAGCATACACACATCTGGACTTTGTTCTGGTTGTATGATCTGTAGTGACAAATTGGCCAATAGAATTGCCAATAGCTGTGAAAAAATTTTCATCCCAAAATTCCAAAGGGAACCCTGGTAGTTTTACCCAAGTAAGAGCAGACTTATTAAGGTCCGAGTTAGGATCAAATCTTGGTTTCCACGAGCATAAGGTAAGATAATGTGGGCCATACAGCCATGGTCCTCTAGCAAGAGTAGCTATCATGTCCTCCCTATTCGTAAATCTAAAAAGGAATAGGCCTCTTGTCATGGTAGTGATCAAAACACTACCCTTAACTTTCCATCTAGACAAAACCCATTTCCTAACCATTTCAGTATTAGGACGGAAAGAAAAAAACTTACCTACCAATGTAAGGTCCATGGATGCCATGATTTCCTCCACCAGATCATCTGGGATATTTAGGGTCGTGCCCTCAAAGATAATAGGGAGGCTTGACATGATTTTTGAGGGGCACATCTTATCACCTATAAGTGCCTTCTTCCATCTATTGGATGGACTATCCACTATCAGATTTATAAATAGATCCCCAGAGGCACTACCATCAGTAGTATCCTCCATTGGATCTGTGATCCCGTCAGTCGCACTCAGGGGGCCCAGCTAGGTGGGAAAAAACCAGTTTCAAATGTTGTCCACACAGAGCGGTCATGCATGAGAAAGATTATGCTTAATAAATTTGTATCTATGGTTGTTAAGATAAATTTAAAACTAGTTTCTATCTTGTGTGACCCAAAGTTAAAAAGTATGGGGTTTGTATACATAGAATAATTCAAAGTTATTAACATGGATGTGTAGATACTAAACCTAAATTATATAACACCTCAGTCTTTTATACTGGGAAAGTATTTCTCATGGTTGTACCTTTCAATTCCTAGACTTCACTACTATCGAAAGGATCACATCTGCTATATCTTATGCCTATTGATTATCTCTTAGTCTGACCATATGTTATTAAAATGACTAGGCATTATATACTATGCAAAATGCTATAAACCTGATAATTATCATCCTCTACAAGTTTTGGACTTGTAACTATTTTCTAGCTTCCTAGATACATGCATCCTAGCTAGATGCCTACATCGACATAAGTTTCATGTGCCAAATTAAGTGTCTAGTTCCCTAAAGTCATTAAATTTTAAATTGTAATGTGCCCTTATGGTCAGCCTAATTAATTTAATACAAGATATTTCCTGAAAGGATTAGTATATATGCATGATCAATCCTCATTCATAACTCACTTAGAAAATTCATACCTCTCACAAAGAAACTTACTAAAAGCATTTGATCAAATAATAAAGTGAACAAAGTTTCCTCATTATTTACTATTTCAATATTAGTCATAGGGACAACCCATATATAGGTTGAAAGTACTGAAGCAACAACCCACGAGTCTTATTTTCCAAGTTACAAGCTAGGTCACAGTATGTACGTTATTTCCACATATTGCACCATTGTACACATACAATCCAACATATTAGGGGAGAAATACATCATACAGATCCATCTTTAGAGTAGTGTCTATGTAGGCAACACCAATTGACATAGGGATCTTTGGGGTTATCTCAACACTGTGAGCCCACTAACCCATTTTGTCATAATCATCATGAAAATGAAGAACTAGGGTTTTTATCATTTGACAAAGAGAAAAACCTATGAGTGAGATCTAAGTACACCAAAATAAAGGTGATAAAATTTTTAGAAGGTATTATGTGGTCACATCTAAATCTAGTCAATATTTTATACTAGACACCTGCATCCAAATTAGATAAGTGCATAAATGCAACCATCTAGATCTGACGTAAGAATCCAAAGAAGTGAAAATTTATAGATTTTAATGATTGATCCAAAACTTAGATCCAGTCAAATTACAACATGTTTCATATCAGACCTACATACACATAGTAAACCAACCAAGTATTCTTATTTTCCATTTATTACAATATCAATTGATAGTTGTAATTAATGTTTTTAGCATATATTAGTATTTAAATTTAGAATATTGTTTATCTAAATTTATAATTAATTAATCTATAATATATTTATTTATCACCCTTGCACTTATTCATTTCTATATTATTAACCCTACTACATTGATCCATCTCAATTTATGAATAAACATTTAGTGAGCCTAAATTTTGTTTTCCCTTGCAAACCTAGCTTGATCTAGGGTTTCCAACCTCTTAAGATTTGAGCTTGTTGTGATATATTTCTGGATCTAAAATTTTACATTAGGGTTTCATCCTCCTCTTGTTACCAATATTAGTGTGCTTATGCTTGCAAATTCCTTCTTCCTTGATTGGTGCATTTCAAATTCCAAAAAAATCCATTTTAAAATTCTTTAGATGTATATTCTAATCAATTTTTTATACACAAAAACCTCTTTCTATTCATCTAAACTTGTTACAAATTTTTAAATTTACTATTTATAGTAAATATTGACATTCAAGGCAAATCATGTACTTATTTTCTAATTAATTTCTGAGTTTCATAAAAAAACATATTTTATTAAAGAAGCTCTCTAAAATATCTAAAAAAAATTATTATTTTATTACAATTCCTAATTATTTATTGAAAACATATTAGGGTTTGCTTGTGAAACATTCTACATTATTTGGTCTATTTCTAATCAATTTTAAAATTCCTTAAATTTTTTCATAATCCTATTGATGTAATTAAAAACTCTTTTTGTTTGCTAAAATATTTTATGGATTAAGTGAATTTTTATTTTTATTAAATATATATCTACATGACATACACTATAGTTTTATTTCCCTATTTTTTGGGTTTGTCTTATTTCCTAATTTTCCTAAAAAACCTATTACATATTCCAAAAATTCTTAGCCATTATGTTTATATTTCTTTCTATTCATTTGGCACATTGTGATGACCCTAACCTTTGGTCTCCAAACCCTAGTTAACCTAAGGGTTTCCTAATTTGCTATTTTTTTGAATTCTAATTGCCAATTTAAAAGTGTTCAAAATTTAAAAATCAGAATTTCTTTTCCTGAAATAATGCTAAATATGGATACATCTGTTGAGAACTTTTCTTTCCAATATATCATTGTTATCATTGATTTTTTTCTTGTCTACATTGTTATAAATCTAAAAATAACCAAATCAAAAAATGATCCTAATCAAGATAAAACTCAAACTTCTCTTTACCAATCTTGTTGCAATAATATTGAGCATCTTCCTCATAACCCTAAGGAGGGTGATAACTACCATCCATCTAACTAGGGCCATGCTATCACTCTTTCATGGGGTAAGCTAGATGGCATACATATGCATATTCAATCTGAGGTACCAAGGGTTTGTACTTGTGAAAATCTCAAAGATGAAGTCATCCTTATGAGCAAGTTAATAGAAGACTTTAAAAATAATTTTAGTTCCAAGGTCACATCATTAGAAAATTAGATTATATAACTAAATAATCCAACACATACTAGTGTTAATCTTGTATTTAGATCATCATTTACCAATGTTGTGCCAAATAAGGTTTCATATTCAAATGAAAATATACAAGAATACATCTAAAACACGTTAAAATATTATACCAAAGTTTACTAAGAGACCAAGTGAAATCCTAAGAGAAATGCTTTGTAACAATGCCATCAAATGACCTCCTCCATATCTTTTAAGGAGATACAAATACTATTGTGTATATCATAGAATGCATGGGCATCATAAATATTATTATTTTAAATTAAATAAAAATACAAAGCCTCAAAGATATTGGGCATCCTATCCTAATACATCACTAAAAAAAACCACTCACATTATCATTATCTCTCCTAAATCAAAAGTACCAAAAAAAAAATGTGGTTACCAAAGAAAACTTTAGAGAAAAAACAATTACAAATGCCAAACCTATAGAAAGAAAAGATTCAAAAAGAAAATCAAATGGAGAAAATGATACAAATATTCTTGTCAATAATGATACTTAGCTTCCACAATAATATGGTTTTGTAAATCAATATTTATAAAACTTTTGTTATCATGGTCAAGGATTGAGAAAACATTCCCAAGTCATAACTCATCCTATTTACACAATTAACTACAATTACCATCAAGGATTGGGATATATTGGCAAAACTAGTGAAAATAATTCAAAGATGAATATCCATTTTCTTAATGCAAAAGAACATGAACCTAAAAAGTGAAAAAAGTCCAAGGAAAAGGAACAAATAGGACAAGATCTCTTACATAAATTCCAAGAGGAACCTAACATGATACAAATGAAACATCTACCAAAAGAGCAAGAAATGCATCCAAGGGATAATGTTAAATGTGTTCCTTCATATGAAGTAGTTACCAATTATTCTTCAAAGCATCAAATCATTAAAATTTAAATAAATGGAAAGCAAGGTCAAAATATTATAATTGATCCAACTTGTGAATTTAATATATATTACTGGGAATTCCTTACATCTCTTAGATATGGCATGGAACATGTGAGTAAAGCTAATGCATCTGATTTTTGTGTTAGGTCCATTCAATGTAATGTCATACATGAATATGAATCATGTTATACTATGTTGCATATTAGTCCTTTTTTGACTAAATATAATTCAAAATTTGGAAAATCATGGTTACTAGTAACAAAGGAACACATTTTTAAGGCAAAGATACCAAATACAACCTTACCAAAAGACCACAATACAATTCCTAATTATATTATGCACACATATGGCACAACTTGTTCAAGAAATGTTACACATTTACTACTCTTAAAATATTCTCATCCTCATTTTGAGTTTATTGGATAGCTTGTGCATTTTCAAATTCTCCATGAACAAATAAACATGTTTTAGTTATAACTACATCGAAAATATTGAAAAACACCTAATTATGGGTTCCATGAACCCCTATTCCTTCTATTGTTTCTTCATGACCATAGAGTCCTATTAAACATATGTAGAGCATCACAGATCCCATAGTGCCAGATATTACACCTATACATGCTTCTTGGTAGTACCACCAATTTATTGCATTGGGTTATGAGTGGAAATATACCTATAACCATTGCTTATATGAGATAATAGGACATCCTTTTTCTTTTAAATATTCTAAAAATACCAAAAAAATTTAGAATCCACAAAATATTTAACATTTCCATATCTTATTTAGCTCTTTGAAATATATGTTGTTGGTTTTATTGGTAGATAACATATCATTTATTTCTATACACACACATATGTTTCATGCATCTTTTGAATGTGATGCAGGCATGCACGCACACACACACACATGATATATGTAAATATGGACGTTGGAACTTTCCTTTACTCAACTCATCCGTACGTTATGGACATCTACTTATTTGATCATGATATACATAGGTTACATTATTATATTATCATTTTTTATTATCATGTTTGATCTTATATACTTACACATGTATTTATCCATGGTTAGATACTTCAAATTATACTTGATATGCTATGTACTTAACATTTTTTGCTAACACATATATATAGTAAATAATATGATATGCTTATGTTGATTGCTTATAATTCCATGCTTTCCTTTTTTTTCAGTTCCTTAAATGTGTTCGCTGATTTCTATTATCTTACATTATATTGCTTGTTCGATCATTTAAATATGATCCATTACTTGCAACCTTTGTACCTTTATTTTCTTATTATGAAATTTTCATATGTCATTACTTATTGTATGGGCATTTTAATATGTTATTTTTTATATTGTAGACATTTGACTAAGTAATGTCTCTTTGATTGTGGGACATTTGAACATACCCCTTGTTTGAGGTATCTTTGGACTATTATCTTTTGATTTAATTTTGAGTGCTCTTATGTGTGTGATTGATTACTTGTTGACCTTGTATTATTACTATCTAGATAATTTCATGATATATATCATGCATCTTAGGCCTTGATGTGATCAAATTATGTGTGATTTAATGAATATTTATCTAGACATGTTTTTTATATATGTTACATGATCCATTCATAGATTATACAATTATCTGATCATTTTGAAGTAGGGTAACTACCACTTTATACTTACCCTCACCTCAAAAGAGGAGAATATTAGTGGGGGCATGTCATTGAGGCACGATGCCCACATTGTTCACAATTTAAAATTCAATGAGGGCATGTTATAAAAATATTTTATCCACATGTATATTAGTTCTCAGTTTCAAATTTTAGTGGGGGCATGCCATCGAAACATGTATTTCACACTTGAAAATTTTAAAATTATCCAAATTAAATAGTTATATGATTCAAATACATAATTTTGGTAACAATATATACATTGGTATCATTTTTATACCCATGTTTTAGCTTGAGACATATATGGGGTACATATGTCATGCAAAGGACACCTTAAATTACAAAATCAAAATTAGTTTTAGATTTCAAATATTTCTATGGATTTTATTATACACTAGGATGGAAATTTATAGACTGCTATTGAGTCAATCTAATACAATAATTTGTTCACTTTTGGCAAGGTTGAGGTAGTTAAATCACTCAATATTACCAAGTTTATAGGATGGAGTGATTAAATCATCCACCTTCACTAGATCTATAGTGTGAGTTGACTTGGACCACTCATGCTCACTAAGTCATAAGTATGATTGGGTTACAAGGTTGAGTTAAACTCAACTCCTAGGTGGCAATCCATATTTTATCCAAGGTTGGGGTCAAGTTGTCCCCCAATATATATATATATATATATATATATATATATATATATATATATATATATGCACTTTTAGGTTTTAAATTCAAATCTTAGTTTTAATGATTCATAATGCAACATCTATTCAAATCAAGCATCGATACATAGGTGTAATCCTAACCTTATTTTATTTACTTTAAAACATTTCAATTTTAGATTATATTCACTAATTATATGTTAAAACATATTATTGGTTGTAGGTTAGTCACCAAAAAAGCACTCAAGTTATACTCATGAAAAGTTAAGGTGTGTTATACACGCCTAGATATGTATTTATTTTTCTTTAAACTAGAAATTTAATTAATATATTAAATAGAGGTAAATCTAGATACTAAAACTAAATTATATAGCACCTCAGTCTCTTATAATTGGAAAGTATTTATCATGGTTGTAACCTTTAGTTCCTAGACTTACGCTGCTAAAAGGCTCACATCCACCATCTCTTATGCTTATTACTTATCTCTTAGTCTAACCATATGCTATTTCAATGACTAGGCATTATATGCTATGAAAAATATTATAAACTTGATTATTATCATCTTTTGCAAGTTTTGGCCCTGTACCTATTTTCCAACTTCTTAATGACTTGCATCTTGTCTAGATGCTTATGTCAATGCAAGTGTCTTATGCCAAACTAAGTGTTTAATGCCCTAAAGTCATCAAATTTACAATTGTAATGTGTCCTTATGGTCAACCTAAGTGTTTAATACAATATATTTTATGAAATAATTGGTATATATGCATGATCAATACTCATTCATAACTCACCTAACAAATTCACCCCTCTCACAAGGAAACTTACCAAAAGCATTCAATCAAAAATTTAAGTAAAACTTCCTTATTCTTTCCTATTTCAATATCAATCATAGGGACAATCCATATATAGGTTTGAAGCACTGAAGGAATAGCCCTTGAGTTTTATTCGCCAAGTTACAAGATAGGTCATTATATGTAATTGTTTTCCACATATTGAACCCTTGTGCACACACAAGCCAACATATTAGGGGATAAATACATCAATCTGAGGCCCTATTCAGAGTAATGGATATGTAGGCAACACCCATTTATAAAGGGGTTTTTGGGGTTAGTTTGACATCATGAACACATTAACCTATTTATCCCATAGTCACCATGAAGATAAAAGACTAGGATTTGATCATTTGACAAGGAGTGAAAACCTATGAGAGAGATCTAAGTATACTAGAGCAAAGACAACATAAAACCTAGAAGGTTCTAGGTGGTTGCATTTATATCCAATCAATATTTTTTTACTAGATACCTACATCCAAATTAGATAAATATGTTGACACAACTGTCTAAATCCAACACAAGCATCTGAGGCCACATAGTATAAATTTATAGAATATAACAATTGATATAGAATTTAGATCTAGTCTACTTCTATCCTATTTGTTATCAAATCTGTATACACACAGTAAACTAGCTAAGTACTCTTGTTTTCCATTTATTTCAATACCAATCGATAGTTTTACTTACTTTTAAGACATATCTCAACATTTAAATTAAAAATATTGTTTATTTGAGTTTACAATTAATTGGTGTGTTATAGATATATTTATCACCCATGTGCTTATTCATTTATATATTTTTAACCCTATACACTATTGATCCATCTTAATTTAGGGTTAAACATGATGAAGACAATAACTATCCTACATATCTTGGAACACTATGGTGATACAATAATTAAGTGGATATGAAATTCAAGCAACACTATACGAGTTTTAATAAATGGGAGAAAAGAGTTGTGATTTCTGTGGATAATGACCTTGGCTTGACCTATATTGAAGAAATAGAATTAGAGGAAGAAGACAAATATTTATTAAATCTAGCTATGCAAATTTTGAAATGAGGAAATCTAATTGAGGATGATACGCTGCGTTGGAATATTGAATAATGGAAATCAAACACTAGCATCCAAGTATGTGACCAATGGGATCAAAGTATATATAAAGGCATAGGGGGAATGTTAAAAAATGTGGAAATCAACAATCCATTTATTACAAGGAGTGGAATGATATGAATAAATTAAATAAAAATGATATAGTATAACCAAATATGGTTAAAATATGGGTTACATATGTAAGGAAAAAACAAATGGAGAGACTTTAGGTAAATAAGAGTCAAATTGAAAAATAGTGACAAGTGAAGATGGTTAAAGAGGCACAAATAGGTGCATAGAAATAAATGGTAAAGGTATATAAAAATAAGGAATATAAACCCTTAGTAAAAATATGTAATGAGAGTGTTTTGGTATAAAGGTTAGAAAGAACAAATTTATCAAAAAATTACAAAATAAGGACAATGGTTTCAAAAATGAAAAAAGAGAGAAAGCTCACTAGAGAGGAAAAAATGCACAATGCATTAAGAGTACAAATAAAGTTATAAATTTGAAACCCACCAATGTTAACTTGATAAAAATAATAGGAGAGGAGAATAATTTTTTTGGCACCCCAAAGAACTATTCCAAAAAAAAGTTGATGGGTTCAAATTTTACTTAAAATGATGCATAGGAGAAACTATAAATAAGGCATATGCTAGTTGAATATTGAAACACAAAAATAATTATTTATTTTAAGTTTGTGTTTATTAAAATTTTATTTGTTTTGTGTTAATAAGTGTAATAAATATTGTAAATATAAGTAGGAAAATCAAATGAGGTATTTATGAAGGTATTTATTCTATATGTTTAAGTATCTATAAGAGGGATTGTGCTATTAGATGTGAGAATAAGGGAAATTGAATCAAATTGTATAGTCCATCATCATGGGAAAGCATATATAAGAAATAATGTATTTAAATAAATAATATAAATGGAACATGCCATTAAAAATGCTATAAAGATGGAGAAAATGTCCAAGAGGACTTAACACATAATTAAGAGGGTAGAATTAATAATTAATATGAATAAATAATTCTAAAGTACAATTGAGAGAGAAAGATGCATGCACATAATTGAACATGATGGGGAAAAAGGCTTAGAAGTATTAAACTACATGGAGTGTGTTGAGTGCAACACATGAAAATGGGAAAAAGTAATGAGATATGTGTGATGTTTTGCAAGGAAGTGTGTGGAAAGAGTGATACAAAAGTTATGGGAACATGTTTTAAGGCTTATATATATATAGGGAATAGTTGTGTGATAATGGTGTATGTGACATAGGAAAACATCAAAATAAGATGGATGAAGATAATGAAAACATCACAATGAGGAGATGATGATGCACACAATTAAATGAATGAGGTATGTGAATGCATTATATGTAGAAGTTAAAAAAGTGAAAATAGGCATTGAAAGAGTTGAAGTGTGAAGAAGAGTCAAACAAGAAAAATCATTGGTTGCATGAGAAGATAGGGCATCCAGATATTGTAGATAGTTTCAATGTGGTAGGTCAAAATTATGATTAGTTAATTCATATATGATTGAGCTACACAATGAAGAGGGGTTATGAAATAAGAATTGTTGAATATTGGAGCATGCTATGTATTTTGTGCTGAGATTGGTTCAAATGGAGGATAAATTAAAGTTATACAGGAAGATGAGGGAAGATGGTGGGAGGACATACAATGGTTAAAATAAATAAAGTAGAATAATAAGTTGACGTGGAAGAAGAGGAAACCAAATTCACTAGATAAGAAGGGTATATTGATAAAAATCTAGGACATTAGGAAGTACAAAGACCTATGGAAGGACCACTAGTAAAAAATAAGATGACAATGAAAAATGATACATTTTTCACAACATCAATGGTATCCAGGAGGTGTGAATGAGAGGGAGACTTTAGTGGCCTACTTAGGAACTTGCATAGTTAAATATTTCAACCTTATCAAGAAAGAGTATATGGCAATGTTAGAGAAGTCATTGAAGGAAAATAGTGGAAATTGAAACATGTATGAGTACTTGGAGCCTACATGAGTGTTGGACATAGGATATCTACCATATTTTTGAAAACTAAAGAAGCTAGTTAAACATTTGATTATATGCACTCATGAGGGAAGGATGCATTTTTTAGGATGAAGATAGAGGATTTCGATCAATATAATTATTAAAGTTATTAGCCTTAAGGATGAGGGATTGGTTATGCATGGGGAAATGAAGATAACTACAAAAATTAAGAGAGTAACGTACTATATCAATATAAAGAGATGGAGCTGAGTAGTGGTGATTGATAAAATTCCATTGGAGTTAAGAATAAAGAGAACTAGGTATAATTTTTCAAAGTGCATTATCTAATAGGTGGTGACTTTAGTATAATAAGTGAATCCAAAATATGAAAAGTTAAAATGGGGAATGTTTCTTATAATTTTAATAATTGAAAAAATTAGAATGTTAGAAGGAAGATGATTCATTAGACTTGGAAGTGAAGGATCTCGCATGAAGAATTATAGGGGTGTGTGTGAAAATAAACTAACTCGACCTTATGAGAAAAAATATAAAAATATGGTACAAATGCAAGGAAGAAACATTCAAAAAATAATAAATGATACCACCAAGAATGCCAAAAGCATATGAAGGTTTTGAAGGATTTTGCTTGATGTCACATTTTTCATTAATGAGTATTATATGTGTAGATAGAAAGTATAAAAGATATTAATCTAGCATATTTTGATAAATTTATGATTTACGATGCAAATTTACATCAAGGATTTTTTCTAACACTATTAGTGTTAATAAATTAAAATAATTAAAAATTGGTAGAAAATGTTCCAAATTAAGTGTTTTTATGTTGTGTTATTATTTGTGTCTAGATTGTATATTTACATTTTCCACCCCATTTCCCCTATTTTTTGACTTCCGAACGGTGAAATTTTAATTATTATATTTTTGTTTATTAAATAAATTTTATTTTTTACAATAAGATCCTAATGGCATTTCAACTTATGTTGAGAAATAAAATTTTAAAGATGAATATATAATTATAATTCATATTTTAAAACATAATTAATATTCAATAGTATCATTTTGAATTTATAATCTAACATAAAATTTAATTGATCAATATCTAGTTAACAATCTGAAACATAGTCATCATATGGGTTAGAATTTGGAGAAAAAGAGAGAACTTCCAAAAAATTAATATTCATAATAGCATATTCCTATACCTTTTCTGCTTTGCCTTTATCCTCAATATGATCTGAGTAGATATAAACTTCAATATAAAATGACATCATATTGTTTTCCAAGCATATAAAATAGAACAATCTAAGCATTAAAAAAAAGGAAAAAATTAAAACAAAATTGAAGAAATGAAAAAGTAAAATAAAATAGAAATGGAATTAATAATTAAAATAATATAAAATCAAACAAAATAACCATCCAATAAACACACTCGACCAAAATAAACAAAAAACAAATAAACAAACCATAGTGATGTTGAGTTATCTCAAATTTTCATTCTTAAAATTCTTAATAACATTGTTTTGTTTGTTCTAGGAGGGGAAATGGTAATATTGTTATCCTTGATATTGCATACATAATTAAAAATAGAAATGTATATTAAAAATATATAGAATCCTCAAAATTTTCATTGATATGATGCATATCATCAAACATATATGTTTTTTATAATTTTTAAATTAGAAAATGTTAAAAAATATTTATATAAAAATTTAAAAAAAAAATTCTCCACCACCACTTGAAAATTAGATTACATTTCCAAAAAATCTATGAAAATAATTATTTACTAGTAATTCCATGATTGTATCATATAATATATGTTAAAACTAAAAGCTCTACATTTAACTTGTGTTCAAAATTAAGGTGAAATTCTAAATTTAAATATATCATTCTATCAATTTACTATATACTAATTACTATTATTATCAACATCAAATTATAGTCAATAAGTGAGGCCATTTAATTTTTCTTACATGTACCAATAGTGATTGAAAGACATCAATGATTTTTCCAATTTATACTCTAGAGGCTAAATGTTAGTTATCAGTGATGGATTCAATTTTGAGACTATTTGAGATGGATTAATTGATGTAGGTTGAAAGAGTGGATTCAATATTGCAGTTGGAAAAAGTAGAGTCAATAAAGGTGTAGGAGGTGGAGTCAATATAAGTGCATACAGACTTGATAAATTTAGTTCCTTTTAATTGTATGCAAAATATAATATATTTATCTTTATATATAATCATGTTTGTTTAGGTGATTTTGTCTAAACTAGAGGCCCACATATCCATGGGATTGTAATTGAATGGTAGCCTTTTACTACTAATGCATACATATGTTCCCTTTCTTTATTGGTAAACCACATTATCAACTTCATCTACATTTTGATCTTGATTTTTTTGTCATGATTGTCTTCAACTAAATTTTTAATTAATATTAATGGAGGAATTCAAATAATTTTATTAAAAGGATAAAAAATTATATCAAATTAAATTTAGAGTTCACAAAACAAACCTAGCTACAACCCTTTATATGGTGTGTGATGTGCATATGTATGTATGTATGGGTTGGGGGTCCTTGACCCATTTATTAATTATCAAAAACTTTTTTACAAAATAAGAATAAAAGAAATCAAAGGTATAATTTTCTAATAAAGTCTACTACAATATGATTTATTAAACATTTAAATATAATAGATAGCATTTGTACCAAAATAGAATCCTAAAGGATTCCATTCCTAACGCTTTGAATAGTCATAGATAAAAAATTTAGGCTCAATATACCCCCCACAATATCACAAGCTTTACTTATATAATCGTATGTAAACCCAAAAACTAAATATGTATACAATACTACTATTGGACACAAAAATGATATCCTCTTTAACAATGTTACATTTTGAACAAAATTATTCCATAGAAAAAATAAAGAGTTACAAAAACCAGCCTTACCATATAGCTTTTAAAGAGTCCATGTAAAGAGGATATTAATACCTTGCAGTAAAAAACCCCAAGACATAATCAACCAAATTCATTGAATTGATCCAAAAAGGGGAGATTTTAAAATAAGGAGAATTAGTAATCCTATGTAACACCAACAAAAATACTAACTAGAATAACTAGACATGCAAATTTAATAATAGCTCCCTCGTCACTAACCGAAGGTCCCCAATACTAAAAATCCTTTATCTAGCCAAACTTATATCAAAATTTTAGATGTTTTCATCTCATCTTCACAATTTGACTTGAAATTCCTTACATTAGTGCTCATTCATTTGATAAAGATAAAAATCCTTTCACACCCTTCATAGCTTTCCACTTCTAGATACAAAAAGTGTACTTACACTTAAACATTTGCAGGTACACTCAAGTGGATTGAGATTGAAAGATCTTGTCTATCCCAATTAGTCTTTACATAATAGTGAGAACATTATAACTTGATTAATGCATATTGTATGTCTATTTAGTCATTTTTATAAGTCTAAGTACTATGTATGCACCAAAATCATGGTGTGTTTCAAGAATATCACTTATATTATTGGTTGAAGTACATATAGATAAGATTGTTTATATTAATTTTAGTTTTACTTGGAACAAGAATATTGAAATTAAATAGATAAGCATACATCTATTCAAATATATAATTCATATCTATTTAGTAGGATGGGATCAAGTAAACATGTCCAAGTGAAACAAATGAAATTAGGTTATGGAAAGTAAGTACAAGAGGTTGAGGAATGATCAAAACTATTTATTATTGTGAAAAAAATGAATATGTAGCATGAATGTGTAGATTATCTAGATCATACTCCTGAAATATGAGAATATATAATTGTTCCTAAGTAGACTAACAAGGATTTATTTTGACCATATTTTACCTGGTCAGAATCACTTTAATTATGGTGCCAATTTTGACCTATGCAAGGATTTTTAAATTGATATTTCTATTACTAGTGCACTAGCCATTTTTTGATGTTATAGTTCCCAAAATTCACCATTTTGATAGGAATAATATATAGAATTGATGTTCTTGCTATTTGACCTGTATTGACACTCCAAAATAAACAAATGCTTATGGAGTATTTAAAATTTCAAAGTGATGTTACAAACTATGTATCTCATACACTCATAATTAGACCTCTATTTAGTACTCAAAATAGAATATCTAAACCTCTATTTAGATCAAGTAAGGTTTTTAAACCTCTAATTTCCTATAGCTGATAAATGAAATTATATTGAAGTAACTTCCCTCCTTTGATACAATGGAAATGATGATGGAGCAAGAATAATAAATACATTACAAGTGTGTAGGGTATGAATCAATAAATCTGAACTTGAAGTATGATGAATGATGTTTTATGCTTGAATCGAGGCTTGACCTTTGATATTCATATTTTAACTTGTCTTACCTATGTTATGATTTATTAAATGTATTGACATGACCTATTAAATATAGGATGATCAATGAAAATTGATATGCATTATATGAACTTAGAATTAAAAAATGGTCAATGTAAAAGGCACACAAATCATGGCAATAGGCAGATGGATTCACAAGGTTAAAAGGAACAAATACACACAGGGTATATGTCTAACCTTAAAAAATTATCATAGAGCATTCGTCTAACTTAGATATGACATAAAATTTATTCTCAAGGCTAAGTCTAATAACAAGTGATGTATAGTCCAATGATGCTAATATATAGATTTTGATAAGTTTTAATAAATATTTTTTAGGCTTAAGGGCTTAATAGGGACTTTATTGAGACCACGATGGACCTAACAATGAACTAATATGTACAATTTTTCCAAATATGATAAATTGAGAAAAATACATTAGAAATAAGGTTCTTGTACCATATTTTGATATCTACACAATACTCTCACTTTAACATGGGCATAATAATTTGAATGAATGAATGTGCGTGTCAAGGTATAAATATAATAAATTTTAAACACGTACCTTCACTATCCTAGGAAAGAATGAAGGGTTTTCCACTACACACTTATGATAATAATCCATCCATAGATTTTTGATGCACCTTAAACAAATTCTAATTGCAACAAGAAGTCAATGCTCATTATAAATATTTGAAGTTTGAAATTTTAATTTTTGAAGATTTTAAAAATTGAAGATTTGAATATCTAAATTTTGAAAAGAGAGCATATGACAAAATACACTTGGTTATTATTTCCTCTAAATGCTTCAATAAATACACTTCCATAACTGTAGTTTTGATATGTATTGAAACATATAAAACACTTCTCTAGGTGTCACCAAAACCCAATCCACTTGATTAAAAAAGTAGACAAGTTTGTTCAAGATTGATAAAGTTTGCTCAATTTTTATCTAATTTGATTTTTTGGACATATTTATATATATACGCACCCCTTTTGAGATGAGGGATGAATATATATGAGTCAATCACCCATCTCAAAATATAATGTTAAATACCCTTAATGTTGGGAAAGTAATATAGTAGAAGCATCAATATCTTAAAACATATACCGTTAAAATTTGAATATAGTCGATACCATATATTTTTTTTGAATAGATGCATCATGTATAAGTGTATATAACATAGGACAAATAGTACCATATCAAGTATATCATAAAATGGTACAATATCTCGTAGGAAAATAAATATAGAAACAACTAAAATGTCCCATCTGAGATATAATATGCCCCCAATTTGGCTAGATACAACAATGTGAACATGAAAAAATATCATACCACCATAAATGCTTGATAGATACCATGAAAACAAAGACATCAAAAAATTATATCACAATAATCATGATCGACATCATGGATAAAAACATAGCATAGAATAATGCATGATTAACTTCATAGCTATAATCAATGAATACAACATCATACCATAGAAGTTAGTGACTACACATAGATTAATGACAAAATTAGTTAGTGAGACCATAAAAAGATGAGACCCATAAAAAATTATAAAATAACTTCTATGGACAAGGACATAATAAAAATCACACACATGCACATGCAAGAAAAAATTCATGCAAATTAGTTAATGTAACTAAGTATAAATTGTAATGAAGATATACATGGGATACACAAAAGATCTAGGTATTAAATTGAGATGTGATAACCGATGTAATTTAGTTGGAAATAGTAAAATAATAAATAACACTATGCAAGATATGTTGAATGATAATGCCCCTAAGGTAGAATAGGTTACCAATGAAAATGCCCCCTCAGAATGTGGAGTTCACTATCACATAATTTGTAAATTTGTTTGTCACCCAATCGAGAAATATTGTGAAAATCATGTGTAAAACATAGATATGAAAACCTTTAACATAGGTAAATATGTTACCATTTAATAAGAACATATTAAAAAAAAAAAAAAAATTGTAACATTTTTGGATTTTGTAATGTTTTGAAGTTTGAATAATGAGATTATACCCATCAATGGAAAAATTGTATAAATTTTACATATAGTATGATGATGCAATGTGATAAGATGTAAAGTAATTTTTTAGAGCATACAACCCCACAAAACGTGGTAATACAAGGCATACATGTAGAGCAAACCCCCAATCATAAGATAATTGTAAAGTGTCATGATCACATAATATATATGAATATGTGGTAAAGTGAATAAGTTAAGATCATAAGATAAAGATGACGATGCATGTGGGGAAGACCACTTACCCTTAATGTATAAGAACTCAATAAAATAAAATATGGAAATAAATGTATGATGAATGAATTCCTATTATATGTCATAGTATATGTAAGATATAAAATTTGAATAAGTAATGTAGAACCATAAGTGAAAGGGGTATAATAAACTTTATAAATAATATAAGTGGATGAGAAACATGTATGGGTATGATGTCCCCATAAAAAAATATGATATAAGATACAAATCATGGGAACCATGCCCTTATTAGGAGAAAATATATGATATAATAAATAATAGGTACAATGCCCCCATTCAGAAAGTAAATGTATATATATGTGATCACTTAGGAATAAGTGTGAGTTTGATTCTCACATAGGCAAATATATAACCAATAAAGAACAAATGTCGGTACGATTTTCCCAAAGGAAAAATATGTAATTGTGTATGACTCCATATTCCATGTTTTTGAATTTCTAATAATATATAGAAGAATACAAAAGTAACACAAGAAGGCATGAGGTTGTACATGAGAAAAAAAGGAGAAAGGTTTTCAAACTATAATAATAATATGTGGAGGATTCTAATAAACCTATGGCTTTCTTGAGAAATCAATACATGTTATGATTACATGTCCAAATAGCTATGTTTTCATTATTGGGAAACCAACATAAGTGCTAAGAATGGGATCAAAAAGTAAAATTTCTAGACCAATGAAATATATCAAGTAACATGAAACAAACATATATATAAATAATTAAAAATAGAAATTAAGCACCAATATGAAATAAAAAAGATACTAGAATGCAAACAATCACTAAGAAGAGGTTGCATGTAAGACATGCCATATAGAAAAAGAAATATATGGTCAATAATATGGTATAACAATGATGTATCGATGAGGCCTAAATCTGTAATATAAATATGGATAGTATGATATGAAGGTGTAATATATATAGGCAAATATGAATCACAATGTAAATGATATAAAATGTATCCATCCAATGTAAAATGTGATATAAAAAGTGTGCACCAATTTTAGGATCCTTAAAAATACTATCAAATGATAATATGCACCCAAAATCAATGACACCAATAGGAATAGATAGAAAAGGTAAATTAAAATAGTTAGTGCATTATTTCCATCACTTTTAAGTTCTCATAGCTCCATTCTAAGACATGAAACTTGTTATTTGAGCTTGTGGACTTGATTTGTTGGATTGCTTGTAGTTGCTTGACATTGGTTTCCAAGAAGACCATGGATGTTGGTCAATGGCTTGGGTGCTTGAATGGCTTGATGGGAGTGCTAATGGCTTTCTTGTGATTCACTTGTACATTAGTTCATTCATTTTTTCATTAGCTTGAGCAAGGGGAGGTGGTTTAGTTTTATAGGTCTATGGAGGAAGATCTATTGTCCAAATTTGAATTTGTGCCATCAAGATCTAGGGTGGAGGATTTTCCAAGGAATTTTTAATTCCATGGAATCCTCTAGAATGGAAAATTATATAGGGAGAGGGATAAATTGGAGAGATTTATAGAATTCTCCAATTCTATAAATATCCCCATAGGGTTTTAGGGATTTAGGGGAGGCTAGTGTAGGGTGGTGGGTGGGTAGTTAGGATTTTATTGAATTTTAAAATTGGCTAGTAGGATTATGGGGTAGGTTAGTAGATAATAGGTCTTGTTAGGAATTTTAATGATGGGATTAATTGGTCTTAGGCTAAGATAAATATTATATGGGATATATGAATGGGTATGGGAATTAGGCCAAGGCTTAGTTTAACTAGAAAATAAGATAATTAGGCTAAATTAGTAGGAATTAGTATAATTAATAGGGTGAGCACATTTTAGTGCATATATTTTTCCCCTCTTTAAAAGGACATTGTCGGTGGATGAAATGGAAGGAGTAATAGCTTTTCAAAGAAAAACCATATCATTGATAGATGTTAGTAGACTAGTGGGTAATGTTAGCAGAATATAATATTGATGTGATGCCCCCTCGAGGGAGCATGCGGGGAAACATACCAACCCAGATGGTCACTCGATTAAAACATAATGGGGGGGGAAGATGATGATGATGATGATGGGGGATGGGATGCCCTTAAGCAAATCATAGAGATTCCCCAAGGGTGATAAACAAGTGGCTCAAGTGATGGGTCTAGACAGTAGATAATGTTTCTAAAAAATGATTATATGATAAAATAGGTTATTTTAATGATAATTCAAGATTATGATGGGTCTGTTAGAACGTAAAAATGATCTGAGGTGATAAAAAATAAAGGATAGGGGTTTCATGGGACTAGTAATAATGATGAGCCACTTATTTTAAAATATGGATTTTTAAACCAAAAATCCACTTTTGGGATAGTAATAATGGATAAAAGGATTTTTGGGATGATGATATTGATTTTTCTGGGGGTCTGAAAGGGATCTAGGATGATATGTTTTGGGATAGGATAAAATGAAAATTTTTAATGGGGATGGGTATGCCATGCCTTCAGGTTGTTAGTAGGGATGGTGGTAGACGGTGGAAGGGATGGAATCAATTTTAGGGAGAAAATAGAGAGGGGGTATAAGGTGGGGGTTGATATAGGCTAGGGGGATATTGGGAAGATCAATTAAACACCTTGATATTTAGAGATCCATAGAACCATAGATAGAATCCCTCAAGCTTCACACCATGGAGAATGGGTTCGTGTGCACCAGAGGGAGCCAGAGGTGGGGCCATTGGTAAGTAGTAATTCCATGAATTAAGGTTTTGTATTTTTTGAAATGTTTTAGATGAATTTTAGGTTATATTTAGTAAGAAAAACTCATGGATTACCATGGGTTTGCAATCCTGCAATTGTGAATTTTGCCCATAGTAACAAGGTTATCAATGTGAATGGTGATATTGCTGAAAGAATGGTAGGATCATAGGGATAAATGGTAGAATTGAAATCTCACTAATGATGAATATCAAGATTGTAATCTCACTAATAAGTAATCATGGGGTTGAAAACCTATTAATTGGGAATCATGGGATTGCAATCTCATGAATAAGGAATGACAAGATTGCATTCCTATGACTGTTAGTGGTGAGATTGCAATCTTGCTAATAGGGAGTAACAGTATTGCAATACCACTAATAAGAAAGTAGTGAGATTATGAAAATTCTAATGGGATTATGAGAGGGGTTTAGATGGCCAAGGTTAGGATTAGGAAGGGGAAAATTAGATATGGGGTAGGTTAAGGGAGTGCTAGCAGAGTTAGTTAGGAATTAATATTTAAGACTTATGACTTAGGATGTGAGATGGGGTCATAGGTTCTAGGGTAGTTAGTGTGGGGAGGTTAGATGGTAGGATATGTGAGGTTACTTGATAGGGTGTGGATAAGGATTAGGTAGGTAAATGATGCAAGTGAGACTGATGATGATAGTGTATTGTTGGTGTGGTGTAGGAGCATTTGGGGATCCTAACATCATGATCTCATCATCTAGAGATTCTTCATGAGATGTGTTGAGTGACATCGAAAGAGTACAGTGTCCTAGAGCTAGTAGGGTTACATGATGTGGTGATGATGCCACTAATTAAGATAGACTAGGCCCTAATCACAGTGCTAGGAGAGAGGTGACATTCCAAGATCAACTCCTTTCATTTTGTGATATGTGAGATGATAATCACCCTTGTGGATATATATAAGATTTTACATCTACCCATGACTAGCATGAGGATATAATACAAATCTTGTATACTGATGTAGATATTGTAGTCACTAGGTGGTAGCTTAAAAATTAGTGTTCATGATGGATCGATTGATCTAAACTGGTGTTAATGGGAGGGCACTATAAACAAACTTACACTAGTGGTGATGGCTCTTGTGTATGGCATCTTATTGCTAGACAAGATTGGGAGATGGTTCCACTTGGGCCTAAGAGATGTAGTAGTTGATATGGTTCATGACCATAGAGTATTCATTTGGGGCCCAGTGGTTTTAGCACATTTGTATAGAAAGCTAAATTAGGCACATATAAAGGAGCTCACAATTTTGGGCCATCATTGCTACTTCAAATATGGAGTTGGGAGCATATTACTATCCAGTGGCCATTGGGGACACTAGCAAGTTTGAAACTTGGGTAGCCCATGGTATTAAAATGGTACATGGTGGTGGGAGTATCTCTTGGCCACATGGGAAATATGATGTATTATAGAGAGACCATTGACACTTTGCATCCTAACCATATTACATGGATGTCATATAGGGCGATAGTTTTTGGATGGGGGGATGAGCCATGTACCTAGTTCATACTAACTCCATGTTAAATTACCAATAGGAAAGACTATAATATAGAGAGATATAGGCTTGATCATTTACAACACTAGTTTGGATTCATTCAAGACATGCCTCCCCTCGAGCACATATTTTCATGTAATGAGCATGAAAGACCTTATTGTAAGAGGCCAGTGGAGAGACTGGACATAGTTTTTGACTATGACAGAGTAGCTCCTCGACAGTGAGATTTTTCTACAGTGATACTGGATCTAGGAGTGACTATATATTATGCAACATGGAGGTAGACATGGGTGCCCAAGTGGTTGACTAGACCATGCGTGGTGGTCAGAGTTGTAGTACGGTGGGTGTTAGCAGCATGAGCACATATTTAGCAATGTGATCAATAGAGGAGATAGGTGTTGGCACAAGAGGTAGAGGAGGGAGGAAAAAGAGGGGATGATGATATGGATGTTGATGGGAATGATGGTTAGTGGTAAGGACCAGTAGTGGCATAGGTGCTTTCAAGAGCTCCCCAGAGTCCATAGGTTTAGCTAGCTAGGGGAGCAAGGCCATCTCACCCACCTAAATTGATAGAGGATGAAGCCTTGGTAGTGAGCCTATAAGTAGAGATTCAAGCATGTATTAGAGAGATTAGGGGCATCACCTAAGAGTAATACCAACTCTATGCTTAGTTTTAGACTTTATAGACTCAGGAGGATGGGCATGCGACTTAGGCATGGGGAGAGATCTTAGTTTTACATGACAACATTACCTAGAGAGATAGGGAATTGTCCCAATTATAGGAATATGTACAATAGAGGGATGCCCATATTTCTAGTCTATAGGCCCAAGTGAGTCAAAGGGATACCCAGCTTAAGCATTCATAGATAGATAATGCTATTACAAGGCTAGGTAGATGGGATTATGGGGTAGATGGCATAGTTATAGACATGGATCCAGGAGTTACAAAGCCAACTAGCAATAATTAAGAGGGATTAGGATGTTGTTGATGATGGTTTATAGGTGCAGGGCATGATGGGCATGATGAGTTAGATCATGATACTCACTCGAGAGGCCTAGTATTATAGACTTTATATGAGGGTGCCATACTTGTCAAGAGATGAGCAGGATCTTTTTGAGCCAGTCAATATTTTGTGAGGTAGCTGTTGAGGAGAAAAGGATCAAGGCCACCTCCCTTTCCATAACCATGACTTTGTTTTGGACATTATTTATATTTTTATGGAGATTATTTGTATTAATCATGGGCTCATGTAACTGTATATATATATATTTCTATTTATCTCATGTGGACATGTGTTCTATAGTTATTTGATGAGATGTATATATTAGTTTAGATTCTTGTGTTATGAGTTATGATGGACATGTGTTATTGTGCTTTATGGACATGTGTTGTGGTTATGATGATTTATGTGATGATGTTTATGATTTATGGATATGTATTATGGTTATTATGATTTATGTGATGGTGTTGTTATGATTAATGTATATGTGTTATGGTTATTATGATTTATGTAATGATGTTATGATTAATCTTGAGATGATATGATAAAATTTAGTGATGTTGATTAATGCATATGTTCTTGTGATGGTTAGATCTTTAGATGAGATGTATATGTTTGATGGATCTTATGATGGATGTATGATGATGTCATGTTGATATATTTTAGTTATTTATGTTTTTTATTAGATGTATGATGTATAAATCTTGGGATGTGATGGAATATTTATCATTAGATGTGCATGTGAGATATGATCATTATGTACATGTTTGATGATTAGAGATAGATTAATCCCCTATTTAGATTAATGATTTGCCCCTAGTTGGGATTCTCCTGCACCATGAAAGTAGACGGTGGGTAGGGTAGATGTTTTAGGTATTGGATTAGGGTTGGTTTGGGGATGGGACTTGCCTTTTTAGGAAGATTTTCAATCTAGGAGTGTATGTAATTATTTTTTAATGTTGCATCTTTATGAGATATGCCAATGGTCATAAAAGGACATTGGCATTATAGCAAAGATGCGTGAGGGGAAATCCCTTTTAAAAGGAATGATACTTTTAAATATGAACTTCAATGGTCATTTAAGCCATCTTCATTCCCATAAGAAACTTTATTTATTATGCAAAAAGAGTACACACATATATACATACAAATGAACTTAAAGAAAACACATCAATGATATTCATGCACATAGAACACCTTCGCATGCACAAATAGTCATATTCACATAAAATGATTTGGAAGATGAGGATGATATGTAGATAGAATCGAGATAGGGTGGACAAAGATGGGGATGGTGAAGATAGTGGCCAAGCTATCCTTGGGCATGACAATGTGACCAAGTGCTACCTACATAGTTTGAAAAGACCTTAGGTCAATGTAGTTCTAGTTGGTAGATGACAGATCAATAGATGAGGAGGATAAGTTATAATGATGTAGTGATAAATGATGGCCTTGGATGAAGGGATGAGTTGAGGGTGATATAGGTACTATGTATAGGGTATATAGGGTTCTTGAGCATTTTTGTCCATGGCAAGGTTTGAATCATAGGTCACACAAAAATAGGGGTTAGGGCAACCTTTTAGGAATCATAATCATAGTGATCACATATTAGGATAACCCTCCATAATGATAATGGGAAGTTATGGATGGAATTATAGTCATGGATGGCAAAGGTGTGTTATGACCTGGCTAAGGCTAAAAGGAAACATGTTTGTCATAGAGAATTTGTCGAAGGGAGTGGATAGGGATTGTGAATGATGATGAGTCTTAGGGATATAGATATTATATCCAAGGATAGATAGATGAATTAAGAGGTTCAGTTTGATAAATGGTCCATGGGAAGCCCTTGGCATCCTTGTTATCAAGATGTTGATCCTTGGTGATAAATATCACTTGTTGAGACTAAGGCCAGGTTATCCTTAGCATGGCGTCAGGAACCAATTTTCACCATCATAGTTGCCCAAGGCACCAATGAGATGGTTTTCACCATTGGATGGATTTTTTTAGACTAATTAGGGATGACTGGATGGAGATATGGATGGGTAGTCTTATAGACAGAGGATGCTAATGCTAGGCATAAAATCATTTGAGGTGCATGAAGTTCATGGGATTTTCCAATTCTTCCCCTTCAAGCATGGCTAACTTGTAAGCTCCTGAGCCAAATTTGGCAATAATAATATAAGGGCCTAACCAATTTAATTCAAACTTTCCTTTCTTGTCTCTATATGCATTAGTATTCTTTTGATTTTCTTTGAGGATCAGGTCACCTACTTTAAATGTTCAGGCTTGAATCTTTTTGTGATATTGATTTTTGAGCTTATTTCGATATACTTGTAGGTGACTCAAGCCAAGCTACCATTTTTCATCTAGGAGTTCCAATTCTTGTAGGTGATCTTATTAGAGATTATGATCAATGATTATGCCACATAGTGAGAGATGAAGAGAAGGGAATTCTACTTCCATGAGTAATATAGCTTCAACTCCATATACCAAGGCATAGGGGGTGGCCCCTGTAGGTGTGTGTACATTGGTGTGATAAGACCATAGATCTGGATATAGATGAGTTTGCCAGTTATGCCCAGCTTGATTGATAGTTTTCTTCAAAATTTTAATTAGAGTCTTATTTATTTATTTCGCTTGACCATTGCCTTAAGGATAGTATGGGGAATAAAAATACTATGTGAGTACTTTTGACATAATGCTTCAACGTCTTAGTTCTTAAATGATTTATCATTATTTGAGATGATATTGGAAGGGATGCCAAAGAGAAATAATTTGATTGAGGATAAAATTTTGATATCTAGAGGTCAGTTGTGTAAATTAGTGGCATTGCCTCTACCCATTTAGTAAAATATTATATAGTCATTATAATGAACTTATGTCCATCCAAGGAAGTACGATTGATTTTTCCATTCAGATCAAGGCACTATATAGAAAAATTTCATGGACTCATGATAGGGTGTAGTTCTTGTGCTAGTTTGTGAATAAGATTCCCATGATTTTGACAAGACTCACATGTTTGCATGTACTTGCAGGCATCTTGTTCCATGGTGAGCCAATAGTATCCTATTCAGAGGAGCTTCTTGGGTAGAGCAATTCCATTGATATTCCCTCCACAGATACCATCATGGACCTCCTTGATGGCTTGAGCAGCCTCATCTGATGTTAGACATATTAATAGGGTTATGTCATAACCTCTTCGATAGAGTGTGCTACCTAGGATGGTGTAACGAGTGGTTCGGTGGATGAAGGCTTTATGTTGGTGGTGATTAAAGTTAAAGGGAAGGGTATTTTCATGAAGCTAAATATAAATATCATGGTACTAGGGAAGACTAGGATTATCAATAACATAAATTTGGAAAGGATCTAGTGACTGATGGGTTGGGGTAATTAATTCCTCAATCAAAAAATTGCCTTCCAAGACATCTTCAGGAAGGTCACTGAGAGAGCCTAGGGTGTCCATGGAGTCAACTACCTTATTTTTTGCTCATGGTACTTTCTCAAATGTGATGGATTGAAAATTGGTTTTTAACTAATCTACCAATTATTTATATGGGAACAACATCTCATCCTTTGTTTGGAACTCTTCATTTACCTATTTGATAATTAATTATGTCCCCAAATACTTGTAAATGTTGGATGTTCCATTGAATATCAAGATGGATTCCAATTATTAAGGCTTCATATTCTAAAATATTATAATTACAAGAGAAAGTGAGATGAAATGCCTTAGGAATAAGATCACCTTGAGGGGTGACCAAGAGTATTCTTGCCCCTAACCTGTGAGTAGTGAATGAGCCACCAAAATATAATTTCTAGGTTTCTACCTATGAATTATTCATAATGGACTCATCCGGGAAAGGAGTGACAATTGGCTCAACTAAATCGAATAGAGATTCCACTAGTTGATCTATGATAACCTATCCTTTGATAGCCTTTTGATGAATATATTCAATGTTGAACTCACAAAGTAGCATGATCCAATTTGTTATTCGACCCGTTAATGCTGATTTGGATAGGAGATATTTTAAGGGATCTATCTTGGCAATTAGTTGTACTCAATTATTAAGCATATAATGCCAGAATTTTTATGATGTAAAGACTATAACTAAACATGCCTTTTCAACTACTGTATAATTCATCTCATATGATATCAGTGTATGACTGAGATAATAAATATCCTGCTCCTTTCCTTGATCATTATGTTGTGCTAACAAGGCACCAATAGGATATGGTGTAGTTGAGATATATAGGAGCAAAGGCTTTTAAAAAATTGATCAAGATAAAATAGGTGGATTTGCCAAATACTATTTAAGATTTTCAAAATCCTTTTAGCATTCTTTGCTCCAATGGAAAATTGTCCTTTTCTTGAGCAAGTGAGTAAAGGGAGGAAATTTATCGGCAAGCTATGAAAGGAATCACCTAATACCCTAAAGCTTTCCTTGAAGGCTATGAAGTAGATTAAGTGTCCATGGAGGTGGCATTTCAATAATGGCTCAGACCTTTGCTGGATCCACCTCAATACCTCTTATTGATACATTGAACCCTAGCAACTTTCCTGATGTTATGCCAAAGACATACTTTTTAAGGTTCAAATATACTTTGTATTCTCATAATCTTTAAAAAATTCTATGGAGGATTATAGGATGCTTAAATCGTAGGTGATACTTCCTTAGGATAACATCAACATAATCTTCCACTATATCATTCATCATGTCATAGAAGATGACAATTATTGCTCTTTGGTAGGTTGACCCTGCATTTTTAAGGCCAAAAGGCATGACTTGGTAGCAAAATGTGCCCCATGGGGTGATGAATGTTGTTTTGTGCTGGTCCTTAGGGGCAATCTTGATTTGATTCTATCCCAAGAAACCTTCCATGAGGGACAGCATATCATATCTGATTGTGGAATCTATAATCATATCGATATTTTGAAGTGGGAAATCATCTTTGGGGCATGCCTTATTGATGTCTTGAAATTCCATACATATCCAAATTCCACCTTGAGGTTTTGAGATAATGACAATGTTGGATATCTAATCAAAGTAGTCAATAGGGTGAATAAATCTTGCATCCAAATTTTTTTATAATTCTTCCTTGACTAGCAATGCCAACTTAGGATGCATCTTACATATTTTTATTCAATGGGTTTGGCATTGGGATGGGCATCAAGGTGGTGGAATACTAATGAAGGATCCAGGCCTGACATATCTTCTTAGCTCTATGCAAAGACATCAATAATTTTTTTGAGCAATGTTATAAATATTTTGTGATTTGAGTGAGTAAGAGATGCCCCCAGTTTCACAATATTTGTTTTTTCTTCAGTTCCAATGTTTATTTCTATTACATCCTTAATGAGTGAGGGAGATTGATCTTATAGATAAGGGGGGTACTTGATCTTTGGCATGTTAGAGGTGACAATTCCTGGCAACTCAATATCAATGTCTAGATAATATTTTGATTGAGCAGGGATAAATGGGATTTCATCTAGCTCTATGGAGAACTCCTCTTCTTCTTCTATCCTTTCATCATCATCTTGAACACTCAATGATTATTGTTCCCCAAAGTATGTTGATTCACACAAATTGATAGAGAATCATTTCTTATGATCTCTAGATGGCATAAAAGTTCTTTCCTACATATATTTAAGCATTGCCTCATCATTCTGAAACATGTCAAAAGTAGGTTCCTATTTGGAATCCAAATCCATAAGGGAGGGATAACTAAGGGAGATGTTGATGGTGGATATGGAGGTGTTGAGGAAAAGGTTAGTGGCAGCCAGCTCTTCAAATCAACTACAAAAAAAACTATCTCGATATCTTCATTAGGGAGAGTTTACTCATTAGTCAGGATAGAATCCACAATGATATTGATGGGGTAGTCATCATATGGTTTGTACCCTAGACCAAAGTAGGATGAATTGTCTTGGACACTGACAAGCTCTAGTTGACCTTGTTCTTGTCTTCATAGGCCTTGTCCTTTATAGCTCATATTCTCCATCATGTGGTGGACTTTGGGATAACTTTGTTTCATGAAATGAAAAATTCTTCATCAGGTAAAAGCTAGGAATCATCCCCATTTCAATATATTCATCAAATAAAAATCCTACACTTTCAAAAGCTATTGGCCCAAATTGATACTTGATGGGTTTATTTTCCATCATATCGGGGGACCCAAGCTTTGGGTAGATAATGAAATATGGCTAATGCAAAGGGTCTTATATTCATATTTACCATAGTTGATGGATGTAATTTTCAACTTTCTAAATTTTGGTGTCAAGATAGATGTAGACAAAAATGTACTTTACAACTGTAAGACTAAAGATATAATTCTCAGTGTCTTAATATAATGATGGAGGAATTGATTGATTCATTTGGTAACTATGATGATTCATAACTCCAAGAATGGTGACTTCCATGCCTGAATGGGGGAACTTTAAATACTAATGAAGAGTAGGTGGGACAAATTGCATTTCATGGATCTAGGTTCTCCCAAGAAGCATATTATATGGTAGGTCCACATTAACCACATGTACCAAGGTTTGATGAATCATGGGTCCTACAATGATATGAAGGTAGATAGACCCTACTTATGGTCATTCATTATCATCATAGGATTTTATCATTATAAGAGTGGGTATAAATGATGATTTAGAGTATCCCAACTTCTTCAAGAAGTCCTTATTACATAAGTTGATTTCTAATCCTCTATCTATAAGGATGTTGGAGACACGGTGATGAGCAATGGAAACTTCAATGTATAATGGATAATTATGATGAGGGCCAGCTAGTGTTAAATCTTGAGAACTAAAGGTGAGTTGTTGGGAGGGGGATAGATGAGCTACTAGTGCCTGAAACTAGTTGTATCTAGGTTACTAGGCACCTTGAGATCATTGAGTACTTGGTTCAATATTTCCCTATGTAATGCTGATGTTTTGAGGAGCTCCATAAGGGAAATTTGAGCAGGGGTCTTTTCTAGTTTTTTGAATAATATCATAATATTTATAAAAACCATTTGTATTTTTCTTATAAGTATTACCCCTTGGTATAGTAGAGTAAGTGGATGGTTGTTGGGGTGGTGCTGTCAGAATGACTATTTTGTTGCATCAGGTGGTGACAATATAATCAGTTGTGGCTAGGTTAATTTTCAAAATAGGAGATGAGGAGTCAATAGATGTGGGTTTTTTTTTGGATTTTGATGGTATTAATATAGTGGTATGGGACTCTATGGTATTTGATGTGATTGGATGAGGATGCTTGTCCCTGATCTCATTGTGGTCTTTGATTTCTTTGCTCACATTTTGAAAGAGGATCTTTGTAGATACCCAACTGTCCATTTCTCAATTGACTGGGGGTGGGCTCTCCTTCCAAATATATATCTCCCTTTTAAATTAAATCTTATACATATTGCATTAATTGCATATAATTCTTAGTATCATGTCTTTTCACCCTATAGAATTTACAATATTCATCATCATGATACCACTCTAGTTTGGGTTAGTGATTATCCATGAGCCAAATTTGTGGTAAAGTAATCATATTGGAAGCAATAAACTATTCTAAGATAGTTTCCAATAGGATCCCCAAACTTGTAAGAAGCCTTTTGCCTATACGAGGTCTTGGCTTTCCTCGAGGAACCTTAATGGAAGAAATATGAGATTGTGGTGGAGGCCCTTTTCATTGGATGTGTTATTCTTGTTGTTTAGAGTCTATCACTCCATCACCTACAACATTCTTTTTATTATTGAATACTTTGGGTTTATTTCAAAAGGAGTTGTCTACATTTTTAGTGTGTTAATTATGAGAAAATAGCTTGATTGTTCCTTTCTCTATGAGGGCCTTTTCAATTTTACATGCCCTTTTCTATAATCTCATCAAAAGTTTTTGTACACTGTAATTTTAGTTGATATTTCAATTTTGCATTGAGGTTATCCATAAATATTTTGGCTAACTCCTTTTTGGGTATAGTACACCTTTATTGGCTTGCCAATGCTCAACATCATTGTAGGAAATAGACAAGGGTTTCCCCATTTCTTTGCTTCGTGTTATAGAGGTCAATAATGGATATGTCATGTTCTATATTGAAAGAAAAATGCCTAATAAATTGCTTTTTTAATTCTCAAAAACTTAAAATTAACCCCTAAGGAAGATACATGAACCATTCTAATGTTGGCCCTATTAGACTTTCGGGGAAGAGCCTTAATAAGTAAGCATCTTCATATGCTACTTCATGGAAAGTGACATAAAATTATTTTACATGGTCACTTGGGTCCCCCTTTCCTCTATTTTTCAAACTTTGGGACCTCAAAATGTGAGGGAAATAGGATTTGTAGAATGATGATGTCCAAGGGTGATGAACAAAGATCTCCATATTTATAGTTGAAAGCGTGGGACTGAGGGTCCACTTGTTGGAGGGTTTCTTTCATCATCTTCCATTCTTAGGTGAAGGTAGGATCCCCAAGAGAATTGATAGTTTGATTATGGCTTTCTTGTGGGACATGGGTATGATGGTTGTTTTTAGTGGTATGATTGGTATGACTTAGGTTATTGGTATTGTTGTTTGCATAATTAGGGTTTTGGGCATTTTGGGAGGTGTTAGTATTATTGTGTTGTGGGGATGGTTGACATTGATTATGAAGGAGGAGATTTATTTATTGTGTAAGATGATGTACGTGGTCTTTAATGGTAGCTTGTCTCCTATTAGCCTCAACATGGTGGTTGAAAAGAGGTGGTTGTTGGTCTCTTTCTTATAAAAATCCATGGTCTACTTCTTGATGAGCATTTTATTGTGGGTATTTTGATGGGTGAATGATATTGTTTAAAAGGGCATGGTCATAATTTGGTGGTAAGGTGCCCTCAATTTCTATAGTTTAGGTTAGCACTTCATCACAATTTTCATATAGGTATTGGTTGATGAAATGAAAAATACCAATATTATTGAGGAGGTTATTTCTCTCATTTTCTGCCTGAGGTGTAGGGATGTCACTATGAAAATCCTCATATTCTTGATTTGGGTCTATGATATGCTCCCTAGTATTATTATCTAGATTAGAGATTTGTCCCAGACAGAATTGAACTCGTGTTTGGATAACCATGGTGAAAGGTTAAGAGGATGAATTGTGATGGGGTGTGTTTGAGGGGCTTTTATATATAAGCCTTGGCTAAAATATTATACTACTAGTGGTCAAGGAGAATATTGATGAATGAGGTAACTCGAAATTATCAAAAAAACAAAGGTCTTTTAAGATATAAATCTAGCAAAGTCAAGAGAGGATGATGGGATCAATTAACTTTGTCAACTAGCAAGTGGACAAGTTGATGGGTGCTAGGAGACAAAGACAACTGATAGAGATAAAGGATAGTGATGGGTGCTAGATTGATATCTTATAAGACTATGTTCAATAATTATTTTAAGTTGCGATAGGATGATTAATGATGTGTGGGAAATGAGTGACCACTAAGATTTTGATCTTTTGTCCTCAACTAATATATAAAAGGGTGATAAGGAGAAGTGGATGGTGATATATGAAATGTGATAGAAAAAAGTTTGGACAAGAGCTACTACTCAAGATAGAAGAATGGGAGAGATGGTAGGATGATGATTATGCACAAAAGGGATTGGAATAAGTGGTATGTGGATATAGATTGAATTTATGAATGGATAATCTAATGAGGATGGGATAAAACAAAGAAAAGGGATATGATATATGTACAAATCGGGGTGGATTAAATTATTGTTAAAAAATGGATTATGTGGGTGAAGTTAATCAAATAGATATGGGAAGGTGGACAAGAATGGATGAGGGATGGCTAATGGTGAAAGGGTGATACCAGCTATATAACAAATGAAGGGATGTGATTGTGATGTATGGAATATGGATTATATAAAAGTGTGATGATACAAGGATGAAATGAGAAAAAGTATCTATGTGGGTGACCTTATAGAAATGGAAGGATGTAAGGATAGAAGAAGTGGGCAATGGAAGATGAGTTATGGAAGAAGAGAAATATTTACAAAAGGAGGTTATAGGATGATGATAAGAGAAGATGGGATTTTTTAGGTGGTATAAAGGTGATGTAAATAGAACTAGGATGTACAATGTGACAAAATATGGTGACAATGATATGGATGGGGTGGGTACTAAGTTATAAAAGGGAGACTTACATAGGTGCAATGGATACGTGGGTGAAATTATAATGAAATAACAATGATGATGAGATAAGGATGAGTAGCCTAAGCAAACTGGGATATTATGATGGAAAAATCTAGATTATGAAGGTGAAGGAGTAGTTATGGATGCATGAAATGGATGGTTAGGATACAAAATATGGGTCATAAAATGGAAGGTAGATATATGAAGGATAAGAGTATGATGTGGGGTAAAAATGATATGTATGAATTATTGGATACAAAGGATAGGTGGGTTGATATAAATATGATTGAATATACTAGAATATACGGTAGATAAGGTGTGATTAGGATGTCAGGGGATCTACAGCTCTACCAATTAGAGCACAATTGATTACTTTCTTATATGCAATTAAACACAGAATTATACCAGAATGATAAAGTAGCTAGAAACTTGAGACAGCAAAGAATTTGAGAGACAATACACACTCTTGTATTAAATACTACTAGAAGAAAATACAATAAGGAAGATGCCACTTCTTCCTCCACCTCAAAGGCTTGCCACACCTCAAGAACTTCTTCTCTCTCTCACTTGCTCAGCACAACAACTCTAAAGCCTGAGTTGCTATCCCTCCTTGAATGCTTCAGCGGATCTCCTTGACCTTACACCTGTAGATCTCGTTGACCTTACTAGCTTCAAAATGCCTTTACTTGCCTTAGAATTAATTTACAATACATGCCTTATGGGTCTATAAATAAGATCCCATGCTTACAAAAATAGAACACTAACTACTAAAATTAGACACACAGCCCGCGACTTAAATTTGCCCCTTAGCATGCAAACACTCGGTTCAACTAACTTACTGTTCGTCAACAGCAGTTCCAAAAATACACAGGCGACCGACGCCGGTCCCTATTGGTCTGGTCCTGCCGACGTCGACCGACTTCCTACCGTCACCGGTCTCCTTCTCCACTGCACTTGATCGACGTCGGTCATACTGTCGACGCCGGTGGCTCTGGTTCTTCAGCATCCTTCCTTCTAGTGTCTGCAAACAGTTGAAGCTTTTAGCTCCACACCACAACAATCTCCCACTTGGAGATAAATAGCTGCAACTTGTACCTATACCTGTACACCATCTATTTTGTTCTTTAGGCTCTGTATCCCTCTTCAATGTCACTCTTTGTTAGGGTGTGGAGCTAAAAGCTTCACTAAGGAGCAAACTCAAACAGGTTCAGGTCTACACAGACACCGGCGTCGATCAGGAGCGACTGACATCGGTCAGTTGCAGTTACAGAGGCACCGACGTCGGCAGTAAGGTCGGCCGACGACGGTCACAGGCGAACAGGCAGGAACCGACGTCGGTTACCTGTGTGTCCAGAAAGCAATTTTCGAGGACAGAAGCGAGTGTTTGCATGATGAGTTTGAGTTGTAGACTCAAGCTCGCGTCTCTATTATTAGCAATATTATTTTTAGAGCCCTTGTTGAAGAGGCTTAACTGTTTGTTGTAAGAGCATGCTCAAGTTTCCTATTTCTATATGTAGGAAAGATCTTCTTAGCTATTGAGTGTGTATGAGAGTTGAACTGTAAAAGTAAAACATTGTGAATGTTTGAAGGACAGTATTGAGTTGCATCAATTCAGGTTGTTGGATTTGATTGTACTTGAGAGAGAGCTCTTGAGAAATAGAGATCTAGTGAGAGATCTTGTGTGCATCTGAGAGAGGTGTAGAAGAACGAAGTTTCTTCAATTGTATTCCTATTGTAAAGAGTTTTAATACAAGTTTTCAGGGTGTTTTCTTGTATATCTTGTTCTGTGCTATTTATCATTCTAGTTGCTTATCTGTCTGATTCATTTCCGCATTTATTGCTTTCACAAGTGTAATCCATTGTTGGTTGATCCCCAACAAGTGGTATCAAAGCTCAGGTTCACTAACAGGTGGTTCAGATCTGTGTAGTGTGTTTGGATTACAAGTTGCTCACAGGGGTTTCTGCAGGGATTTCTATTTGAGTGGGAGAAGCAATGGCAGAAGAAAGTAAGTTGAGAATGGAAAAGTTTAATGGCAAGAACTATCAACACTGGAGAATGCAGATAGAGGACTATCTGTATCAGAAGGATCTTTACTTACCGTTAGGTGGGATAGCAAAGAAGCCCAAGGACATGGAGGATGAAGAATGGGAAGTTCTTGACAGAAAGGCTCTGGGGTCTATAAGACTGAGTCTGGCCTCCACTGTGATATCTAATTTGTCACAGACAAAAACTACGATAGAGTTAATGACGATGTTAGCAAATTTGTATGAAAAAACCTCAGCTTCAAATAAGGTATATTTAATGAAGCAGTTATTTAATTTTCATATGCAAGAAGGTGGATCTGTTTCTAATCACCTGAATGATTTCCATGGTATTGTTAATCAGTTAAGTTCTGTCAATATTGTATTTGAAGATGAAATAAAAGCTCTTTTAATATTATGTTCTTTGCCTGAAAGCTGGCATGGCTTGGTAATGGCAGTTTCTAATACTGTTTCTGCTTCGAATATTTTAAAAGTAGAGGATGTGGTTAGTGTTATTTTGAATGAGAAAATTCGCAGGAAAAGCACAGAAGAGACATCTGGGAACGCTTTAAATCTCGAGAGCAGGGGAAGGCAAAAAGAAAAGAGCAAGAGGAGATCAAGATCTAAGTCTAAGGGAAAAGGCAGATCCAAATCCAGGAATGGCAGAAGGCCACAATGCTGAAACTGTGGAAAGTTGGGGCACATAAGCAGAGATTGCTGGTCAAAGCCTAAGGAGGAGAATCAGCACGAAGGAAAGGAAGAGACAAAGGTTGTAGGTATTGCACAGGATGCTCTTATTTTCTCTTTGCATAATAATATAGAATCTTGGGTATTAAATTTTGGTGCATCTTTCCATACTACCCCTAACAGAGAATATTTTAGTGACTATATCCATGGAGATTTTGGAATAGTGTACTTAGGGGATGATGAGCCTTGTAAGATTATTGGCAAAGGTAAAGTGCAGCTGAAGATGCAGAATGACAACACATGGGTGTTGAGAGATGTGATGCATGTTCCTAGTTTGAAGAGAAATTTGATTTCTGTAGGTAAGCTAGGTGATGAGGGTTGTACAGTAACTCTCACAGCAGATTCTTGGAAGGTGACCAAGGGTGCACTTGTTATGGCTAGAGGTAAGAGAGAAGGTACTCTCTATTTGTGTAATTGTGTTACTTAACAAATCTCCTTCAGTTTTATCTACTTCAGATGTGGATGCTAAATTGTGGCACTCAAGGCTTGGCCCACATGAGTGAGCAGGGGATGTCAATTCTTAAGTATAAAGGTATGCTTTTAGATTTGAAAAGTATGGATCTAGAATTTTGTGAGCATTGTATATTTGGAAAACAGAAAAGGGTTAGTTTTCTCAAGACTGGGTCTACTAAGTAAGAAAAGGCAGAAGTTGTAGCTTGTTCACACAGACATGTGGGGACCGGCTCAGGTAGCCTCTATTGGCGGATCACAGTACTATGTTACATTCATAGATGACGCCACAAGAAAGGTATGGATCTACTGTATTAAAAAGAAATCTGATGTTTTTTGAGACTTTTAAGATTTGGAAAGCCATGGTTGAGAATGAAACAAGCAGAAGATTAAAGTGCTTGAGATCTGATAATGGCGGTGAGTTCTGTAGTCTTAAGTTTAACTGGTATTGTTACACTCATGGAATTCGAAGGCAAAGGACGGTTCCAAGGACACCTCAGCAGAATGGTATTGCTGAAAGGATGAACAGAACTATCATGGAGCGTGTAAGATGTATGAGATTGCATGCAGGGTTGCCCTTAGAGTTTTGGGCAGAAGCAGTTGACACCGCAGTGTACCTGATTAACAGAGGACCCTCTACAGCTCTGGATGGTGGAATTCCAGAAGAGGCATGGATAGGTAAAAAGGTAGATCTCTCATATCTCAAAGTTTTTGGTTGTGAAGCCTTTGTGCACATAGATAAGGAAAATAGAAAGAAGCTTGATGCTAAGTCTATGAGGTGCACGTTTATAGGCTATGGCTCAGATGATTTTGGTTTCAGATTTTGGAATCTAGGAACTAACAAGGTAATTAGGAGCCGTGATGTTGTTTTCAATGAAAGAGTGATGTACAGTGATCAGATAAGGAAGTTGGATCAATCTGGGTAGAGCAATGGTGAATTGGATGAAGTTATGGTCCAAAATGAGCTCGCGGGAAAAGGAAATAATCACTTACAGGAAAACACAGAGACCGACGTCGGCAGGTTAGGAACCGGCGTCGGCAGTACAGAAACCGATGTCGGTCATACAGAGACCGACGTCGGCAGACCAGGAACCGACGTCGGCCAGGAAGAACCAGTGTCGGCCAGTAACAGGTCTACAGGTGGCCGAGGTCGGTCACTGTCAGAAAATTTGGGTGGACAGCGTGTTGAGAACGAGTCCAAGACACCCATCAGGAGGTCTGAAAGGGTAAGTAAGCCTCCAATTAAATATTCTCCTTCCTTATATTATTTATTGCTAACCGATGGTGGAGAACCAGAAAGTTTTGAAGAAGCATTACAGGTGGAGTCCAGGAGTAAGTGGGAGCGTGGCATGGTTGAGGAGATGGAGTCCTTAAGAGAGAACCAAACATGGGATTTGGTTGAGTTGCCAGCTGGTAAGAGAACACTGAAGAACAGATGGACCTACAGGTTAAAGGAAGGTGAGGATGGACAGATAAGATATAAGGCCAGATTGGTTGTAAAAGGATTTGCACAAAAGCCAGGTATTGACTTTGGTGAGATTTTTTCTCCTGTTGTTAAGATGACTTCTATAAGGGTTGTATTGTCTTTGGTTGCTTTTGAGGATTTGCATCTTGAGTAGCTAGATGTTAAGACAGCGTTTCTTCATGGAGATTTGGATGAGGAAATATACATGGAACAGCCAGAAGGATTTGAGGTCAAGGGTAAGGAGAAGTTTGTGTGCAGGTTAAAGAAAAGCTTGTATGGCCTCAAGCAAGCTCCTAGGCAATGGTATTTAAAATTTGACAGGTTTATGACTGAGCATGGCTACAGTAGATGTCAATCCGACTATTGTGTATATTTCAAGAGATTTGATAATGGTAGATATATTATTCTATTGTTGTATGTAGATGACATGCTAGTTGCAGGGTCTCACATGCAGGATATCTCAGAGCTTAAGGTAAAATTAGCTCAAACGTTTGCTATGAAGGATTTGGGAGCAGCAAAGAAAATCCTTGGCATGAGCATCAAGAGAGACAGGAAAAATCATAGGTTGATATTGTCTCAAGAAGATTATGTGGACAAGGTGTTGAAACGGTTCAATATGCAGGATGCTAAACCGGTAAGCACACCTTTGGCTGGACATTTCAAGTTAAGCAAAGAACAATGTCCCAATTCACATGATGAGGTAGAGTACATGTGTAAGGTTCCATATTCTTCCGCAGTAGGAAGTTTGATGTATGCAATGGTGTGTACTAGACCGGATATTGCCCAAGCAGTGGGAGTAGTAAGTAAGTATATGGCTAATCCAGGAAAGGAACATTGGAAAGCAGTTCAATGGATCCTTAGATATCTGAGAGGAACCAGCAGTAGACACTTGTGCTATGGAGGTTCAGATACTTCTCTACATGGTTATGTAGATTCAGATATGGCAGGGGATTTGGATGGCAGGAGGAGCACCACAGGTTATGTTTTTACTGTAGGTGGAACAGCGGTTAGTTGGATATCTAAGTTGCAGAAGGTTGTATCCTTGTCAACTACAGAAGCAGAGTACATTGCAGCTACAGAAGCTAGCAAGGAGATGATATGGATGACGCGGTTCATGGAAGAGCTTGGAAGGGAGCATGGGAGTTGCAGATTGCATAGTGACAGTCAGAGTGCAATCCATTTGGCTAAGAACTCAGCTTTTCATTCTAGAACCAAGCACATACAGCTAAGGTACCACTTCATACGGCAGGTATTGGAAGATGGTGAGTTGAAGCTGGAGAAGATCCATACAGACAAGAATCCTGCTGATATGCTAACTAAGCCGGTTACTAAGGAAAAGTTGAATCTTCATTCAACTTCTATTGGTCTTCATGATTGAGTTGAATATGGAGGAGCTAGAAGATGTTGCTGTACAAGTACTGGTGCAGCTGGTTTATCTCCAAGTGGGAGATTGTTAGGGTGTGGAGCTAAAAGCTTCACCAAGGAGCAAACTCAAACAGGTTCGGGTCTACACAGACACCGGCATCGGTCAGGAGCGACCGACGTTGGTCAGTTGTAGTTACAGAGGCACCGACGTCGGCAGTAAGGTCGGTCGGCGACGGTCACAGGCGAACAGGCAGGAACCGACGTCGGTTACCTGTGTGTCCAGAAAGCGATTTCTGAGGACGGAAGCGAGTGTTTGCATGATGAGTTTGAGTTGTAGACTCAAGCTCGCGTCTCTATTGTTAGCAATATTATTTTTAGAGCCCTTGTTGAAGAGGCTTAACTGTTTGTTGTAAGAGCATGCTCAAGTTTCCTATTTCTATATGTAGGAAAGATCTTCTTAGCTATTGAGTGTGTATGAGAGTTGAACTGTAAAAGTAGAACATTGTGAATGTTTGAAGGACAGTATTGAGTTGCATCAATCCAGGTTGTTGGATTTGATTGTACTTGAGAGAGAGCTCTTGAGGAATAGAGATCTAGTGAGAGATCTTGTGTGCATCTGAGAGAGGTGTGGAAGAACGAAGTTTCTTCAATTGTATTCCTATTGTAAAGAGTTTTAATACAAATTTTCAGGGTGTTTTCTTGTATATCTTGTTCTTTGCTATTTATCATTCTAGTTGCTTATTTATCTGATTCATTTCCGCATTTATTGCTTTCACAAGTGTAATCCATTGTTGGTTGATCCCCAACACTCTTGAAGACCAACCACCACGCAAACCTATGATGCAATACCTGTATCTTATGCCAAAAGAATTTTGCTGCTCCCAAATTCTCCATGACACACTTCTGAACCAACTCTACCCTTAGCTCAGAAAACTCCCTGTATATGAAACCCTGCAACAAGTAACACAATACAGTAACAGGATAATGTAGCTAATATTATCCAACCTGGTAAAGATAAAATACAATGGTCAAACCTCCATTGTTTTTCAGCGTAATCAAGACCATATACCATAGCCTTCTGTCTCATGTATCCATCCATTCTCTTCTCTAAAACAGGAATACATCCCTCTATCCAGTGCTTCCTTCCAGCTGACAACACTACCAACAAATACCTGTTTGGTTCTCCAAGGACTCACACTCCTTATCCATGTCAAGCTCCCACTATTTTTGGATTCTACCTGCATTGCTTCTTCCATCTTCCTAGTTCGTGACTATCAGTAAGCAATATAAAGAAGGTGAACAACGAATATGAGGTTCGCATACCTTTTCTGACCTCTACATGGGTGTTTGAGACTTAGTAATTCACCCAACATCCGTTCCAGTGACCAATCTAGACCATCTCCTAGTCTGCTTCCGACCGATGTCGGTTCCCTGCACTGATCCTGACTGTCGACGTCGTTTCCTTGGCCGACGCCGGTGTCCCTCCTATCGATGTCAGTCCTTATGACCGACGTCAGAATTCTCTTGTCTGACCTACCAACCCTGCTGGTCTGCACATGACTGATGTCGGTATTTGGATGACTGACGTCGGTGCCAAGCAACTGACATCGGCATCTGTGTGTGTTAGGTTGTGGAGCTAAAAGCTTCAACCTTTGCAAACTGAGGAACAGATGGTTGCTGAGTTCTATAGGAACCGGCGTCGGTAGCAGGACCGACGTCGGCAGATACCAGTGCAGAAGGCCACCGGCGACGGCAGGAAGTCGGCCGACGTCGGTAGAACCAGACTAGCAAGGACCGGCGTTGGTCGCCTGTGTGTTCCCGAAGTGTTCATTTCACGGACAGTTAGTTAAGTGAACGATGAGTTTGCATGTTAAGACCACCCAGAGTCTTGGGCTGCGAGGATAATTGTCTAAATTAAGAGTCTAAGTTATTGTTTGAGTTAGGGATCTATTTATAGACCCATTGGCATGTATTGTTTAAAGGCATGAGATAGAAAGGAAGAGTTCCTTCTAGTTGTAAGATCTGTGAGTTGCAGGTTGTTGCAAGCTCATTGGGGATCTACATGTAAGTTTGGTCTTTGAATTGCAGGTTACAGGTTCATGAGAGATCAGCTTGAAGTGCTATAGAGTGCTTGGTGTACCGGCAGGGTTATTACTGACTGGTTGGTGAGGTGAACACCAATTCTGTGTGTGAGTTGGTTGTTGGGACCATTTTTTGTGTAGGAGAGTGTGTGTGAGAAGAATTACTGTACACTTGAGGTGTGGCGAATCTCTGTAAGGTGAAAGAGTGTGGCGGCTCTTTGATGTATTCTTTTCTGTATAGTGTTAATACAAGATAGTGTATTGTCTCTCATATTCTGTGCTATTGGTGAATTCTAGTTACTTGTGTTTCTGGTTATTTCCGCATATTCAATTTTTTATATTTGGTAATCATACTGTGCTCTTTCTGAGGAGCAAGATCCTAATGGGTGGAATTAGAACAGGTGTGTTTGTTCTTGGATTTACCTCCACCCCCTTCTTGCCCAACAAGTGGTATCAGAGCTTTTGGTTGGGATACTAACAGATTGGTGTAGATCTGGGTAGTGTGTTTTGATTACAGGTTACTCACAGGGTTTCTGTTTGAGTGGGAGTTGAGCAATGGTAGAAAATAGTCAACTACGAATGGAAAAGTTTAATGGCAAGAACTACCAATTATGGAGGATGCAGATTGAGGACTATCTGTATCAGAAAGATTTGTACTTACCGTTGGGTGGGGTTGCTAGCAAACCCTTGGATATGAAAGATGAAGAATGGGAGGTTCTTGATCGGAAGGCTCTGGGATCTGTTAGATTGAGTCTTGATTCATCTGTGATTTCCAACTTATCACAGTGTAAGACAACGGTGGAGTTGATGAAATCTTTGGCAAATTTGTATGAAAAACCCTCGGCTTCAAATAAGGTATTTCTTATGAAGCGTTTATTTAATTTGCAAATGTTGGAAGGTGGATCTGTTCATAGCCATCTTAGTGATTTCCATGGTTTGGTAAACCAGTTAAGTTCAGTGAATATTGTATTTGATGATGAACTTAGAGCTCTCTTAATCTTGTGTTCATTACCTGAAAGTTGGGAAGGTTTGGTAATGGCAGTTTCTAATACTGTGTCTCCTTCAAAAGTCTTAAAAGTGGATGATGTTGTGAGTGTGATCATGAATGAAGAGATACGCAGGAAAAACACAGGTGAATCATCTGGAGATGCTTTGAGTGTTGAAGGAAGAGGAAGGCCAAGAGAGAAGACAGAGCGTGGGAGATCAAGGTCGAAGATGGGCAAAAGATCCAAGTCCAAGTATGGCAGAATAACCTACTGGAAATGTGGAAAGCAAGGGCACTTAAAGAGAGATTGCAGATCGGGTGAAGATCAGCATGAAGGACATGGAGAAGAAGCAGATGTTGTGGGTTACGTTGCACAGGATGCTCTGGTATGTTCTTTGGATAAAGTAGAATCTTGGGTATTAGATTTAGGTGCCTCTTTTCATGCATCCCCACATAGGGAATTTTTTCATGAGTATGTCCAGGGAGACTTTGGAGAAATTTGTGTAGGGGATGGTAAGCCTTGTCAGATTGTTGGCAAAGGTAAAGTGAAGCTGAAATTGCAGACAGGTGACACATGGGTGTTAAAGGAGGTCATGCATGTCCCAGTTCTGAAGCGGAATCTGATTTCTGTTAGAAGTTTGGGTGAAGAGGGTTGCACAGTAACTCTCACAGCGGACTCTTGGAAGGTTACCAAGGGTACACTTGTTGTAGCTAGAGGTAAGAAAGTAGGTACGCTTTATCTATCTACTTATTTTACTGATTCTCTTTCTGGGTTATCTACTTCAGCTGTAGATTCAGAGATGTGGCTTAATAGGCTTGGTCACATAGATAAGAAGGAGATGCTGGTTCTTGAGTCAAAGAGTATGCTTTTGGATTTGGAAGGCATGGATCGTGGTTTCTGTATGCAGAAGAAGAAGGTGAGGTTTCTTGAGGAATCCGATGTTAATGACAAGAACAGGAAAGCCTTGGTTTTCAAGGAGAAAGTGACGGACAGAGTTCAGCACAAGGTGCAGAGGAATTCTGAGTAGAGCAAGGGTGATTTGGACAAGGGTTTGATCCAAAAAGAGCTCGCAGGAAAAAGTCAGGTCTCACAAGAAAAACACAGAGACCGACGTCGGCAGGAAAACCAGCGTCGGTGTCCAGACAGGGACCGACGTCGGCTATGTGCAGCCCGATGTCGGTGACTCGGGGCAGACAGAGACCGGCATCGGCCAGGGAAAACCGACGTCGGCAAGGAGGCAGTCGCAGGGAACCGACATCGGTCGGCTGTAGACTGAGATGTGACCGGCATCGGTTATTGAGACGAATTTTGAGTGGACAGCGAGTTGTCATGGAGTCTCAAGCGCCCATATAGAGGACTGAAGGTGTAAGTTCTTAAATTCGTCATTTCCCTTCTTTACACTACTTGTTGCTCACTTATGGCATAGAACCAGGAAGTTGTTGAAGAAGCAGAACAGGTAGATCTAGGAAATAGTGGGAGCTTGGCATGGATGAGGATGTGATTCCTTGGAGGAGAACCAAACAGGTGTTTTGGGTAGTGTTGCCAGCTGGAAGTAAGCACTGAGAGACGAATGGATGTTGAGGATGAAGAAGAGCGGAAATGGATACGTGAGATGGAAGATCAGGGTATATGATCTTGTATTAGCTGCAGGGCAATGGAGGTTTGATCGTTGTGTTTCTCTTTACCAGGTTGGATAATATTAGCTACATTATCCTATTTTCTGTATGATGTGCTTGTTGCAGGGTTACATATACAGGTATTGCTGAACTAAAGGTAAAGCTAGTTCAGGGGTTTGTCATGTAGAATCTGGGAGCAGCAAGATTCTTTGGCATGAGTGTGTTCTAGAGACATGGAGGTCTTGTTGACTTTGTTTTAGGATGATTGTGTGAAGCCGGTTAGCACGCCGATGGTTAGACAGTTCATAGAACAGGTGTCTTGATTCACATAATGAGGTTGAGTGCATGGTATGTACTAAACCTGAGTTTTCCCAAGCAGTGGGAGTTGTCACAAGTTTGGAGTCAATCCGGGAAAGTAATACTGAAGGGCAGTTCAGTGGGACCAGCAGCAGGTGCACATGCTATGCAGGGTCAAGTTCTTTATCTACATGGTTGTAGATGCGGATGTGACAGGTAATTTGGATGACAGGTTTTGCATCACAGATTTTGTGGTGGTTGGTCTTCAAGAGTGATCTTGAGGAGGGATACAAAGCCAAGGAAACAAACTAGACGGTGTACAGGTATAGGTACAGGTTGCAGCTGTTTATCTCCAAGTGGGAGATTGTTAGGTTGTGGAGCTAAAAGCTTCAACCTTTGCAAACTGAGGAACAGATGGTTGCTGAGTTCTACAGGAACCGGCATCGGCAGCAGGACTGACGTCGGCAGATACCAGTGCAGAAGGCCACCGGCGACGGCAGGAAGTCGGCCGACGTCGGTAGAACCAGACTAGCAGGGACCGGCGTCGGTCGCCTGTGTGTTCCCGAAGTGTTCGTTTCACGGACAGTTAGTTAAGTGAATGATGAGTTTGCATGTTAAGACCACCCAGAGTCTTGGGCTGCGAGGATAATTGTCTAAATTAAGAGTCTAAGTTATTGTTTGAGTTAGGGATCTATTTATAGACCCATTGGCATGTATTGTTTAAAGGCATGAGATAGAAAGGAAGAGTTCCTTCTAGTTGTAAGATCTGTGAGTTGCAGGTTGTTGCAAGCTCATTGGGGATCTACATGTAAGTTTGGTCTTTGAATTGCAGGTTGCAGGTTCATGAGAGATCAGCTTGAAGTGCTATAGAGTGCTTGGTGTACCGGCAGGGTTATTACTGACTGGTTGGTGAGGTGAACACCAATTCTGTGTGTGAGTTGGTTGTTGGGACCATTTTTTTTGTAGGAGAGTGTGTGTGAGAAGAATTACTGTACACTTGAGGTGTGGCGAATCTCTGTAAGGTGAAAGAGTGTGGCGGCTCTTTGATGTATTCTTTTCTGTATAGTGTTAATACAAGATAGTGTATTGTCTCTCATATTCTGTGCTATTGGTGAATTCTAGTTACTTGTGTTTCTGGTTATTTCTGCATATTCAATTGCTTATATTTGGTAATCATACTGTGCTCTTTCTGAGGAGCAAGATCCTAATGGGTGGAATTAGAACAGGTGTGTTTGTTCTTGGATTTACCTCCACCCCCTTCTTGCCCAACAGTGTGTTCCTGTAAGTGATGAAATTTTCATCCACAAGCTCTTCTTGGATCAAACCTCTGTCCATGCTGCCCTGCTCAGACTTATTCAGCCCCTGTGACTGATCTCTGTCCTTCATCTCCTCCAAAAACACCAAGGCTTCTTTGTTCTTGTCAAAAGCATCAAATTTCCTCTTTCTGCAATGAACTGTATTTATGCTTTCCAAATTTGAATGCATACCTTTTGAATCAAGAACTTCCATTCTCTCCCTGTTCTTGTGACCAAGCCTATTAGGCCACATCTTCGAATCTACACCAGAAGTAGAATCAGTAATATAAGTAGACAGATAAAGAGTATCTACTTTCTTACCTCTTGCTAGAACAAGTGCTCCCTTGGTAACCTTCCAAGAATCTGTTGTGAGGGTTATTGTGCATCCCTCATCTCCCAACCTTCCTACAGAAATCAGACTCTACTTCAGAATCGGAACATGCATGACCTCTTTCAACACCCACATGTTGTCAATCTGCAATCTCAGCTGCACTTTCCCTTTGCCAACTATCTGACAAGGCGTACCATCCCCTAAATAAAGAACTCCAAAGTCTCCCTGTTCATACTCATAGAACAAATCTCTGTTTGGGGATGCATGAAAAGATGAACCAAAATCTAAAATCCATGATCCTACCTGACTATCTGAAGAAAGTATGAGAGCATCCTGCATCACAATATTTGCATCCTTTGCTTCTCCCATACCTGCATGTTGATTCTCTTTATCTCTCAACCAACACTCCTTCTTTGTATGTCTTTTCTTTCCACAAAACCAGCAGGGGATACCTTTGGACTCGGATCTCCTTCCCGACCTTGATTTCCCTTGCTCAACCTTCTCCCTTTGCCTTTCCCTGCTTTCTGCACTTAGAGCATTCCCTGATGATTCACCTGTGCTTCTCCTGCGTATTTCCTCATTCAAGATCACACTCACAACATCATCAACTTTTAAGATTTTAGAAGCAGATGTAGAATTACTTACTGCCATAACCATACCGTCCCAACTTTCAGGCAAAGAACATAAAATCAAGAGAGCCTTTACCTCATCATCAAAAACAGTATTGACTGAAGCTAATTGGTTTACCAAACCATGGAAATCACTGAGATGAGTATGTACCGATCCACCTTCCTGCATTTGCAAAGTAAATAGCTGCTTCATAAGGTATACCTTATTAGAAGCAGAGGGCTTTTCGTATAAATTCGCCAAGGACTTTATCAACTCTTCCGTTGTCTTGCACTGTGATAAGCTAGAAATCACAGATGATGCAAGGCTCAACCTTATGGAACCGAGAGCCTTCTGATCAAGAACGTTCCATTCTTCATCCTTCATATCTGTGGGCTTGCATGCAACCCCACCCAACGGTAAGTACAAATCCTTCTGATACAGATAGTCCTCAATCTGCATCCTCCAGTGTTGATAATTCTTTCCGTTAAACTTCTCCATTCGTAGCCTGCTTTCTTCTGCCATTGCTGAACTCCCACTCAATCAAAAAACCCTGTGAATGACCTGTAATCAAAAACAATACCCTGCTTCCTGCAAATCGTAGCTCTGATACCACTTGTCATGGGATCTACATCTCTACCAATTAGAGCACAATTGATTACTTTCTTATATGCAATTAAACATGGAATTATACTAAAATGATAAAGTAGCTAGAAACTTGAGACAGCAAAGAATTTGAGAGACAATACACACTCTTGTATTAAATACTACTAGAAGAAAATACAATAAGGAAGATGCCACTTCTTCCTCCACCTCAAAGGCTTGCCACACCTCAAGAACTTCTTCTCTCTCTCACTTGCTCAACACAACAACTCTAAAGCCTGAGTTGCTATCCCTCCTTGAATGCTTCAGCTGATCTCCTTGACCTTACACTTGTAGATCTCCTTGACCTTGCTAGCTTCAAAATGCCTTTACTTGCCTTAGAATTAATTTACAATACATGCCTTATGGGTCTATAAATAAGATCCCATGCTTACAAAAATAGAACACTAACTACTAAAATTAGACACACAGCCCGCGACTTAAATTAGCCCCTTAGCATGCAAACACTCGGTTCAACTAACTGACTGTTCGTCAACAGCAGTTTCAAAAATACACAGGCGACCGACGCCGGTCCCTGCTGGTCTGGTCTTGCCGACGTCGGCCGACTTCCTGCCGTCGCCGGTCTCCTTCTCCACTGCACTTGACCGACGTCGGTCATACTGCCGACGCCGGTGGCTCTAGTTCTTCAGCATCCTTCCTTCTAATGTCTGCAAACAGTTGAAGCTTTTAGCTCCACACCACAACATAGGATATGTAAAAATATGGAATGGACAAGATGGGGGGGATATGAAATGGGTATAAGAGGAGATGAATTATGTGATTATCATGGCTTGGAATGAATGATGTATGAATATTTATATATGACTAATGCTAGAAATAAGATGAATAATGTGTAGGAATGATCAAGGGGTGGATAAGGTATATTATGGAGGCATGTGGGAAAGTGTGTTGTGATGCTCAAAGAAAATATCGATGAATGGGGGACCTATAGGAAAAGAGACCTATGGGGGTGAATAAAAGGCAATAATGAGATGGAATAAAGGGTGTAGAAGGTGATTAAGGACGAATATCTACAAAAAGGAGGATATGAAATGGAATGATTATGATGAGTATCTCTATGTATAGTGAAGAATGTGGCATGAGATGATGATGATGATGATGATGATGATGATGATGGAGAGGAATGGTCCTATATGGTCGTCTAAGGTGTGCACATAAAAATTAAGGGTGTGGCTAACTCAGCTATTAAACAAAATGGGTCTCATCACAACACACAAACAATCATGCACAATTATAGTCCTAATTATTGAACTATATAGGAGTGTAACATGATGTCTACACCATCTAACGGCTACACAAGTGAGGCTATAGGCCGATGACCCATTATAAAATTGATGAAACCCTCCCGACCTTGCCTTCTCTTGATGATCACATGGGCACTAATATTGATGCTAATAGTGGAAAACCTATTACAATCATAGTCCCCTACTCTAAGGTTTACAAAAAGATCTAGGAGAGTCTCCTATATACATAATGGTACATTGGGGCCAAAGTCCATGTAGGACGTTGTCTAACTGCCTTAGATATATGGACTTAATTGTCCTCACTCCATGGAACCCTTTATGGGGAATTCTTCTTAGGCCATAATGAGAAGCTCTCTTGATTATTATACTCCATCAGAACATGGAGTATGGTTAACACACGGTGGTGGAATATATGACACTAACCCCTAAAGACTAAGTTGTGTGTGTGGTGATGAAATCCACGTCACATGATATCCTAAGGGAGGGATTTAGACAAAATTTCAAGCACATGATATAATTAATTAACCATTTTAATTACCTATGTGAGATTCACATGATACAACAAATCATGTACAAGCAAATGACACACACATGCAAAACAATCAAATATTTACAAGCAATTAGCAAAGAAGATAATGATTGATCTAATGATCAAAAGTTTACCAACTATGATAAAAGGTTAAACAAACTAATAAAAATGGCACCCATTCTTAAAAAACAAAGGTTATAAATCTAACAGGGGTGCCCCAAAAGTCCTCAAAATCCTACAAAAAAGATTAGTTGTCTCAGATCTACAATCTCATCAATACACTGGGCAATCCCACAACTAGAATGCATGATCCCACTAGTAGTCTACAATAGCATGAGAAGATAATGGTGGGATTGTCTACTAATTACTATGGTTATTGTTATGGTTAGACAATACCACTAGTAGAATAGACAAAACTACTACTGAGAAACATATTTAAATAGAGATATTACAAGACTTAAACTATGTATGCAATTTTGCCCTAAATAGTCTAAAAAAGTCTATAGGACTACAAAATAATTATACATACTTATTTTTAATAAAATTAATAATGATCATAGGATTGCAAAAGCCTAAATTGATCCTAAATATACTATTTTATAATATCATGACTTTGAGTAATAATATTGCTATTTACAGGGCAATCCTGCAACTATAGAAGTAGCGATATTGCAAGATTTAGTGAAACTAACAAGATGAGTTTCCAGTAGATTCTCTCAAGTCTGATAAAACCCTAAAAAATGTCCCCTATAAGCAAACATTTAGATATCAAAATGATAGCAAGCAATCTATAGTGAGGAATGTTTACAAGGTAGGTTATTGATAAAGAGATGATACTTTAGGAACTTACAGGCCTTATATCCCTTTTTGCTTTCTAAACAGAGTCTCAGTGAAATATTTATGAGGAACCAAAGATGATAAGGGAAGAATATTACTAGTTCATGATAGTTAATCAATACCTCTATTGGAAATAGTAATACCATTACTTACAGGGCAATATCGTTATTCCAAGAGTTGTGGTGTTGTCGAATATAAGCAAAACCTTCCCTTTATTTGAAGATGATGTCTTAAAATTATTTCCTTCAAAAAAAATTAACAATAGAGGGAAAATAACCTATAGAATCACAAAGTGACCAAAAGCAATAGATAATATGGACCCAACAACTAGCTCTTATAATACCGCTACTAGAATCTACATTACCGTAAATGGCAGGGTAATATCATTACTTGATAAATGGCATGATTGTTTGATATATTTGAATAGATTAACTCTACATATGAATAGTGTTTTACCCTGAATATAAAAGATAACACACCTACATAGGAGTTTAGTGTCAGCCTAACAGATGTCAAAATGTAAGATTCTTAATAGGAGTTGTAATACCACTAGTGGAATCATCAATACCACTATTAGTAGGGTAGTATTATGACTATCAGATTCATGGTATTGTCGATCCTAAACCTTAATAAAACCCCTAATTACTAATTATTAAAATACAATATTGTGATTAGTGCTAACAATATCACTACTACAATACCATGACTTGTAGAGCAATACCACGACTTTCTTGAAACATGCAAAAAACACAAAATTTGGGCTTGGCTTCACTTCTAGTTGGTCCTAAAATCACCTAAAATGATTTTAGAAATAGTTTTAGCTTAAATAAGGTAGGTTGGTCTCACCGTGGTCACCAAAATGTGTACCAATTTTAAGATTCTTCAAAATACTATCAAATGATAATATACACCCAAAATCAATGACACCAATAGGAATAGATACAAAAGGTAAATCAGAATAGTTAGAGCATTCTTACCATCAATTTTACATTCTCATAGCTCCATTCTAAGACTTGAAACTTGTTATTTGAGTTTGTGGACTTGATTTGTTGGATTGCTTATAGTTGCTTGACAATGGTTTCCAAGAAGACTATGGATGTTGGTCAATGGCGTGGGTGCTTGAATGGCTTGATGGGAGTGCTAATGGATTGATTGTGATTCACTTGTGAATTAGTTCATTCATTTTTTCATTATCTTGAGCAAGGGGAGATGGTTTATTTTTATAGGTTTATGGAGGAAGATCTATGGTCCAAATTTAAATTTGGGCCATCGAGATCTAGGGTGGAGGATTTTCCATGGAATTTTTAATTCCATGGAATCCTCTAGAATGAAAAATTCTAGAGGGAGAGGGATAAATAGGAGAGATTTATAGAATTCTCCCATTATATAAATCTTCCCATAGGGTTTTAGGCGTTAGGGGAGGCTAGTGTAGGGTGGTGGGTGGGTAGTTAGGATTTTATTGAATTTTAAAATTGGCTAGCAGGATTAGGGGGTAGGTTAGTAGATAATAGGTCTTGTTAGGGGTTTTAATAATGAGATTAATTGGTCTTAGTCTAAGATAAATGTTAGATGGGATATAGGAATGGGTATGGGAATTAGGCCAAGGGTTAGTGTAACTAGAAAGTAGGATAATTTGGCCAAATTAGCGAGAATTAGTAAAATTAGTGGGGCAAGCACATTTTAGTGCATACAAAAAGTAATGCATTATACATCTATATAATTTAATATATTTATACTCTAAGTGAATGAAAATATAAGTCAAACTATTTATGTAAAGTGCCTTAGTATAGTAATTGGAGAAAAGACTAGTAAAAATGTTGCCATGTAATAATCACTAGTAATAGTTATGCCCCCATAGGTAAGGAAAAAAATGAGTATTAAACCACATATAACTAGAATATCCCACATCTTAAATAGTAAATTATATCAGGGGAAACATGTGTGGACACAAATATGTAGAAAAACCTATAAGATAAGCAAAATAGGCATGCTAAGCACATTATGACTAAGATAAAGGCCCATTTTTCTTTTCTTTCCCAAACGTTTTTAGATTTTTAGTTTTATAGTGTTTGTTATTATTTTTACATTGCATGCAAATAAGAATATATTTATAATGATGTATCAATGTAGTTGTACATGTATAACTAGTGTAAATATATATAAGAATGTATGTTTAATGTATAGCATCATAGTCAACAAATGGATACATATGACATACTAAGGATCAAAGGAAGCATGAAATAAGTGAATAAACCCTAGAACATGAATAAGAGGATTAACACAAATGATGCGGCATAAAAATGATGACCAATTTAGACAATTAAGATTTGAAATTCCATATATGTCATATATGGTGGAACTCTAAATATATGGTGAAAATATCAAGTATATGAGTAGGTGTAATTGTGTTTCATCAAATTTTGTCAATCTAAGGAAATAATTACATAAATATGACAATTACTTTGCAAAATCAGAATGCCACAAATATACAATAAGTAACACAAATTGATTTGGAATTTACTAAATTTGAAAACATATTAAAAATGAAAAGTAAAAAAGGAAAATATAAACTTAGATGGAAAAATAAGATGCAGATTATATCTAAATATGGATTAATAGGGATGTTGAATTGATTGTGTGTAGATATGAAACATGAGTTAACAAGTCTTCTAAAAAATAACTATATAATTGGACAATAAAGTGGTACACTATTGTCCCTAGGGAATGCCAGTTGTTGATGCAGTGGATTACACCCGTGGGCAGGAGGCCGAGCTCCTGCCTTCCACATGCAACAATGGAAACTCCCCTCTCACTTGTGGGACTGGCGAAGCTGGAGGGGAGAGTCTCTAGATAAGGGCTAGCTCCCTTTGATGCATCATGTTCATTCTAGTAAGTGCAAACACACACACACACACACACACACACACACACACACACATAAAGGGGGGATGAAAAGGGAGAAATATTGCAGGAAACAAACCTACTCTAAAAGAGGCGATGCACCAAAATAAAGTGACCTTCTCACCTTCACACTTAAATCAGACAAACACACACATACACTTCAGACTTGGCAGAAGGACCAGGCTACAAGAAACATGGCAGGGAGGCTCTAATGGAGAATACAGAAAATAGAGATCACCAAAGGTGCTGTGAAATGCACACTTATGTAGTGATTATTCTGCTTTTGCACTTCCAAATATAGCTCACCTTATCAGCTATAGAAATGGCACTTGTAGACAACAGGTATGTTGGTGTCGAACTTGTAAAAGCATCAAGAAATAATGACTAAACACAAACTAACACTCGAGACATACTCAGAAATATCTATCCAAGATAGAGGTAAAACTACATTTTATTGATTCAGGTGAAATTTTTCCAAGGCTACACCTTACAAATGTGGAAGATCATTACAAAAATGACAAGTCCTCCATATATAGGAGAAGAAAGGAGGCCTTTTGGCACCCCTTTTACAAGTGGCCCATTCGCGTCCTTCTCATTGGGAAGAGCAACCTGCTCAAAACATCAATGAGCATGTGCCCTTTGTCTGCTTGTAAGGCCACTTCTTCAAGGTGATTATAGGATTTGTCTACTCATAAATGTGAAATGAAGAAAATTGGTTGCACTGCTAGTTGTTTGCGCCTTCTAATGGTCAATTCGTAGGCACTGTGTCATCTGCTGGAGTTATTTCTTGAATCGACGCCTCCCTTCACCACTTGGAAAACCTATTTGCTCCATGTTTGGCACTTTGTCTTTTCCCTATCTTGTCTCTTCTAGCTCCTTTGGCCCTCGGGGGTGAACTTATGGTAGGTTGTTACATTTTTGGGCCTTTTCCATGGTTAGCGCTCCTTTGGTTCGAAAGCAAACAACTTTTTCACTGTATGAAATTTGGTGTTCACGCGGCCGTCATCACTTTGAAAACCAATGGCTAATTCACTTCCTTCTATTTGATGACTTTTGAGACATCATCATCATCGACAAATTCCTTTAGGCTTTTCTGCTTGTTGAACTGATCGTTGAACCAATCGTGTTGAACCAAAGCATTGAACCGGTTCAATGGTTCAATGCTGCACGCCGAGCATGATTAAACCAAGCCTTTGAACTTTGCCAATGAGACGAAAGCCATTGACCCATTAAACTAAATTGAAGCGTTGAACCTTAAGCTTTGAACTAGTGTGTTGAACCAAACAAATGAACCAATTGGTTGAACTGCTAATTGAACTTTGCATTGAACATAGTTGATTGAACTAAAGCCAAAGAACTTGAAGCTCAAACCAAGCACTTGTAGAGCCCATAGAAACTTTTGGACTTGTGCACAATCAAAAAATGAATTGGCCTTAAACAACAGGGGGAGAAGTTGACCAATTTTTTGCCCTATTTGGCAAAATGGTCAACAGATTGGCGCCTCCCAAGGGAAGCATGCCTGCCATGCTTAGAAGCCAGTTGCCTTAAAAATCCATTGGGCACAGAGTTAGATTGTAACTTTAAAATAACATCTCTGATAAATTCTAGAATCAAACATGCAGATTCACCTCCAAAGGGGAAAGAAAAAACACACACAAGGCTAAGAAAACTACTTGTACAAACAACACTTAGGAAAAATAGGGAAAGAAAATTGAAAGCAACCTACTATATACAGCTAACCAGGTATTTTTGAATCCCTCTTAGATCAAAGGGAAAACTTCTAAATTCCCCTTCCTGGCAAGAAGACTTATGGTGCCAAGCAAGTAGCTGAATGAAAAGGAGAGCTGGTGACTTGCTCCTCTTGCCTGTCACCTGATTTGGCTTGTACCCGAGTGGAGATTCAAACATGCTTCCAACGTATACATACTTTTTTTGTTCTTGGAATCTTGCCTCCTGTCAATTCTTCAGGCTGGTGTATCCCATCAAGAAATCAATTGTTGTTGACTCATCACCAGAAGCCTCTTGATGCATCATTGACTGGCTTGTTCTCTTCTACCTCATGCTCGGGTTCCATGGTATGACTGTCATCATTGATGATTTTGAAGAAAGTATCTTCAGATTCACCAACAACTCGAAGGGATAAATCTAAAAGACTGTAGCCTCTTTGCATTCTTGTTTAAACCCCAATGCTACCTTCTCCACTTTTATCCAACTCATAGCCTCCTTGAAAAATAGTGCAGCCTACCTCAATGACTTCAAACAAATCATTCAAAGCATGAACAAGATATTTTCCATGCTCCTCCATGTCACTTAAGGTGATATCCTCCTCATCCGTACTCATGAAGTCTCCCTGATCAGTCATGAACTGATCATACTCCTCTTCACTTGCTTCCCTCAAGATAGGTTCCTCCTCGAGAAGGGGTGAAGTGGAAGGCTGACAGACGAACTCATGTGGAAGAGGAGGTAGTCCCTAAACTAGAATCAAATGATTCTCCTCTTTTCATTTGGTCAGCACTTCACCTATATCAGGCATGGCGTGATAGCTCTCTTGGGGATTGTAGGTGGGGTGTGTTCAGGCATGGAATGTGATGTTGGGTCTGAACTGTCCATCACACACTGGCTAAGGAATCTCTCTTTGGATTCCAACTCTACAATCCACCTATCTATATCCTCTTGGAAGAGCCTTTCCCAGAAGTCACAATCATCATCGAGAGTAGGATCAGCCCCATCTTCTTCAAGGTTTTGAGCAAAACCTTTCCCTTCTTCCTCCTTTTTGCCCCAAGATTCCACTGTTTGCTTCTAGCTCATGATCTTGGGATTGGAATCTTGCTTCTGTAAATAGGTAGTAACTTTATCATCTTCCAGGTCCTGAGTTGGTTCATGATGTTCCTTCTTCTAGCTCAAAAATGGGAGATCATGTTGAAAGACTTGAGGAGGTTGGGGAAGATTTGGGAGGGTCTACTCATGTACAGGAAGAGCTGTCTGAGAAGAGGCATGCTAAAAAGGTAGGTGCACGATATTGAAGGTAAGATCGATTGATGCATCAGATGAGTCAGAATGAGAAAGTGTCATCTGATAGAATGGATTTGGCATACAAGAGGGAGTTTTCTGCAGAATAGGAGGGGGCAGACCTTGGGGAAAATTTTCTTGATTTTTGTCCCTTCACTTTACCAACACTTCATCAATATTGAAATTAGCTTGTGGATTGGTGGAAGGGGCACCTTTTGGCATCGGCTCCTCTACAAGGTCTGAAAGCTCCATCTCTCTTTCTCTAAGCAGTCTCATCCTAGCTTCCAATTCCTCAACCCGCTTAGCCAGATCATCCTCACCTTGTACTTCTTGGAGCTTGTGGGAAATACCATAGAGATGGGGAGTGCATGAAGATTGCCATGAAGTGCAAGGATCTTCCTAAGGAAGGGTGGGGGGAACTTGAAAAGGACTAACCTCATCTTTTACCTCACACTCTTGGACAATGTCTTTCACCTCCTTGTTGTTTTGTGACTCAACCACTTTATCCCAGCTCAAGAAATTCAAATTGGGCATCTCCTTTGGGGTTGATGGGGCCACAATGTGAGAGGGTAGTGAAGATTTAGATTCCACTTCCCTTGCTGCCAAAATGGACTATTGTATCTGAAGGTTTGCCAATTCGAACTGTCTATCAAGATTAGCCTTAAACACAAGATTTTTCATTTCGAAACTCTCCTCAACACGATTGGGGAAAGGACTTTGACAGGCTTGATTTGGCTTATAAGCAGGGGTTGTATATGACTGATATGATGCTTGGGGTAGTGAGTATATAGGTTAATAGACTTGGTAAGGCTGCCTCTCATAAATACTCAGCTTCTCCTCCATAGATGTAATCAAACCACTCACATCTAGCATCTCATTTGTAAGCCTGTGCCAATTAGCTCTTTCAATAGGAGCCCATTCCTTCTTAACCTGATCTAGTGCATTCCTCACTTGATGGATGATATGATCAGGAATTTCTTGGCCACGTCCCCTTCTGGTGTCAAGATCTATTACATACTTTTTGTATCCCAACAGTGTTTGCTTGAAGGCAAAAATGGGTTGATTGGCAAAGAGACTGGGTTGAGTGGGAGAAGTGACATAATGAGAAGACTGGGCATAAGGCTGATATAACTCATGATAGGGTTGGGACTGGCCATATTGAACTTGATAAGGATCAACATAAGGCTGGTAAGGATCATAGCCATGCTGGCCAAGGAAAACAGGGTCCATGGCTCTGAATGATGGGGGTATACATACCAAAATATGCTTCTTGATGGTACGGTACCAAAATTGTTTAACCAATTGATTTAACTCAGAGTTGCCATTGGTGTTTGATTCAAAAAGCCTCCAAAGGCTGGTTGGTCGAAGAACACACCAAAAATTCTTTAACTCTTTGGACACAACTTGTCCCAGTTGATCCCACTGGGTGTGCCAGAAACTGTTGACGTTAATGGATTGCACTCATGGGCAGGAAGCCGAGCTCCTACCTTCCACACGCAAAAATAGAAACTCCCCTCTCACCTGTGGGACTAGCAAAGCTGGAGGAGATAATCTCTAGATAAGGGCTAGCTCCCTTTGATGCATCATGTTCATTCCAATAAGTGCAAACACACACACACACACACACACACACACACACACACATATATAGATATATAAAGGGGGGATGAAAAGGGAGAAATATTATAGGAAACAAACCTACTCTAAAAGAGGTGATGCACCAAAATAAAGTGACCTTCTCATGTTCACACTTAAATCAAAAAAACACACAGATACACTTCAGACTTGGCAAAAGGACCAGGCTGCAAGAAACATGGTAGGGAGGCTCTAATGGAGAATACAGAAAATAGAGATCACCAAAGGTGCTATGAAACGCACACTTATGTAGTGATTGTTCTTCTTCTACACTTCCAAATATAGCTCACCTTGTCAGCTATAGAAATGGCACTTGTAGACAACAGGTATGTTGGTGTCAAACTTGTGAAAGCATCAAGAAACAATGACTAAACACAAACTAACACTCGAGACATACTCAGAAATATCTATCCAAGATAGAAAAAAAACTGCATTTTATTAATTCAAGTGAAATTTTGCCAAGGCTACACCTTACAAATGTGGAAGATCATTACAAAAATGACAAGTCCTCCATATATAGGAGAAGAAAGGAGGCCTTTTGGCACCCCTTTTACAAGTGGCCCATTCACATCCTTCTCATTGGGAAGAGCAAGCCACTCAAAACATCAATGAGCATGCACCCTTTGTCTACTTGTAAGGCCGCTTCTTCAAGGTGATTACACGGTTTGTCTACTCATAAATGTGAAATGAAGAAAATTGGTTGCATTGCTAGCTGTTTGCACCTTCTAATGATTAATTCATAGGCACTGTGTCATATGCTGGAGTTATTTCTTGAATCAACGCCTCCCTTCACCACTTGGATAACCTATTTTCTCCATGCTTGGCACTTTGTCTTTTCCCTATCTTGTCTCTTCTGCTCCTTCAGCCCTCGGGGGTGATCTTCTGGTGGGTCGCTGCATTTTTGGGCCTTTTCCATGGTTAGCACTCCTTTGGTTCAAAAGCAAACAACTTTTTCACTGTATGAAATTTGGCATTCACACGATTGTCATCGCTTTGAAAACCAATGGCTAATTCACTTCCTTATATTTGACAGCTTTTAGGACGTCATCATCATCGGTAAATTCCTTCAGGCTTTTTTGCTTATTGAACCAACCCTTGAACCAATCACGTTGAACTAAAGCGTTGAACCGGTTCAATAGTTCAACACTGCACGCTAAGCATGATTAAATTGAGCCTTTGAAATTTGCCAATGAACTGAAATCCATTGACCCATTGAACTGAACCGAAGCGTTAAACCTTAAGCTTTGAACCGATGCGTTGAACTAAACAAATAAACTAATTAGTTAAATTGTTGATTGAACTCTGCATTGAATTTAGCTGATTGAACCAAAGCCAAAGAACTTGAAGCTCAAACCAAGCACCTATAGAGCCCGTAGAAACTTCTGGACTTGTGCAAAATCAAAAAATGAATTGGCCTTAAACAACAGGGGGAGAAGTTGATCGATTTTTTGCCCTATTGGGAAAAATGGTCAACACCAGCGTCAAATAGATATTTGAGATTTGAAACTTATGGGTTATGTTCACTTTCACCTTTGTTTTCTTTAGACTATCTAAAAAATTTTGATATGATGAAAAAAATATCTGTGTAACTTATTTTTACTTGAAACCCTAGCTCAATGACATAAGAAGATGAATGGAATCACATAATAAAAAGGGATTAGTGGTTGAAGTTGTGATTGACCTCAACACCCCTTATGTTGAGTGTTTCCTACATACCAATACTCTGAAGAGGGATCATTTCATGTAATTTTCACATGCTACAGTGGTGTGCGAAAGGGTAGTGAAAAATGATAGGTGTTGGTGCAATCCTAGTGTGATTAAGTGCTTAAACTATGACTTATGAACTTTGAATGTATTTAGAATTTATCTCATGGATAATAGGGTTGTATATAATAAAAATTGGGGAAAATAGAGAATTTTATTTCAATGTGAAATTAAAATTCTAGTGTTTTCTATTGTAGAAGCTTTTTATGTGAAAAACAGTTTGAAATGTGGATTTATAGTGATATTTTTAGAATTAATTCAGATGGGGCTTGTTAAAATTATGGGCCAACCCTTTATGAATTTTAATTTTTATAAATTAGTCATTATTTGGTAGGAGGACACTATTGGTAGAATTGGATAATATTGAGGAATGTTATTGTCTAAATAGGGTGTTATTAACCTAGTATTAAGAACTACTAAACTAGAAGTGTGAGTCAATCTAAAAGTGAGATTAGTCTACTTAGGATTTTGGATAAGGATGTTTTGGGGTCATTGTTTTTCTTAGAAGAGTGAGTCATCTACATATAAAGCAAAAGAAAGTGGTTAAAAGGACCCATAATAGGTCACGAGCTAAGAGTGTAAAAAGGGTGGCCACAAGTGCACTATTTTAGCTTAAATGTTAATTTATGTGTCTACATGTCCCACCATTTTATTTTAGCAATGTATCAAAGAGATATTACTACAATAAAAGGAAAAATGCATACCTGAACTTACCTATAAATTTTCATCTTGAATGTAGGCCACAACATTGAGATATGCTTGATACAAACTTGCAATGAAACATGGATAAAATCAATCCTTAAGATGGAAATAAATAAGGAAATATAAGAGAAACTTATATATCTAATAAAAAGGATCAAATACGCCTAATTAAGTATGTAAATTTCTATGGTTTCTTCATGAAAAATTAGAGAAAACTTGGTGATTGAAGAGGGTGTAACCCTTGGATATTTCATTTACGTTGAAAAAATTGGGTTGGACTATGCATTCCCTAATCCTCATTGAAAGGAGAGTGTGCCTAATAAATCAAGGTGTGATTCACTCCATCATTTCATAACCAAATTATTGAATTATTTTGGAATCCTTATATGAATTCTAATTTTGATGGGAAAAAGGTGAAAAAAGTGGTTATAAAGGTGAACTAATTACTACAGATGAAATAAAGCTCATTTATGGTAAAAAATTGGTGAAAAATGAGTTTAAAATGTTAGTGTAATTTGGATCTGTGTATACAACATGGAAAATGAAAATAATTACCATTATATCTATTAAATTGATGAAAAAATTAGCAAGGAAAAAGTCATATGTCACACACATGCCCCTAATATGATATATATTGTATATGGATTCTAAGATTGAATAATAAAAACTGAAATTCTAAGTAACAACTTACATGCTAAACTGGAACACATGCCATACATGATGATCCAAAACTGAGAAAATCTAATATAAAACCCAAGTATTTTATTAAAACTAAAATGGTGTACCTGTTTCATATTACCTAGGATTCTAAGAATTTCTAGAATTGATTGTTTTATACTTGCTAGGATATTAACACCCTATTTTGGACAATGACATGAGTTCTTGTCCAAATGGAGCACTCCTATTTGAAACTAATTTCTAAGTCATTTTTAGGCATGCTCTATGATCCATTATATGAGGTTTGAAAAATCATGTCTCTATACTATACTATAGGGGCCTAGTCTTTAGGACAAGCCATTGTTTATACCCCCTCTTTTGAGGTGAGTTGTTGAGCCTACAAAATAACTTAACTCAAAATAAAAATTTATGTAATAGATATTATGCAAAAGATGTAAATATGAGTAATAGTGATAACATGTAAAAATCATGACATCATCATATAGATAAATTGAGCTAAATAGTGATGTGATATGCATGTAGAAACAAGCATACATAATGACATTATCAAGATAGATGTTAGCAATGAGTAACTCAAATAAGTGATCTGTACTGAGTATGTAAAGTTGAAATAGAGTAATCTGAGAAGGGATGCATGATATCCATCATGGCACAGAAGGGTTAGGAGGATGCATGATGTCCATCATGTCATAAAAATTTGAGCAAACTAAACACATAAATGTCATGGCCATGACACACACAAAACATGTAATAGAAGGCCAAGTGAACACATACAAGGGGCATGTTAAAATTTAAATCACACTTATAGAAACATATAATGAAGGCATAGATCCACATAAAGGACATGTTTAAATTTATAAAAACCAAATAAATAATATACACAAGACATGAAGCAAGAAATAAAACATGGAAAACATGCATGAATACATATAGTTTATCAACATAAGCAATTTTTAACACTAGAAGATTCAGTCACTTAGGTGCCCACTAAGATATCATTGTGTTCGTAAGTGATAAATATACATAGATGTTATTCCATGTAAAGAGATGAGATATAAACAATAAGGGATATTCAAAAAAGGATAAAACCTATGTATAATATGCTCTAAATGAGCTTGTTGATGTATATACAAGATGTAGAAGTTATATGTTTGGTTAAGATCAAATGATAACATGTGATCAATAGGACAATAATGGGGGAATAAGACAACAATGGGGTACACTCCTATCTAAATATGGATCTATTGTTTGATTATAGTTTTTGAGTTTAGGATAGTGAAATAACCTACAACTGGGTGTGGGGATGACAACATGTATACTCTGTAGTTACTTATGTACATTTGTGAAGCATATATGATTTGAAACTAGATAGAAGTAAGTACTGAACAACTATGAAAAAATTAAATAATGTAAGTTAACTAAACATAAACATGCATAGAACCTGATTTTTAATATATATATATATATATATATATATATATATATATATATATGAAATATATGATAATATAAAAATCAAACAACACATCCAAGGGATGTGAATAATTGAAAGGTGGATCTAGAGTAGAGAAATTATTGTTGGATGCTGAATATTGAAAAAATCCCATAGGTTATCATTAATCCTATTATTCATGTTATATAATTTTAGCATTGTCTTTGGCATTGTTTTGAATCCCATGCATCCATATGACATGATGTTCTACTATGTAGGAAGCCTTATGTGTAGTTTTTGGATGGACCTAATTTGAGTCCTTTTCCCTATTTCATAATATGTAATTATTTTCAATAGCATCATGAAGAATACAACTATGCTATCTTAACATTTAAATGTGAGAATTTTTTTAACCTATCCACTATTGCATCCATTTTGTGTAACCATGTTTGATCGAATGTAGATTTTATTTGATTTTCTATGTTCATATCAAAGAATAGTATATGTACCACTTTAGGGCCATATGTAATCGGTATTGTGATGTGGCCTATGGAATCTTGTAAATATGTATGTTTCTAAAAATCATCTTGATCATGCCCTATATGTTGAAGGAATACAAGTGTGCATACATTTATCTCTATGTCCTCATCTATTCCCAAATGTTGTCTATATTCATTCTCAATGAAACCTTGAATATCTAAAGGGTTATTTCTATAATGGTTGTAGTTTATACATACGTGACCATGTTGTTGAGCCCTAGTAGGTTGTGGTGTGGGATGTATAACCTACGTAGTTCATGTTATGCATCAAATTTTTACCCTTTGAAATGTAGTTCAAGCCTTGTAAATTTGATGAAACATGGAGACACCTCAAGGTTGTGGGTACCCTATTGAAGAGGTGAATCTCTAAGTCAAAGGGCCAACTTCCCTTGATGAATCACTTAAGCCCAAACACTACTCTAAAAATTGCTATAAAAAGGGAGAGAAACCTATTCTAATGAAGGTGATGCAACAAATATGAACTGATCACTACCAACCAACTATAATTGCACTTTAAAAAAGAGACTAACCTACACATGACACTAATCCAAATCTACTTCTCTACATAAATATTTTCAATGGATATTTGTGAAGCAAGCTTGAGCTAAGAGGACTAGTCAATAGGTCATGACATGACACTAGTGAAAATAAAAATCACTAAACCTATAAACACTTTATTTGAACACTTCAAGAGACCTATAAAAATACTTTCAAACTGAATATGAATGCTAAACAAGGACAACATGCAAAGGAACTAAATTTATCACTTATCAAGACTAACTAGTCAAATACACACATCAAAACTAGTCCATGGATAAGGTAAAACTAAGTTGTTCTTTATTGATCAAAGGTTGGGAATGGGTAGGGCTTCACCATACACTTCTATGTGTTTCCAGGTGCTAAATCAGCTTATGCAACACTTTTCAAAAACCATTGTGTAGAATCAATTAAATTCCAATCACCTTCAAATTTCACATGATGATATCCAAATGTGAGTGTCAAATAAGTCTCAAAAATTCTCTCTCACATGCAAAATGCACATCTATGAAAATTGGCTTCCGAGCTGATTTTTACTTGGTCAATTTTTTGTGTTTCTAATTTTCAGATCTGGCCAATGTGCACATTTCAAGCTCATTTTATCAGTGATAAAGGAGGTCAAATCTTATTCAAATTTATCATGGTGATAGCTAAATGTCATGAGAGTGTAATAGGAAAGATAGTGTGCATGTATTAGATATAATGTGTGGAATGCGTAGCTATGAAAATCAGATTTTGTATTGATTTTTTTACTCAATCATTTTCTACATCTCCCAGTTGCTAAATCGACCCAATAAGCACTTTTGAATTGCATTTGTGTAGGACCAAATGGAGTATAAATTCCATGTTTTTTATAATTCTCCTCTGATGGTATGAAAAGTTAACGCATTTTGTTTTGCAATTTTGTGAGCTTCCAGTGAAAAGTTATGATGGTGTGAAGTGACCCTTTTCAGAAGGTTTATCACTCGGCCAACTTTGTACCAAAAAACACTCAGAGGGAAGGTCATAGGGGTTATTTTTATCTTTTTAAAAAATAAAAAAAAACTTTTTGATCATATTTTCAAGATATTTATATAAGTTATGATGGGTTTTGCTCATTTATTGCTTTGTGGTTTTCCATTTTTCCAACTTTTAAAGGTGATTATGTGATTGTGTACGACCGCGTGTTAGGTTTTTAGCCATATATTTTGATCTTCATCTCCATTTTTGATACCATTTGTTGTGTTGGAAAGATAACTTCTCCTTATTTGTAATTATGTTGATTTCAAATTGGAGAAATGTATGATCAAAATTGGTTAATATCACACCTGTAATGTTGTGTTGATTTGACAAGCCTTCATGAAATGTCTAGAGGATTTTAGAAGACCAAGTGGGGGATGTGATTAATTTGACAAGTGAGAGAGGTTAAATGGAAATATGATGAAACTCAAACCATTTAATAAGCCTTCTAGAAGAATGAATACTTTCTCCATGTAGGATGACATCACTCAAGTCATCATCCATTTTCCCCTCTTCTGTCTTCCATTTTATTCTATATATCTCTCATTTTTTTCATTTTAAGAGACTACTTGATCTTATGGTATGGTTTAAACCTATCCATTTTGTAATGAAAACACCTCTTGGAAGAAATATAAGAGTTAATTTACCTTTCTATATGATTTCATCTTGTGTTTAGTTGAGTTTGAGCATGAATACTTTATGAAGGATCTCTATTTCTTGGTATTTGTCCTCTCTCTTGCCTCTATGCAAGATATTTTTCTATTTGTAGGTCTTAGGATGTTTTATATCAGTCATGAGGTGAAGATAGGTTGTGGATACGATCATCCCTTCCTCCTTTATCTTATTTCCTTGAGCCTTCTGAAGAAACACTTATGCAGCGAGCTAGTTATGGAGTTTGTGTGAGTGTATGAGTTCTTGGATATCATATGTGTGTTTCTTAGAGCAATGAGGAGTGTCAAAGAATGGTGTATCACCCCTTTTTTTCTAGTCATCCCTTTCTCCTTTTTCTAACCCTTTTCTTTGGCAATCAATAGTTTAGAGTAATTTGCTAAGAGCCTAATTGATACACCTAGTGACATGCTATCGTTATACCTCTCATTTAGCCAATCAATAGTTTGGTGTCATTTTCAACTAGGGTAGTGTCTGATGGCTATTTAAAATGAGACTGTTTAGTTTTGGAATTGTATAGTTTACTATTTGAGTGATTTTACTTTTGGTGTGCTTTTTAAATCTTAAAAACATTAAATGGAACTCTAACTCTAGTTTATAGGAAAGTAAATCTAATTTTTTTGTTAATCATTCACACTATCAACATCCAAAACTTAAACATCCATTTTTTAACATCTAGAACTTCAAACTAGGAACTTAAGAACTCCTGAAATGAGAACGAGATGAGTATTTAAACTCATCTCAACATCTATTCACAGGATACAAAATATTTATGATCTTAACTCTCAAATCTGTTTATTCAAAATATAGACAATCTAGGAGTTAGATCCCACACTTTAAGGAAGGCATTGGAACCAATTCAACTAATCATAGATAGGAAATGACTAATCTTAACTGAAGATAATTATCTAGTTTAAACAATAAAGATACAAATATATCTAGACAATTTTAAGACATTACCATGAATGGTAATGTCTAAAATAAGACATCTAGATATATAAAGTATATTTATAGATATCTATAGAACTGCTACTTTGAGTAGTAGGATCTAGTTGGTCTCTAGAGCACATCCAGGTTTATTCGAAGCATTTTGTACAAGTTTTTGGAGCACCATATACAGGTCTTTGGAGCATTCCTATACTTATTCTAAGCGTCCTATGTATGTCTTCAGAGCACACCAGGACATCTTTGGATCAATTCTGGAGCATCTTTGGAATGTCTTCATAGCAGTCAATTTTTGAAGCTTACTTATTTAATCCTAAAAATTGTAGCTAAAAGAGTTGTCAAAATTATGTATTTCCTTCTCAAAATTACCTCATCATTAGGATGTGTTGATGTACTAAAAATTACCCAATCCTTGGGATGTGTTGTACTCAAAACTGTGTTATTCATCCAAGTTAGACACAATAACAAGGTAAAAAATTAGAAATAAATTACATAAAAATAAATAACAAATTATATTTATATCCTACTTAGATCAAACTTTAACTATTAAATGCAATATAATATATAACCAAAGGCAACACTTTATGGACAATTTATATAACTATGATGAGCTATATGAAATGATCATCATTTATCCCCCACACTTTACGTTTTACAATTCCTCTTGTAAAAAAGTGGGATGACTGATCCTTAATCCAAATTTTTTGATTCAAACCTCTGACTCAAATTATAAACTTCAAAATGATGGCCCTAAGCATGGTGGCTCCTTGACAAGTATTCAAGATCTCTGACAACTGTATGCACCGAGGGTTCAAATTCAACTTCTATTTGAGAATTCCAACACCATCATGGAGATAGAGGACACAGAATGATATGAGGCCTAAAAATCATACCAATCTAGACATCTTAACCTCTTTCCTCTAATAACTCAGTGATTATTTAGCATTTTGCATTGGCTCTTCTTAAATTCCATCTAATATTGTTGGGGATGAGGACTTCCTTACGCTTCAACTCAATATATAATATCTCCCACATGACAAGACTTCCATTGAAACCATTGGCATAATGGTGGTTTTAAAAATATCTGAAAGTAGCAATATTATATCTCAATAGCTCATGATACTTGTTATTCATATACATATGATACAATGGTTAAAAAGAAGAAATAAGTTTCTTTACTTCTGAAAATTGTGGTCTCATGCATAACCTAGTGGTGCTTTATAATTCTAAAAATATATTATTGGCCTATTGCCATTCCATTTTGTTCTTTAGAGTGGAGATAAAGGCACACAATTGTCTCTCAAAAAAATAAATTTATTAAAAAACTAGATTGATATCTAAACAATAAATTGAAAATATAGAACTCATAAATGGCATCATGTCTTTCTTCAGTGCTCTTTAGAAAAATGTCCATAAATACATGCTCATCTTCAATGATATGTGAAAACCAAAGAAAATTAATTGAATTTGACATTTATAAAACTACTCATGTAAGAAAAGAACATAAATTAATGACGGCTGCCTGTATGCTAATAGTTTCTCAAAAATATCACAAATGTGTTGGATAGAAGCCTGTGCATTATGCAATTGTAGTTGGGATTCTGCCAATTGCTTATGATATTATTCCTTAAGTTTGGTATTTTCATTCTTAAACTTTTGAATTTTCTTCTGGGTGTTATGCCAGATAGAGATTATTTCATGTAATAGAATAGGAAAAGTGGGAACAACTCTTATTAGACCCTGTGTCTAAACTATAATTTCTCATGTTTCTCTTTGCATGACCTGAATAGAGGCTTGTAACTCATAATTTTGAGTGATGAGCTATACTATTCTATTAGTATGTTGGGAAAGCATTGTATTTCTATCAAAAATACTTTCCCTCAGATTATTAATCAGATTATGTTTATCAACATTGACATTTTACAAATCAATAATTTAAGTGTCCTTGATAGCAAGAGAATTTAGTGAATTACTCAATTATTGGGTCTATGAAAACATTACATTGTGGACCCTAGTTTGTTCATCTTGTATTCATTGAAGAAATATTTCTTGTTCACTAACTCTAGTAACTTATTCTTCCCACCTTTGTTTCAAATTATAAATCATCAAGTCCTTACCTTTCAAAGTTAAATGAAGAACATCTAACTCTATTTTTTGTAGTCTGATTATTTCCTCATGGCATGATAAATATATGGCATGCTGTAATTATTTTTTTCATTAAAAAATTGTAGATAAGATGGACTTTTTTCAATCAAGGGTACCTTACCTTTATTAGCAACAAAGGGCAAAGAATGCTCTACTTCTTGAGGTACAACTTCTTCTATGACCTACACATCTTCTTCTTCCTACAAGATAAGTCAACAAATGTGCCAAAGTTTAGTTGGAGGAGGATGAGGGAGTCTGAAGAAATTCTCATTGGTTAATTTGATCTTTGACACGATATCTTTGAAACCAATGGCAATGGAGATGGTTGTTCTAAAATTTGAACTGTGGGTTCTTCAATCTAGATTGTAGTGGAAAGAGGAGAGGTAGGGTGCAGTGTCTTTTTGGTAGGAATTGGAGAAAAAAATTAGAGGAAAGAGGATAAAGCCTTTTCACCCCTTGGTTTACTGAGAAAATAATGGTGACAAATGAGTTTAGCAAGCCCATGATGGTGGGTAGACCCAATACCTCCTATTATCTTACAAGAAACATTAATTAGAACATTATGAAGGAAAGAGGGAATATTGATTTTATATTCTTCTCGAATAACTCCTTTCCTCAAGTAAATAAGGAGTCTCATAGGATCTCCATCCACTACTATAAATTAACCATCACAAGTGATATATTTCATTATCTAGAAAACAACATTTTATCGAGGTTGAGGAAGACTTTCTCTCAGAATTCCCTTGGCCATTCTTTGGGGGGATTTCGCTAGTCTAAGGTGTGGCTCATTTTCTTCAACAAACATATAAATCAAGTCAAAAAAATTAATCTTTTCAATGTCAACTACTGTGTCCTCAGGAATCCCAGATAGAGCACTGATTACAGAGGGATTTACTGGAATGTTCTTCACTTTGATAATAGCATGATATTCATCAAAATTCTCATAGAATTCTTGTACAATTTTTTCATGGAATCCATGAAACATTTTTAAGAAATTCAACCAACCTGTTATTTCAAATAAGTCTCTAGTTGCTTCATCTTGCAGTAATGCATTGAAGGATCTCGGTTCACTCTTTTTTTTTCTCACCCATCTTTGGATCTAGCATTTTTTTATTACAAATCTGACTATACTATAAAAACATGGAGCTTGAATTCACATAGGGAATATGGGAAACAAGAGGTTAGAGATATGACATAACAATTGATGGTAGTGACAATACAACAATGAATAGCAAAACAGGTTATATGATGTGATTATAATAAGAATGATGGTGACAGTTATGGTTACCTCTTCAGATCATATGAGATATAATGGGAAGGTACTTTATCTAATCAATTACTAATGATGTGTCATAAAGGTCATTATTGGCAATACTGGGAGAAATAATCACAATTAATTATGCATCATACACAATATTTTTGAAAGACCCTCTATTTAAAACATAGTCACATCAATCTTATTTGAAAAGACTATTTGGAAACATCATCACATCAAATGTATTGGAAGACATCTTTTAAAAATACCATCACATCAAATCTATTGGAGGAGATATTTTGAAAACACCATCACATCAAATTATGGATTGCAACATTGGTGGTCTAATGGCATTATCTTGATTCTCAATGATGGAGGTGGATTATTCCCATTCATGATTTTTCATATTAAGAGCATATCTATTAGTCTTTGAAGCATAGCTTCCAGTCTTGGTAGCTAAGTCACTGGTCTTTGAAGCTAAACCTTCAGACTTCAAAGCAAAATAGTAGTCAATTCAGACTTTGTTTATATATATATATATATATAAGGTTATTTATTTATATATATAAGGTGTTAAATTATATAAGGTTTTTGTAATAAATTAGGTGCTTTATATATATATATATATATAAAGCACCTAATTTATTACAAAAACCTTATATAATTTAACACCTTATATATATATAAATAAATAACCTTATATATATATATGTGTTTTTGTTTGTATATATTTCTAGCCAATTGCATTTGCTTAATCCATGTCTTATTTGAAGAAACACTTGGGGGATCTGTTGATAGAGGCAATGGTTGAGCTAGAGTTATCCCTTGGAAGGCAAACATTTGGGGAGGAAACCTAACCTCATGGTAGAATAAGTCATTGTAGTATTTTTTGCCCATGGCTAATGCAATGGTATTGAAATTAGTGTCTTAGAAGACTATGCTTGTCTCATATGAATAAAGAAATGGGACATGTTCTGACTTGGCAGTACCAAGCATTCCTATTCCATCCATGGTTTTTGAATTTTGATTTATGATCTCATATATTATCTTAATGCTAGATTAATGCATAAGCATCCTTTTTGGTAAGCTTGATTAATGCAATGCTGATGGCGATCCTGGTTCTTGTCATATTAATGGTAAGCTTGTCAAAATTTAAAATATTACTTTTAGTAATTAATTGCACCAAATTTTGATTTAGATTTAATTTGAATTTTATTTGCCATCAATTTTAGCTTTAAATCTAAAGATTTCCACCTTTCAACACGTGGCTATTAATTCAGATCTAGCTAAGTACTCGCATGGCCTGAATATGACTAAGCTACCTAGTTGGCTTGAAATCTAGACATGTGGTACCTTTTAATTGCCTCATAGATTCCTATAATGCAGCTTTGCATGATGACTCATTTGTATCTCACCACATGGCAACTCTCAATTCATAACAATCTCTCAAGTGGTGCCTTTTAATTTTGATACCTTGAAGCGGAAATCCACTCTTGTGCATGTTTGAAAGGTATCTCCTAGGAGATACCTTGAAGGTATTACAAGGACCTTCAAAATATCACCTAGTAGTGTCTTCCATGTAAAGGAAAATTCCAAAAAAAATTCACTCTTGTGCCTATTTGAAAGGTATCTACTAGGAGATATCTTGAAGGGGAAATCCCCTCTTGTGCATGTTTAAAAGGTATCTCCTAGGATATACCTTAAAGGTATTACAAGGGCCTTCAAAATATCACCTAGTAGTGCCTTCTATGTAAAGGAAAATTCCACTTGTTCTTTGAAGGAGAAATCCACTCTTGTGTTTGTTTGAAAGGTATCTCTTAAGAGATACCTTGAAGGTGAAATCCACTCTTGTGCATGTTTGATAGGTATCTCTTAGGAGATACCTTGAAGGTATTGCAAGGACCTTCAAAATATCACCTAGTAGTGCCTTTCATGTAAATAAAAATTCTACTTGTTCTTTGAAGGAGAAATCCTCTCTTGTGTCTGTTTGAAAGGTATCTCCTAAGAGATACCTCAAAGGGTAAATCCACTCTTGTGCATGTTTGAAAGTTATTTCCTAAGAGATACCTTGAAGGTATTACAAGGGCCTTCAAAATATCACCTAGTAGTGCCTTCTATGTAAAGGAAAATTCCACTTGTTCCTTAAGGGAGAAATCCACTCTTATGCCTATTTGAAAGGTATCTCCTAGGAGATACCTTGAAGGGGAAATCCACTCTTGTTCATGTTTGAAATATATCTCCTAGTAAATACCTTAAAGGTATTACAAAGGCCTTCAAAATATCACCTAGTAGTGCCTTCCATGTAAAGGAAAATTACACTTGTTCCTTAAAGGAGAAATCCACTCTTGTGCTTTTTTGAAAGGTATTTCCTAGGAGATACCTTAAAGGGGAAATCCACTCTGATGCATGTTTAAAAGGTATCTCCTAGGATATACCTTGAAGGTATTAAAAGGGACTTCAAAATATCACCCAATAATGCCTTCCATGTACAAGAAAATTCCAGTTGTTTCTTGAATGAGAAATCCATTCTTGTGCCTGTTTGAAATGTATCTCCTCGGATATACCTTGAAGGGGAAATCCAATCTTGTGCATGTTTTAAAGGTATATATTAGGAGATACCTTGAAGGTATTACAAGGGCCTTCAAAATATCACCTAGTAGTGTTTTCCACATAAAATAAAATTCCTCTTATTCATGTTGAAGGTATCTATTACAAGATACTTTCAATGTTCCATTCAATGGATGACAATTCCCTTCGAAGTATTTCTGAGGAGATTATATCAAGGGCCTTGTAATTACTTCAAGTTACCCATGAAGGTATTACAAGGCCCTTGAAGTAATATTTTAGTAGATATCTAGAAGGGTGTTGTCAAACATATCAATAGTTGTTGCACATCTAAGACTAGCATATCAATCAAGACAAAAAAGAAATCATTCGTATATTTTGCACACTAAGAGTCATTGAATTATACAACCAAAAAAATATGTTTAATTACATAAAAATTGGAAAGAAAATATAGAAATACATGAGTTGACAACTAAAATTGCTCCTACTCCTGTATATTGAAAATTCTCTGACCCTTCAAAACTATGGGTTCCATGTGTTTAAATAAACTTGGGGAAGGGATCACGCCATACTCCAAGTACATGCAAGATATATTACATGTCATAATTAGAACCTCAATTCTAACTATGGTCAAAACCATATAGAGTTATCTTATAGTTGTTAATAACTTAATTTATCCTTTACAAAAATCATGCAACGTATCCATGTTTAAGAAAATAAATAGGCAACTTTATAATATGATTTAAACTATAAGAAAATTATAAATATAGAAATATATACTATTATAGAAATGTGCATGTAAAAACTTGGCCCTTCATGGTTGTGTTGACATTTTTATGGTTGCATAGACTTTAGTTGGTTTTTTAACTACGGTTGCTGACTTAGAATTGGAAGTGGCATCTTAAGTCTACTTCTTCTTTGCCTTTATCTCGAGCCAAAATTTATGTGATACATCATGCTGCTACCGAATTATGTCCAAATTAGAAGAGGGGGTCTATGCACTCTATCATCCTATCTAAATAGCTTTGAATGCTCTACTTTATTCATCTAGAAATTAATCTTGAAGATCTCAACTTTAGTCACCTTCTTCCTGGCAAATCTCAACTTTACTTCTATGTCCTCAACCAATGGTCCTTGTAGACTTTGCTTAAATTTTTCTAAAGCCTCTTGAATAAGTTGATAAAATTTCATCTTATTGATCAACTTCCTTGTAGCATCCTTTACTTTGGACAATTTCAAATCATTCAAAATTTAGATAATGAGGGCCTCTTGCTCTTCATATTTAGGGAGAAAATCCCTAGTTGTTGTCACCTATTCCCTGTACTCTTCTATTCTAATGACCACTAGGTTGAGTGCATTAGATGCCTCTAATGGTATCATGAGATCTAGGCGGTTATAATCCTTATTAGTTGTGTAAACAATTAACATCTTCAATTTATTATCGTCAGATTTAAAAGAATTAAATAATTGATTAGTATTGTCAATATGGGGGGCTAATTAAGCCCACATAAAATCTAATGTCTCCACAGAATTATAGCACTTTGATGATGCCTCTTGGACCTCAAATTCAATGCCAACTGGGATATGCACTATCTTCTACTATTCTTTTATTTTCCCCAACTCTGCCTCCATTTCTTGTCTAGCCAGCTTTGTGCCTTCATGAATTACCACCATGGCATTTTTATGTGCTTCATCTAGAGATTTGAAGTCTTCATTATAGGGGGATTCCCCCAATTATCTATTTTATCTTTTGGTCAAGGAAAAGACCTCTTGTCTCTCTTCAAAAATTAATTCCCTACCAACATCATCTTCCAGCTTCCTCTTCCTTACCCTTTGAATACTCCCAGTTGTCTCTCTTCAAAAATTAAAGTTGTAATAGATAGGAGATCTATTATTTTTAAGCTAGGGATTTGAGAGGTCTTGGGCCTTAAATCACTAGTCTATGGCAAAATTATCAACTGGTTGAGGTCTATCTCCTTTGTGGTTTTGACCACAACTTATTATTTAACTTCCTCAACTAGTTCTTGTTTCTTTGTTGCCTTGACAATTATGTCAAGCAAGGAAGGCCAAATAATCTTAGACCAATCCAAATATCCATATTGGGGGAGTGGATGGACTGTGATAACCTGTGTCTTTGCCTTCTTGCCCTTGCTTGAGCTAGTGACAATGGTTTTCTGGGATGGAGTGGTGGATAGCATAGGAAGAGTGATTTGGGTGGATGAGACATGGAGCGGGGAGTGGCCATGGTTGTCTCAATCTTCTTGGATGACCTTTTCCTTTTTAATGATCTAATTATGGTAGTGTTAGAAGGAATAATGGAAGTGGCCATGATGGAAGTGGGTGGCATGGTGGTGGAATATGGATCAAAGGTAGTGGAAGGGAGATCAATAGTGGTAGCATCCTTCTCAATTATTGGGGTGAGTAGAGAAAAATGCAAGAAAGAGGAGGTGGTTAATGGATCATCAGGATTGGAAGTAACAACTTCCACCTTGAGATTTTTCAACACCAATGAAATTGGCATAGATGCAAAAATAGGAATAGAAGAAGAGAGCAAGGAGGTGGTATATACAAACAAAGCCTTTTACATGTCATGTCTTCCATAGATGGTGCTTTCCCCTTGTCGACTTTGAGGCTCAAAGCTTTGGCTTTTTGTAACTCTGCTTATTCATTAGAATTTTCTTCTTCCTCCTACACTACTACTTGTTGGGGCATTATAGGCAAGATTTGAGATTGCTCTATTGTAGGACTACCTATGGAGGGAGTCCTAGGCTTAATTTTGTAACAAATAGTAGTCTTAGGCTATGAGGAGGAGCCTTGTTGAACTGAGGTAGCTTATTTATGTGTGGCTACCCCTAAATATGTAGACTCTTATTTTTAGGGGGTAGCCACATGCATTTTAATTACACTGGTAACTAGGGCTCTTGTCTTTTCTCTTCCTCATCAGAGTAATCTAGATTGATGGGGTCTCCTGGAGCTCCCCTACAATCAGGTTCACTCAACCTTGGTTCCTTCTGGATAGCTTTCAACTTGAAAGGAAACTCCTATGATGGATCTCCTTGTTCTTTGGACTGCTCTTTGGGTTGGTCCTTCCAACAGTTTGAAGATGTCCATCCTGCAAAGAGTGGCATTCTATTATGAAATTCCTTCATAGTGATTGAAGGTTCTTGTTGAATCACCCTTAAGTGATCCTCCTTCAAATCAACAACCCTTACCCTTTCCAAGACCTCGTTATCATATATGTTTTCATGAATAAAAAGTCATAACCATAATGGACATGTTGGTGGGGGATACTAAGGCCCTGAATGTGTTTTTGGATGTAGCCATGAGGATCCCAATCTCTATTTGGTATTATGGGCAAATGATAACTCTTTATCTCCAAAGTTTCTTCTCATTATGTGGACCATCCTAACAATGACCATATGGTGCCCATAGAATGTGCTCTTCTTATTTTTGAGTAGGTCTTCCTCAATGCTCCATGAAAGTTAGAAAGCAATTTCTTGCTCAACTAATTTATCAGGTAATTATTTTGGAAGGCTCAAATGATGAACCTTGTGCCCAAAGATCATGATAATAGTGTAGTCAAGATACAAAAAATCATCACCTCTTTCAGATAGTGTTTTCATGATGTTTTCTCTAACTCTGGGCATTGGAGACCCATGGATTGATTTTCAGACTTGAGGATAAACATCCTCAACAATCCTCACCATATTCTTAGTATAATCATAAATATGAAAAAATTGAAAATGATCACAAATGCATTTTTTGATACAATTGGTGGTTGGGATCCATAGCTCATTGAGGATTTTATACATTGTTCCCATTAAACATCCAAAAGATATGACATCATATAGAAGTGTCTCACTAGAGTGGGCCACTTGTCCTTATGAATGAACTATTCTCTTAGCTTGTAGCTTATAATTTCACCCAAGGAAAATTTTTCATCACTGGTCAACATCATATACAACAATGGTACCCAGTCCAAATAGAGGAAATGGATGATGGACATTCTATAGATCCTATTGAGTAGTGTCATGCCAATCTGCACTACCATCATGAACTTATTTATTAGAGCAAGATTATTTCCTTTGTATGTCATGGTTTCCTTAGGGAGAAGCCATGAATTCAACACCTTTTCTGCAATATTATCATGATTCCATGAAACTAGCCTATGTTTGTCAACATAAGCATTTGGTGCTAGTAGTGACAAATAACGCTAAAAATGTGCTCTAGATATGAATTCCAAAACCATTTGGTTACCCATATGGTGCAAAACATCATCATGCATAATCTTCCCTATGAATAATAAGTCTCAAAGGAGGTTAAAGCATGGTATCATTTTGGGCTTGGCCGAAACCAAATGCAATCTCTTTCTCTTAAGTGCTAGCAAGTTTGTGATGAATAGTCACTCTCAAGGAGATAGATTTCTATCTAATGAAAATATGTCAACAAAATAAACAACATCCAATAATTTAGAATATTTCCCATACCTGCTGTCAAAAATGGTGGCATCTTAAATTGTGTCCTTGAATTTGGTCAAATCATTAATAAAAAATGATGATGGCAAAAGTGTTCCCCTGAATGCCTTAGATGAAGATGCCATTGTAATTATGTGTAGTTCTTGAAGTTTGTTTACATGTTTTATGAAAAATTCTCCTTTTTGTTAGTCGCTTATTTACTTCCAATAGTCTCATATGTAGCTAGGGATTTTCTTGTGCAGGATAATAGTCAAATTTGAATTCATTCAAGAGTAATGAAGGCATCAATGGTTGTACATCATGTATATAGCCTTTAACATTCAATTCTAGTTCATGCATTATAAATTCCCAACATTCACATGTTTCATATTTTCTACATAGTTCAAATCTAGTTAGTTTAGTTGATAGGTATCCTTATCAAGTATCAGCAAGTATTTTGGTTTATTGGTCAAGTATAGTGGGCTTTTGGAACTTAGGAATTGGGAGTCAAGTTTTGTGTTATGATTGAGCCTAAAAAATATCTGAAAAAAAATTTGAAAATAAAGGCCGATATAAAAAACCTAAAGAACAAAATCATCGATAAAAGATAAGTCATTCAGAACATTTGTTTGCATAAAATGTCCAATGCAAAAAAATTGAACAAAAAAGTCAGAAGACCAAATGTCTTGAATAAAAATTTTGAAGACCAAAATCCATCAAATAAAATGTTTGAATAAAAAATCCGAAGACCAAATTATAATAATAAGGCCCGATCAAAATGTCTAAAAACCAAATCCTGAATATAATTCCTCTGAATAAAATGAAGTCCTGGAAAGGTCATTTAAGTTATCACCCAATAGTGCCTTCAGGGTCAAGGAAAATTTCACTCATGTGCATGTTGAAGGTGTCTCCTAGGAGATACTTTCAATGTTTCCTTCAATGTATGATAACACCCTTTGAAGTATATCCTAGGAGATTCCTTTCAAGGGCCTTGGATTTCCTTGAAGGTATGACAAAGCTCTTGAGTGTAATTCTTGTTCAATACAAAATGATGCAATGATGGATTTTCCTTGTTCAACTCTCTCTTGATGATCTTATAAGGTCTATAATTTTGATGGGTTTCACATTGAATATTGGAATTAAGACACCTTTACCCCTCGATAAGATCTAGAAAAGACCTTATACATAACAATCAATGTATTTTTAACTATCTTCTTTAATTGAAACACATATTTACTCATTGAATCCTTTTTCCACCATAATAACGATGGGCAAGTTCAACCTTGAGGTATCTACTAGGAGATTCCTTCAAGGGCCTTGTAATACCTTAATGGGTGACTTGAAACTATATCATTGAGGGTAACATGAAGGTATCTTAATGTATGACTTGAAATTATCTCTTTCAAAAAGTTTCACTTTAAAAAGTTTCCAAAATAGGGGGAGGTATAGAGCAAAAAAGAAATTTCTTATGGTCTAAGGATTTACCTTTGAATATGGATTCTCCATGGATAAGTGTTTTCAAAACCAATGTTTATTATGAGTAGTTGTTGCACACACATAGACAAACATAGTCAAGTAGTTTGGGAAAGTTTGATATAGGAAAACTTAGAGATCTGGGTTAAAGGTTGCTCCTAGGAGATACCTTGAAGGAAAAATCCACTCTTGTGCCTAGTTTAAAGGTATCTCATTGAATCCCTTATACACCTTAATAACACTAGAGAAGTTCAACCTCAAGGTATCTATGGATCATAATACTCATTTTGAAGTTTTGAGGTAGTTAGCCTTTTCATTTGCACGCGCTTGGTGAAGTTTGGTGGGTGGTGTATCGGCCTCCTCTTTCTTGGGTTCTTCTTCTTCATTTTTTGGCTAAGTCTCAGTCCCTTCCACTGATGACACATGCCATCATAGTGCTCCTCAAGAAATAAGGGAGTTCTTTTTTAAATAAAAGGTGTGTCATTGGTTGAGGGAAGTTGGTCCAATTTCTAACAAAAACTTTAAAGATGGTTTTAAGGGAGACACGCATCACCATATTGCTTCTTCTAAGCATCATGGAAATCCTTAGGCAGTGTAGTTACACCATATCTAGGATTTTGAAGACCAATTGCACTCATGATCCAAAGTTATCCACTTAGTTATATTGACCTCATCATGAGTGCAAGTGTCAGATTTCAAGTGTCATTTCCTTGTGAGGTCATTATGCCCATATATTCAGGGCTCATTTATTTTGTAAAGGGGTAGAGACATTAGATAATAGAAATTATTATTATTATCATATAACAGCCATTATAATAGTTATTTTTGGAATAAAAATAATAGTAGTTATTTATTTTCATTTCATGACCTTAGTAGGTACCCCTCGTGGAAAGGGTTGAATATTGTTTACCGTGCCTTTTGGCCTTTTGTATTATGTTCTCCACCCAAAAAATGAAGAGGATGTGGTGTTCTATTTCAAATTGAGTGAAATCCATTGCTATTTGTTATTTCTATTTTATGCTTCTATAGTATTGCCTCTTATTCATATTGCAGGCTTTAAATCATGCATATGCTATTTTAATTATCTATAATGCCTTAAGGCTTCAAGCTATTTTATGCAATTTTAGGAATAAATACTTTAAGAATCTCATTGCCTCACCTTAGTTAGTTTGGTTTCATTTTTATTTGCATTTACTTCTTCCCCTTTTCATCCCCCATTATTCAAAGAGTCAGCTTCTAAAATCTTAGAGGTTGCTTCATAGATCACAATTTCATCCCACATTATTGTTCACTAAGAGTGAGAGTTTTATTCATCAACAATATCCAATACGAGATTCCTTCATGGGTAACGTTAAGGTATCTCCTAGGAGATACCTTAAAGATATTTCAAACCTCAATAACACTGGGCAAGTTCAATCTTGAGGTATCCAAAAGGAGATTCCTTCGAGGGCCTTGTAATACCTTCACGGGTAATTTTAAGGTATCTCCTAAGAGATACCTTGAATATATTAAAACAAAATTCAAGGTAAATAAATTTTTTAGAGGTACAACAAGGTAATTATTTGGATCTGAAACTATTAGCATAAAAGGGAAAATTGTTTAAACTGAATTGAGGTAGAAAGAGCATGTGCATAGGACCTAAAATGCACACTCTTATGTTCAGCTTGTCATTGCCAATACATGCTCTCTCAGGTATTAGAATTCCCTTTAAGTTATCAAGTTATCACTCAATAGTGCTTTCAAGGTGAAAGAAATTTCTACTAGGAGATACATTCAACGTCCCTTTGAATGTATGACACCAGCCTTTGAGGCATCTACTAGGAGATTACTTCAAGGGCCTTGAAATACACTTGTAATACCATCATGATTAACTTAAAGGTATCTCTTATGAGATGATTTATAATAAAAATTCACTTTTGTGCATGATTGAAAGGTATCTCCTAAAAGATATCTATTGATGGATGTTTTAAAATATATTAAAAACACACTGCCCCCTCATCTTTCTCCTTTGAAACAAATGTTTGTGGATTCCTTTACCCATCATATTATATTGGTTGGTTCACATATAATTTATTTTTGGTTTGGTCATACCTTATTAGTTTGAGTGAGAGTTAATGAATATATTACAAAGATTTAATATGTATTTTATATTATAGTTTAGAATTAACATTTGTTAATATACAATTAATCACTATTTAATCATAAAAAAAATTCATGAACCGATGTAATATATAACTTGTATTTTAAAAAAGATCAATATTTAACTCATTTCAATTGTTTTGCAAAATCTCTTCGGACGAGAAAGAAATTGTCACACTTAAAAGGTAGAAGAAGGCCTTACTTCAAAAGAATTTGGATAAAAGGTAGAAGAAGGTCTCACTCCAAGAGAATTTGGATATAGTATCATTTAAACTAACAAAACTAAAATTAAATCCTCATCAACATCTTCCATTTTATGGTGATGATAAATACCTCTTGTTGATTGGTATTTTGAGTTGCTTAGTCCACCAAACATGCATGCAGATATATATTTGTTTAGCACTACATCGGGAAAAAAATATTTTTCGATTGGAATAATCCTTACCTATGATAAGGATGAACTTGAAGATGCCCTTCAATTCTAACTATAAGTATAGAACGAAGAAGAGGGAATTCTCCACCGAGCTACAACTAATTTTAATAAATTTGCACCCAGTAAAATAGAATTGACAAAAAATAATTTTTTTTGTGAAACATTTGGGTTTCATTTGAATAGCTATGACAACCTTCAATTGTTTGGGTTGATTGAAAAATATAATTTGGTCATTAGAATACAAAATATGTTGAAATAAAAACATAAACAAAGGGCAACAAATTCTACTTGCCACCATACAAACATGTATTTAAGATACCCTATAGCCATGACATAAAAAATATTGAAAAAAACAAGACAAGGGAAACATATTTGTATGCAAATTTGAAAGAAATCATACAAATACTCACACCAATGGAAAAAAATAAGATCTAACAAAAAGTTATAACACTTTTGTTAACACAAACTTTTTATCAGACACACAATGAATTCTCTATATGGTATATTTCCTCTAGCAATTACGCCATGAATATTTTTACAGAGCTCTATGAATTAGGGGACACTATTATCAAAATAAGAAACATGAATGAAAGAGGGGTGAATAATATAATTCATTCATTTGTAAAACATAATAAGGTTCCAATAAAGGATGCTTTATTAATTGATTTTGATCCAAGCAACTCTCAATGTATTATCAAATCAAAAGAAGTCCTAGAAGATATGATGGAGAAAAAACTGTAAGTTTAAATTATAGATGACCAACACATAATTATATCACAACAGGGAATTCTTTAAGAGGATGAATATAATTCACTATCATTGAGAAATAAATATTCTGTTACAAGGGTAAGATTTTTGAAAACTTGTACTTCATTCCATATTGTGCACAAAATATGTAACCAATATAATGAAGCCAATGAAATAATTTATAAGGCTTCATTTGTAGAAAGAGTTTGATATATACGTGACTTTATCCAACTGAAAGGTTGGAAGAATCTTGAAACATAGAAAAAAATAGAAAAAATACATGAACAAGATAGATACTTGTTCACACAAATGAATTGTTCAGCACAACTACAGGAGAGAAAATCCATTATTTTCATAAAATAACCCATTTAAGATTGTTTTGATAAGGCGTTTGATTTGTTTGAAAGTGACACTTTACTCATTTCAAATAAATAATATTTAAATCTGATTGGTATAATAGTACTTAGAAATATTCAAGATCTTTCAGACAAACAAATAATAGAACTAGCAGTGTTATTGGGAGAAGTGTCTATTTCCTTCTTGAAAACCCCTGGGTACAACAACATGGTTACTTGGTGAAAAAAGCTGAAGCTAGAAAGTAACATATTATAAAAAATTATATATTATTTCAGTAACATGATTCGACACTACCACTAGACAAAATGATCACACCTGAAGAGGTAATGGAGCATTATACATTTTTTGTGAAAAGGTTTGACGGTTTATGTGTCCCAAGTGAAGGTATTTCAAAACATAAAAAAGATTGGGAAGCATTATCTCAAGATTCATTAAGCATATTGAAAAAATATCTACATAATGATGGAGGTCAGTGTCTTGGGATAGATACAGAAATATTCAGCTACCATTACAGGCCTCCATGTCTTTGGCCATCCATTTTAGAAGATTTTAGTAAAATATTCATTCGTAGTCTAAATGCCAATTTGATAATTATTGATATTTTGAATATCATTGAAGTTTTTTAGGAAGAAAATCTTCACCTATTTCTTCACGCATTGATTGATAAAGTTGTTGGGACCTTCAATGTATTCATCATCCATAAAATAGAACATTTTTCTAGCACTCAGACCCCTCTCAAGAATCTGTGTGTTGGTGATTCCATTCCATCTAAGAAACGGATGTCATACTATGGGGTCTAGATAGTAATGGATTTAATTGGACTCATATTTAAGGTATCAATTTTTTTCAAGATCCCACTGATTTTCAACTTCAAGATTTCATCTTCTATTCACAACTAAGTAAATTAAAGGAAGGTTTAGACATCCAGAAGACGTACCGACATTTCAAATGATTGGTTCACACAAAATAGGAAGGCCATTAAAAAATGAACTAGGTAACTAATTTTGGGAGAGACTTATCTCTACTTTCAATAATTTAGATACATTTGACGTGCTAGGAGTATATACAAGAGCAAGATTGGTGCATGCTTGTATAAAATTACAAATAAATTTATCTTGCATTACAGAAACTGAAGAACAAAACATTTTTAATGTTCAATTTCAAAATTGTTTGACAAATTCAGAGCAACCAATATAAGAACCCATTTCAATCAGTACCAAGTGCATAACATTTTTAATTTATTTTATAATCATGCTTCATTTTATAAATATAACATCTTAACAATCTTTCAGTGTGGTTGCTTTATTTTTAAACCTAACAACTTAGGAATCTTTTGGTGTGGAACACTAATGGTGTTGCATGCAAGTGAAGAAACAATAATAATAGAAAATCATATCAATGAACATGACACATTGCAAGCTAAAGAAGGTAAGATAAGATCATACATACTTTTTAAATTATATAATTTTTTATTTATCAACTATTTATAATACTAACAAAATATTTCTTCATATGTTTATGTCTCAATTAAAACAGTTTGCAACACAACTCTAGATCTTTGTGTCTCCAACACAACCCATGACACAGCTCTGCAGGTTATTACCTCCACAAAAATAACATAAGATAAAACTATACAACAAAACACATTTTTAAAATACAAATATCAAATCAATTGATGATGAGAATTTATAGTTACTACATTATATAATACCTAGTAGGGAATAAAGAATCAAAGGTTCAATGAAAGAGTGCATCCATACAAACTAAAAAAAGGCAAAAAAAGGTGAAAATCCCTTTCAATAAATATGCAATTATACAATTTCATTCAAGTATAGAATATATTAATTATCTTTATTTATTTAAACACATTACAATTGAATTTTTTTTTCATGGACAAGAGATTGTAGAAGATAATAAAATATAGACTTGCATCAGCTTGGGATTTGGAAGTGTGGGTTCATTTTATTATTGTGTAGACTTGAATGTGTTTGTATTTACCCATTAAAATGTTGTTTAGATATTTAATTTACCTATTACAATATTGTTTACATGTCTAATTTACCTATTTTAAATAACACAATTATATTGCTATTGATTTAAACACTTTTTAATTTGATGTGTCTTATTGAAAGTATATGAATGGGGTTCAACTATTAAGGTATCATTTGAAATTAGTGATAATGAACTTCGGATTAGAAGAATAAATCCTATTTTTGTTGTTGTGATGAGTTATATAAACATATAAATACGTATTAGTATGCATAGAACAACTGATACTTTCATTATTGTAAGAATATAGATGTTGGTTGATTAATGTTAAATTCCTATCAACATCTATGAGAAACGGGTTATGAAAAAATGAGATTATTTTAGAATATAATAAAATTATGATCAAGTTATAAGGATTCAATATGAACATTTATATGCATATGTATGTTACAAAACTGACAATAGAAATGGTACATCCATGTATAATGAGTACAGTTATAATGTGTCTAACCATATATTTATTTTTATATCTATTTATATGAATCTTTATAAGATTTAAGGAAATGCCAAAAAAAATGCATCAAATGAAATGGATTATGTTTATATGTTACAATAAGAAATGTAAATCAAAACCGCATCAATGACCATTCTAGTAACATGTAAAATATTTTTTAAGAAAATTTTCATGTTATATTTCTTATAATATAATATTGTTAATAAATGATTCATTTCATTTTTAACAAATTGTAGACATTTCAAAGGACTTAAAACTGACTTCTAAAAAACTATTGATTTCGAGGTTGAATGACTTATTATTTGTTGTGCACAAAATAAAAGATATGCAAATGAATGATACGGGTGAAAAAATATTATAAAATAGAAAATATGTCATACTACATTTAAGATCATTCCAAAGAAATTTTGAAGATGGCACTGCAATCTTTTTCTCACGTTGGCATTTGGTCAATGATAGAGGACAATCATTTGAGGATACTCATTTAAGCTATGGGTTACATAAGTTCAAATTTTATGTTTGTTTGACGAAAAGATATTCTAAGCCCTTCAATATAAACATAAAGAAATTGGATAAAGTTATTTTTAAAGGGACCTTTAAAGATGATTTTTCAATTGCCAACACGTTGTTCATTGATTTTAATTCTCATAATTGTATTACAAATCAAAAATTGAAAATGAGTTGTGTTACGTCAAGTAGATATACTGGAAATGGAAGTCAAAAAATGAAAAGGATTAGAGAATCAAAATGACGTCTATCATCACGTTCTTGGGAGAAAGCAAAAAAACCATGATGGCAGTTATGAACAGTGTTTAGAAAGATGTAACTTTGCCATATTATGATTCTTTGAAGTGTATTTATTGGCTATAAACCATAATTTTAGTAATAAACATTATCATCAATTTCATACAAATCAATTCTAAATTATTTCAAATATGGTTCAATTAATTAATTATAATTTAGAATTGTTTTGATCTGGTTAAGTGTAATTTGATTTATAGTTAGAGATTCTTTGAAAGTATTGAATCATGTCCAAGTTTCAAATCTAATCCCATTGTAAGTGGATACTCCATCGGTTTATCTTTAAATTGCCCAAGATGATCCATTAGTATATTGACACCTACTCACGAAGATCTTCCCAATGAACAACAAACAATTCTCAAGATATTTTATTACATAGATGAACTAATTTCTTATTATGTTTTCATCCATAATTTGGTCAGTCAAATGGTGCCATGTGTCCCAACAACAAAAGCTACTTCAAAGGATCAATGATCAGTCTGAAGGTCCTGAAGGGTGCCACAGTTTGAAACAATTCAATCTATTCAAAATGATATGCTCCCAAATGGTTTGAAATAATTCAATTTATTTGGATTATAGAAAACATATTTATGGAGAAAATATTCTCCACTCCACTTTAGTGGGTATAAGTTCAAATTATTTAAAATAGCCCAATTTAATTGAAATGATCTATGTTCAAATGGTTTGAAACAGTCCAATTTATTGGGAATATACAAAATTAATTTTTGGAGAAAATCTTTTTTACTCCACTTTATAGTTATAAGCCTAAATTATTAAAATTAGTCCAATTTATTCAAAATGATCTATGCCTAAATGCTTTGAAACAATCCAATTGATTTCGAATATAACAAATTTATTTTTGGAGAGAATTCTCTTCATTCCACTTTAGTGGGTACAGGTCCATATTATTTAAAATAGCCCAATTTATTCAAAATAATCTATGCCTAACAAGTTTGAAACACTCCAATTTATTTGGAATATAGAAAATTTATTTGTGGAGAAAATTTTCTCTACACTTTAGTGGGTATAAGTCCAAATTATTTAAAATAGTCAAATTCATTCAAAATGATCTATGCCCAAATAGTTTGAAACAATCCAATTTATTTGGAATATAAAAAAAATTATTTTTGAAGAAATTTTTTTCCACTCCACTTTAGTAGGTATAAGTCCAAATTATTCGAAATAGTCCTTTAAGCCTAAGAAGCCTTTATAGGTCTATGGAGACCTATTCATCCTTTTAACACTTCACAAGGCAAAACTAGGAACACAAGACCACTTTAAAGCACATAGGTCCATGCCATATGAACCCTAAGACATTCTTAAGTGATTAAATTCATCACTACACACCTCTACATATGCAAAACCTATCAATCATTTGGCTTGTACATGAAAACACCATGAACGAACCAAAAGTCAACTTGTAAGCGATTGTTCATACTGAAGATGGATTGGTCAAACCTTAAAAAACCATACAAATGATCCACATGGAATATAAAACACGTGCCAATAGATAACTCATCTTGAAACATCCAAACACCATCAATAAAAACTCAAATATCATTCTTAGGTCATTAGCAGAAGGTCAAACCTTTAGTCAACTTTGGATGACAATAAATGCAGGTGTATGACTAGTCAAACCTCCAAATCATTTTTATCGGATTGCCCTTGAATTTTATACCACTTTTATTTTTATACCACCATCAAATTCATCCATCATCAAAAGTTATAATCAAAACAACGCAAATCGGTTTTCCTTTGTAGATTCAAATATTTGAATTCCAACGGTCTCTTTTTAATGCAAATTTGACTATGGAAACTAGTAAAATTTGTCTGGAAGACCAAATTTGCACTATCATAATTTTTTATAGACATCATATTAAGACTTGAATTTTAAAAACATGATCTAAACATAAATCTGAACAAACCCATGTGACCACTTTCTTCTAACACCTTCACATGTGTGAATGCTGACATCATCAATATGCTTACTCAAGAAGTTTTGTCAAGATGACTGGGATAATTTAGACATTCACAAGACTATTCCAATGGATTCTTTTCACTTCCACAACTATGGTTGCATTCTTTACCCCTCATATGATCCCTCAAACATGGTCAACACATCACCAACATCCATCACCTTGCCTAACCACGTAAACACAACAAGGTTCATGCATGATCACTAAAGCACACTTTGTCATTGAGAACCATGCATACATCTTAACTCATGGACACTCTTGGCCACCTTAGGGACATCATTGACAACACCTCAACATCCTCTTCTTAAAGAGATAATTAATAATCATATTAAAAGTATATATAGTGGGATTTACACCATATTCTACCATTTCATTATAAAATTCCCAAGCAGAATTACTAGAGTTTGACTTAAGATAAATATTGATAATGGCATTACAGGACTATAAGGAGAGGACAAATTTATGTTTTTTAATCAACCTAAAACATTGAATGGCATCTAGGATCATACTACCCTAAATGTACACATTCATCAACATATTATAAACAGTAGAGTGTATTTTTTCTAGGGTTTTGTGTTTCTACAAGTACCTAAAATATAGAATAAGCAGAATGGTGGCCCTTCCTTGAGACTATGAATTTCAACAAAGACTGTGCTTGAGGGAACATCCTGGCCTGGCATAGAATATGAATCATAGTATAGTAGGATTGGACTATGAAAAAAGTGCATAAAAACAACTTTCACCAGTATACAAATCTATTACATGTAAAATATAGAGTTTCATTTGTTTGATTCCCTGAGAAGGTCATGTGTGTCCTCGTGGACATGGTGTCGAGATCCCTTATGGACCCTGATAACTCTATCAATCCTGTAGACCCATCATGTTATTGATTCCTATTTATTTTTAGATTACATCTATGATATAGTCATCTACAAATATTTTTTATATATTATTTTTTGAGGCCACTATATTTATATAACAATGATCGAGTCTCCACAGGGTTCAACAAAAAGGACCCATCTAGCATAAGCAGTCGATTTTCTTCCCATGGTGCTTATCTCTAAAGGCACCCTCCTTGCTAATGGATAAAAGTGGACCAAAACTAAGAGCCTACTCATATCTAAAGGCCAACCTTACTGCCAATGGGTGAAAGTGAACCAAAATTGATGTCAGGCTACTCTTTAACTCCTCTGCAATTGCATCAATGTTGCTACTAGATGTGTTGTTGTAGAACACTATCCTTTCAACCCCCTTGACAACTTGCCAAACAAGACATGAATCATATCTCCAAATCCATCTCTAAAGTATTCAAGCTTCTCATGGCAAATAAGCTTGATGATGGTATTTTCTAGTTGCTCCTTTATTGGCCGAACCAATCGAGTGTCGAAGTTGAGTCTCATTATATTTTAACTTTTGTTCAGGTTATAATGCATCTATGGCTAAATGGCATCCTTTTTCAAGCTATTAAATAATCTTGTAATCTAGCTAGCAATCCTTTTCTTGAAAATAAATATTATTCATTACTTCTAAGTATTAGACATTTATTTGTTATAATTGAGTTGAAGGGACATTCTTACTTTTCATTATTACATTTTGAACTTTGTTAATGATAAAAGACCAAGTATAACAAAAAAAATGGTATAACTATTCTTTATAATTACAACAATGGAAGGAATTCAAATGCATCCCTAGTCCTGCAACATATTCAGTTTGAGAAGCGAGATTGGATGTCTTTTGAAAAAAAAGAAAACAATCTGAAGAAATATTTTAATTTTATCCCCCTAATTGCATGTTGGTGATTTCCATGCTAAAGAAATATTTAAACTTTTATAAAAGTAAATAGTAAGGATTCTAATAGAGCAAATAAATAATATTATTTCAAATGCTTTGATTCATCTCAAAATATATATGTTATTACAATGTTCACACTTCAATTGAGGGACAGTGGCAGTCATGATTAATTCGCAGTCCAAGAAGTTTTGTAAGGGTGGGTGGTGATTCTCCCTATTTTTTACTGACCTGTCACTGTTGGTGCACAATGGCAGGGGATATTACAAGGTTGTTGGTTGTTGGCACTAATTGCAACCACCAAGTGTCCTTTGATTCATTCATCTATGCTAAGCAACCTCTACCTACTTGATCTATCCCACCTTTAGTGAAGCCACAATTTTCTCTGGAAACAGTCTCAGAATTTTCTGTTATGATCCTAAGAACCTCTGTCAATTCATAGCAACACACCTTTGGAAATTCTTGATCAAGTCCTTTGCAACATCACTCACCTTTGGAAATCCAGGGAATAATGGAGGATTATCCCTTATTTTTGTAGATGTGTCTGTTTCATCCTCCCCCACAAAGGGTGTTATTCCATAAAGAAGCTCTTACAACAAAATTCCAAGAGCCCACCAGTCTACTGGACTTCCATGATGTTTTGCCTTTGTAACCTCTAGTGCCAAATATTCACACATACCCACAACAGAGATTGCACAGACACTGTTGGGTTTTGTCTAGAGCTTAGGCAATGAGGCAGCTGCACTTATTTTGGTTTAAGGTCCTTGCACACAATTCCTAGCATGTGGAGGTATTTTAATGCTATCAAAACCTCTGAAACATAAAACCTATCATGTGAAACATATCCAATTATCAATCATTTGCTTAGAAAGCCTAAAAACTTAACCTTGTGATTAGGTATTAAGTTTTGTAAGATTTTTATTGGTGTATATTTTTATCTATTACCTAAATGATTTCTATAGATAATCATTAACTTTGTGATGTTTAACCTTTGTCAATATTTTGATGGTGTAGTTGTGTGCAATGGGCATTACTTCTGTCCTCTGTATTTTTGAATGGTAGGATGGTTTAAGTCATACCCATATTGTAGTACAGTGTGATTCTTATATCCTTTCTCTACACTATGTTGGTATATATACATTATGTATCTGTTTAAACCATGTACCCACATTATGTCTTATTATTTTTTTTAAACATCCTTACTCTGAACCATGTTAGTATATGTGTATATCATAATATGAAATTGTTTTTTGTCATAGTTTTTTAGCCGAACTTATTCCAATGTGGAATTGTCCTATGGAAAAATTTAAGATATGATTATCAATGTGCAATATAGAAGGAATGTTTATAGTTTCAAGATATGTCTCATAAACTTTTTTGTTTCAACTTATGGGACGACAAGGACGGTTGTACTTTAGCATTTTCCTTTTTTGTTGAAAAAGCCCGTAATGTATGATTTTGTTGTTGAAACTAACATGTGCATTGATGCATACATGGCCAGGGAAACAAATACATAGCCATAGTTATCGTGTTCCAAATCCATTCTATAATGAGGTATTTTTTCTTTTCTTTTAAAAGGCATATGTATTATACTGTTAATCTCAAATTATAGAGGCTTCTTGAATATCCTTATTCAAATCTTGCTCACAGTGTCGTGTCATAGAAACGAGTTCACTCTCTTTTATGCATTTCTCAACTTGCTCTATAGATCCTTCAAGTTTACCTAGAATCATTGCTTATGCTTTGTCGGTTCACATCCTATGTTTCTTGGTTCTTTCTTTAACCATTGTTTGTCCTTATATATTTGGTCAATTTTTTCCTATATCTTATTTTTGCCCTTTAGAATATTTTTCTAACATAGAGTTTGTCAAAGCGATTTCTTGTATATCCGATTTAGCTTTCACTACTATTTTGATCTAATGTATAAAATATGTTTTACTTGGCACAAAAGACCAAATACCACATTGAAGGCAAGTTATCCTTGAGTGCCTTTATTTGAGAAAATTCACAAAATCTTGTTCATTACTTCTTCAAGAATTCATCTAGTCTTTTTAGATTCACCACCCTTTTGAGAATTTATCATAACTTAACATTCAAGCCATTTTATATTAAGGTTCTATTTCTATTTTCATTTGGCTCTTCCATCTGCTCCTGCCCCTGCCCCTGCCCCTGCCCCTGCCCCTGGTGCATTGCATGAAGTCCATTCAATGTTCTTAATTTCTTTTATAGTTCATGGTGAACATTCTCTAGTTTGGTTGTGACAAATGTAGAATCTTACTAAGCTCTTAGCATTTAAAAACTGTAATCTAAGTAGCCAATATGGATACGGGTACGAGAATCGGATGCGTTATTCCTTACCTCGATTTCTTCAGATCTATGTACATTCCAACGACAACATTTCAACCATGGATATTTATTTACCTTAGTTTCTTCAAGTCTATGTACATTCCAGCCACAAGACATTTCTGCCACCATTAAGTGATGCTTACATACTGCACTCAGTGACGATGACATCATTCATTACTTTAATGTGCAATCAAGGAAAATAAAGTTAATAACTTACCGTGCAGGGAAAATCCATCCTACAGAAATGCGGTGCAATTAGTAAATCAGATTGTGCTGCTTGCTTGGTTATTATTATTATGAAATTAAGCACCCTTGTACAGTAACTGATTGGTAGGTAGTACCTCCCTCCCTCCTACCTGAGATTTTTTATTTAATTTTTTTTTAGAATAATTGGGATCGAGATAGACTTAATAATCTAAGACTTTTTCAATCCTATCAGGCTGAGCTCCCCTACTCTACAAATGTATTTTTTATTCAATACAGTATGATAAATAGTTAGTTTGAACCAGTAAGATACCCCAAATTTGTCACGATGGATTTTGACTAAAAAATGCGAGAACCCCAACAAGAGGAGCATTGATGTAAGTAGTAGGTTCTGACTGCCTAAAGTCTGCTCTGTCATCTGCAAATTGATCGTTCATATCTGGGCCTCCAACAACTGCTCCCACCAGAATATTAGAGTTTGGATTACTTGTATTGTACCAAAATGTCCCCTCTTTGCATGCTATGAACTCTGGATGATCTGCAACGGAGGGCAGGGATGACCCCCTGTGATGAATTCGTTGAGGAAAACGGTCGCCATAGCCAACCATGTATGACAGTCTTAAAGGGTTGTCTCCCAAGATATATTCCATCTGTGTAATATACACAATTAGCATGTTATATATATATATATATATATATATATATGTCACAGGCCCTAAATTTTCATTTGTCTTGAAAATGAGGACACCAAAAGTGTGTAGGGATTTTAATCATACCAAAAATCTCTCCCCACAATTTTTATCCAAAACTCCATGCACTCCGGAAGCCTTAAATCATTAATACTTGTGGATCCTTTACCTGGCGTTTAGCAATGGCCCTGAGTCTTTCAGGAGTGGCTGAAATGCTTCCGCAGGGTAGCGATTGAGAGGAGGCAGTGAGATACTGAGCATACACCAGAAGCAAAAATGATATTGAAGTCACATGCTGCATGTTACTTCCGCCAGTTTTGTATATCAGACCCCCTGAAGTAAAAAAGAACCCCTGAAATCAGTAAAAAAGGAAAGGAAATGAAGGTCGGTACAGTCGAAACAAACCACCTGGTGTGTAGTCGACATGCGTGTCTGATGTCTCTGGTAAGAGCGAGCAAATGAAACTGTCAGCATGGGATTTGTACGATTGCAGGAACATTGCATTCCCCATCAAATAATCCTGGACAGTGGACAGGACATTGCATTCAAAACTCCAAACCCTGTTTTAGGGATGAGTTTAATCAGCATGGGCCAACTCCCGACATGTGCTGGTCGCTGGTGAATAGTTGTCACCGGTCAATATTCGTCGACATAAATCCGGCGTTCACCTAACCCACACTAATTTCACTCTCGATGACAGTCAGTTAACCCACACTAACCTACGCAATCAAGGCATTAGCATCGATTTAACTGTGGTTTTGACCTATTTAACTATGATTAGTCATAAGCGGAGACCAACCCCTACACCTGCCGACGAACAGCCCTGACAACTGATGAGGATCAACACGCACTGGGAGTTGGCGTAAGCTGGTTAAGCTCTGCCCTATTTTAGGTGTTTCTTTTATTAATTGCATAGGACCCGTTATACTAATACCGCAGTGCCAAAATTACAGATAAAACACATATTTGAATTGAGTTTTGGATTACCTTGGCAACCAGAACATTTAGGCCGGCATGCTTATTATCCCACCCAAATTCATTGATATTATCGTCAGCTCCGAGTGTCTTTCCATTGGAGTGAATGTAGTCCAGATAGTAGTCGTTCCCACTTGCCTTGTGCAGCCATGAAGCTCCCCACAGCAATTCGTCCTGAAAATTTCAAGTGTTATCATAGAAATTACAATTTTAAAAGGGATAGCAAAAACCTTACTTGGTATCCACTAAAGTCGCAATAAAAGGGGCAAACGTGTGGCTTGAGGCTGTCACTGTAAGCTCCTCTGTATTTGTCGGCAAAGTCGAAGATCTGCGATGAGTCTATCATTTACATGCCACCACTCATATTCAATTTAATGAACATTCAACAAGATAAACAATCCTATTTTACCTGAGTTGCAGCATGAAGAAGATTTTCAGAATAAATTGGGTCTGATGTTTTGAAAACCATGGAGGCAGATGCCATTGCCGCAGCAGTTTCAGCTGCGACATCGGAGCCTGGATTCTGGATATCCACACTGTAAACTGTACGCGGGGTGTCCATGTCTTCTGCTCGCTCCCAACAGTTGTGGTCGGCGTAGGGATCCCCTGCCTGACCTCAAGTTAAAACCATAAAAACACTAGTGTTACACATGTTCCATGACATCTAAACTCATCGAGACTGTGTTAAATTTCATACCACCTGAACAAACATTTTCTGTGGAAGAGTAGAAGTAGCTTTGAAAAAATAATCAGTAGCCCAACGAATGGCAGCCTTGGTATTTTCAAGCTCATTCCCCATGGAATCCCCAAACTCCACCACGCTCCATGCCAACATAGTCGTAGTAAAAGCCATCGGAAACCCAAATTTTATGTTATCTCCCGCATCGTAATATCCTCCAGCCAAATCTATCTGTGTAAATATCCAGTAAGTTTGCATAATTAGTTTCCACTTATCAAAATTTATCAATAATCAAAGTACGTTAATGGAATTGGAAAAGCATTCAGGACATTTTTCTTTTTTTCAATTCCTTTCAAGTTAGCAGTAGTAAGATTCAATGGCAAAACCTTAAAAAGTGCAAAAAATTTAGAGCGCTTAGGGCAATGCAGGCTACATTTTGATCAGATCCATCTCTGAGAGCAGAGTCTTTTCTCCAAGTCAGTCTCTGATTTGGCGGGAGAGGACCAGACCGCTGGCCCTCGAAAAACAGGATGCTCTTAGAAAGAGCACTCGTATAGTCAGGAGCCCCATTTCCATTTCCATTTCCATTTCCATGCATTACTAAAAATGCAACCATTATAATCCCAAACCTGCTCATATTACTCTTGTGGAGGAGGAAGGGGGCAAATGCAGGTGGAGGAGTGAAAAACGAGAGGTGCTTCAATGGAGAGAGGGGAAAAGGGATTTTACTGACAACCCATGTGCAGTGAGAGTATGACGTTCTATTCCAATAGATAGCCTTCACATGTTTTGGCTAGAAATGCGGACATTGTGTTTCTGTCCGACTCCCGTGACTCCAGTACCCGTACGAGGAGAAAAATGTTGACTGTGCGAGAAAGATATTAGTAGGAGTTTTTTCATTCGAATTTTCTTTGCTGTTTAAGAGTTTTATTAGGACGATTTAAAGTTTATGCACACCACCACATATCACTATATTTCAAGTACGTATTTTATGTTTCTTATATCCGTTTTTCTCGAATCCTAAATCGAGAATTACTTTTTATTTAGATGTTTTTTTAATTATGAACTCGTTGCTAATCAATCAAAATAATCTGTTTGCTGTGCTTAAAAATTAACATGACTTTTCAAAAGATAAAGTGCTTGGTTTTTAAGTTTAGAAATAAAATATTATTATTATGATAGATGGATTGGAGGAAATATTTTTGATGTTATTCACAACGTCACGTTATTCGAAGCCACCAGAACATTCGCAGGGAAATGCACTGATAAACTTCCCAGAACTAGGACAGCATGGCAGGGGTCATAATTATTTTTTGTGGAATGGACGACTTAATTGTCCTAGTTGTCAGCGACTTACCCCCAGCCGTCTGCCACTTGCCCCCAACCGTCCCTAAATGCAACCGCCTTCCAAACTGGATTTTTCACTTTGCATACACATACAAATATTAAGAATTTGTTTATGGGTTATACGTTCTATTCAGATGTATTACGTGTCGAAGGCCTTCGCAGAATAGGCCGCTCTGCAATACAGGGTGGAGGGGATTGAATGGTGACATTGTTGGTGGCAATGGTGGGCGGATCTTGCCTCACACCCACATTTTTTGAAACCACTTCAGATATGTTATCACCATTCACAGGGAAGCACATCTCTATCACTTTGAAATTTACATTTATTTTCCTTATGATCTCAAAATCGAAACCTGAAAATTTCGTAGTTGACAGAGCATTTTATGAAACCTTGGTTTCATCGCAATCTTCGGTGGGCTCCGTTTCACTGGTCTACGTCGAATATGTATCCAATGCCCATCTTCACAACTCGTTTATATTGCTTTTTTTGAGATTTTCTTTCTGTCTAAGCTCATATCTATCCCTTTAATAGTCATCTACAGTATCTGTAGATAAGACATTTTGATCTTGCAAAGGTGGGATGTGAATCCCTCCAATATTTTGAAAAAAAATAAATGCAAAAACCAAAAACTATAGTAATTCACTGACATTTTATTTCTATGCATTGTAATTTAATTTTCTCGCCATGAGTTCTCTCTAATCAAAAACATGTTCTTACACCGTTCTCTTTGAGCAGCGCAAGTGTGTTATACTCCCTTGTTTACAAGTTGGGTTCCTTGTGTTTGAAGTTTTGAGCCTAAATAAGGGAAGGCTTTTGCTCTCATCTCCATATGTGAATGTAGACATTATTGCTTATAATTCAACATTTCTAGAGTCGGGATTTATAATTTGGTAGGAAATGACTCGACGAGGAGAAAGCATTAAATATTCATAGCCCAAAATGAGGGCTGCATCGATGGACATTTACAATAATTTCACATCATATCTATTGTATATTATCGGTAAAATATAATCTAATGTATCTGTGTGATCTCCATATGGCATAAATGATGTTTTTAGTAAATTTAGTAAAGGGAGATAATAGTTTATATAACTTTAATTTTCATGGCAACATGCAGAAATAAGGAACCAGTGGATTACAAAAAACTAGGTGCTTACCTGGATCATTTTAAGGGTAACAACTCAAGGTATGTTATTACAATCCTTGTGTTTTTTATCAATGTGGGTTATGTGGAAGATATCTACCCCTGTCTGTTTTTTCTGTAAATAACACAATTAAAAATAAATCCAAAGGTTCCCCAACATATGTTATTGCAATCCTTTACTTGTGCTTTTTGTCTCATTTAGGAGTTAATGTTTTCTTCTCAAAGCAACAGATCCATGAGGTGGCTCTCGAAATAGAGGCAGCCTACCAACCATTTATCTTAGTGTTTGGTGTACAAGATAGGGCATGTGTTTTATGTTTATGTGGAATCTTATTCAGTGTTACATTTTGATGACCACAAAGATAATGAAATCATTGTAAATTTGCATGGGAAATTATTTGATCAAAGAGTGTATTTTCTCTTTACCAAGAAGACTAATTGGGTTTGGTTGGTGTTTCATGTGTGTAGAGTATTCCTGGCCAAAGTTTTTATTTTCTTGATTTTTCAATATATAGAATACTCAGTTTCATTGGCACAATTCGTAGGTGCATTCATTAATTACTTCCTTTCCTTTCAAATTTCAATTTAATAACATCAAAGTAAGGGATGAATTATTTTTATGAAAACTAGAGAGCTCATCTTTTACTTTTTTTTCAATATTGTTCCTAATCTTAAATGAAGTTATTATTTTTTTCTATTTTTCTATATTCCTTTGTTCATTTTTTTTATTTATAAAAATAACATGAACCTTCACATATATTTCTTCAAATTTCATATGTTTTTTTTTAGTGCATAAGGTTTTTCTATAGCAATTAGTTTTTTTCTATAACATTTTGATTGTGTATCAATCATATTTTAGGCAACCTAAAGGTGAGTACATGTCATATTTCTAGCTAGGCTCAATTTGTAGACAAATTTGAAAGTCTTAAAATCCAATATGATTTGAACATAGTTTGCATAGCAGAAATAGTTCTTAAAAAGAGAAGGCTTAATAAAAGATTTTTAAATTAAAACTGCCATTACATAATATGCCTATACATTCAATTTCATTAAAAAAAATCTTGGGTCTACTGAAATGTTAATGCTTTTCAATAAAATTTTAATAGTAGACTAGTTTCTTCTTATAAAAGATTGATATTTTAATCTATGAAAAAATTGTGCATCTTGTATCCCTAAAGAAGATGCATGCAACTACATATTTTCACATTGAATGCCAATTCTATAGGAGAAGGCAATTAGGAGAAGATAGTTTCACTAGTTTGTAGGACTATTTTCCTAAACCAAATAGTCAATTATTGGACATTGGTCTTATGGCATTTCCTTATATTGTACTGTGTATAATAGCCTCTCCACAAGTCTAGATCAATAATTTGATAATCTATTATTATGTCTGCTAATAATTATCTCAGTTGGTGTTGTATAGGCTACCTCCTTTCCTTCCACGAAAATAATTATAATTAAGGCTTCCGTGAGTAAAATAGATGTCTTCAACTTTGTTTTTCACTCTCCTATAACCTTCAAAATATTAGCTTCTTGTAGAGATTCGGAAGGTATATAGATGGAACCCTGTGTATTAAATTCATGAATGTTGAAAATCTCCATATATCCTCATGTCTCAGAGTATTACTACAATTTTAATACAAATAATTTCTATTTATAAAATATGTTATTAATATCAGCATTTACAAAATCCTCAAAACTACTTCTCAATCCTCTCAATCCTTCTATAGGGACTTGGTGCCTTGTGCCCTTGCTATTTGGTACTTTTGATCATGTTGACTACAAAATTCATATTGTTTAACCATTCTATCAAAATTCTTGTAAGGTTTGCCAACAAATTTATTTTTATTCGAATGGATTCTGTGAAACTAACCTTAACATTTAATTATAGTTTTTTTTCTAAACTAAATCGTTAGTCGCTTCACCCTGACTCCCAGTAACCATTCATACCTATGAGCTCAACTTGCATAAATATTAAATTGGTGCAGAATAGCATGTCATCCAATAATGTATATAGCCATGTATGCACAATTATTCTCCATGTGTGTGTGTGTGTTTTGGGGGGGGGGGGGGGGGGGCGGGGGGTGTGGGGGTGGTTGGTTAAGAAGTAACTAACTCTATATATATATAGTTACTATTAAAAAAATTATTTAATTTTTATAATTTATCTTTAAAAACTCGTAAAATTATTTGTTTAACATGTTAATTTTTCATGTTTTTCTTATACAAAATTATTTTAATTTTTAAAGCAAAAAAATTAATGATGAAGTGCAAATAATACTAACATTAAACAAGTCATTTTTGACTCAGTACATTATTCATCAAATTATTTTTTTAAACAAAATTTTTGATAATAACATGTGTACAATAATATTAATTATTAGCATAAAATTAAGAAATTCTCCCATAAAATTATCAATATAAATATTACTCAAGTGTTAATTAAGAACAATGATTTTTGGTTATTAAATTATTGGAATTGACATCCTTTTCAAAAATTAAGAACTTAGCAATTAATAGAATGTAATCCAACATTTTTTACTAACATAAGACCCACAAATAACATCAACCACTTTAGATTCTAACTTAACTATCTAATAAATACAATTACTAAATAATTATTTAATAGAGAATGCGACACATGTTTTTAGTTAAAAATAGATTAACAGAAATAAAATATTAAATAGAAAAACTTTACTCAAGAGCAAGTTCATGTGAATATCTTAAATATATAATTATTTTAAATTTAATAATATACATGTGAATATCTTAAATATATAATTATTTTAAATTTAATAATATATATCAGAGAGCTCAACTCACAATTATAAAGGGATTATAAGGTCGTGGTCTCATGGTGAATGCAACTGTGTTGGAATTCTGGAATAGGTAGTCCCAAGTAATTATTTACTCCATAACTATAAAAAAATTGTTTTCTCACCTCAAAATCAGAAGCAATGACTATTTCAAAATGATCCAGTAGTGCCCCAGGTAGTGGTGGGGGTCCGCTGCATTTCCATGCCCACAATTTTTTTCTGCCCTGTGACAAGCAGGAGTTGGGCAAACAAACAATTTAATTCCCTCTAAAAAATTGCTGGTGAATGAGGTGGGAGAAAATTAACATATATTAGATGTAAATCAATGGCATTAACAAGTTTTGCATTGTGCAAATCTCGCAGCCTACTAACAAATTGGACCAGGACCTTGCATGAGCTCTATTTTTTGCGCAACTTTTTCTGCCATTCATCGTAGTCAAAGGTATGGGATTTCTAAGTGAGCACTCTAGGATATTTTTATTGTTATGTATACAGCTAGTGAATGTGATAAATATTGGCTTGGTTCAGGGGCATCAAGAAATTATTTGCTTGAAATTAATAGGGTGTGATGTTTTGATCGAAAGGGATTGTTATGTTGCCCTGATCATCATATTATCATATATCTTTGTTCCTCTTTCATATGATGTATTTTTATAGTGCTCGTTTTAATTTGTTTTGTTTTTTTTTTTTTTTTATATGCATACCAATCAAGATACTTCCCATATTTTCTAACAAAAACTCCACCAAATTACCATTGGGTGTGAAATCATAACCCAAAAATGATAAAGAAATCAAGGTCCTATACATGATAAGGTATTAAGTATATGTTTGAGCTAGAATACTCGGCTTTATGAATTGACAAAATCTTAATACATGACAATAGATACACCAAATACTTTATATATTAACAACAATAATTCTTCAAATATTTACAAATGTTTTTAAGGCAATGATACTTGGGGAATGTGTTTCAATAGCAACACAAACCCATTGACACTATTGATAAGCTTTTGCTTGAAGAGCCGGTATGTCAACAAATGGAGGAAGAGGGTTCCAAAGGACTTCTATCTTCCTAAGCATAGGAAATTTTAATCAGAAGTAGGTGCGACCTAGTCTGATGCTACCACATATCATCCCATTCATCATCCAAAAGCAAGACCCCTCCTCCTAGTTAGCTTGAAAAAGAGATCCTGAATGGGCCAGCCCAAATCTAGCCCAAGCAGTGAAGGATGAGATAGTGGAGATTTTTGTGAATGGCCTTTTCTTTGTGATACAAGGTAGTTTGCATATTGGAATATAGCCCCTCATGTTTACTCTATCATTTTTAGATCTCTCTCTGTGACTGTTGATAAATCTTATATGAATACTTCTTGTTAATTGTAGTACAAAAGCAAGTGGAATTACATATTAGTCTATTACAATATGTAATTGTTGTAAGCAATTCCTTTTAAGTTTTAGTTGTATTTTCTATCTTTCCATTGATACAGACTTGGTTTCTCCCCTTTGATGAACTTGAGCTTCTCTTAATCTCTAAAGATATTCTCCTCTTGGATTTTAAATGTTTTTTTATGTTAACCTACAAATAATGCTTAGAATTATGAAATTTGCATGATTTTGGAGCAAAGTATTTTATAGGAAAATAGCTTCCACATTAGCAAACCATAAAATTAATTAACAAGGCATTGCAATGGATTTCAAGGCCCTCTCAAGGTGTCCCTTAACCTTCAAAATTGATAAACCAAAGGTTCATGTGATAACGTAAAAAAAATATCTTCTTTATTACTAAATGAATTGCTATACAAAATTATATATACCTTGAAGGTTAAAAGATAAAATGAAACACATATGGAGTGTGACAAACATACCATCTTTATTGGGAATTATGTGCTTATATAATACTTGCATGCCATTCCTAGCTACTGATATTAGCCATCCTCAATCATGCAAAATAAAACCCGATCCAGGCAACAATTTAGGTGACTATTCGGGTGATGGTTTTACCCCAATTGATGATGGAACTTCTGGGAGCCATAACTTTTGCACCGTAGCTCCAATTGATACCCCGTTTAAACCGTTGGAAAGATAAGAACAAGGAGAATGTAGTGAGATGACACCGATCTTTTATCAGTGGTTTTTGACCCTTGAAAACCCAATGGAAGTGCCCCAAATTTTAATTTTAGTAGTGCAGTCTAAAAATAGTAAGTTTCTAAAAATAGTAATTCCTCAAATTATGTATTATTTTAAATCATGGAAGTCGAATCACTTAATATCCCTAATATTGGTGACCTTCCACATCCTCTTCCTACTTTCAAAATGTGTATAAATGAAGATGTAACTTGAAATGGAAATCAGACATCTCTTCCCAAAGATAAGCATATAGTTGTATTGTGATCTTGAGTAATAAAACATCTCTTCTCAGAGAATTCATTATTACTATGTTATTTTTGTGTTCTTGAAATATCTGTCAATCAAAACTTATAAGTTTTGGATCAGTGGTATCATATCAGTTTGTCTTGAGAGTGTATGATCTCAAGGATGAGGTCAGGCTACAAGAAGCTTGGGTGAAAAACAATAGAGCTTCCAAACTATCCACCTATTCGCTCCAAATGACTTTAAATGGTAGATGACACTAAGACATCTGATCCCTTCAGGGAAAGGGTGAATAAATCCCTCCAATGACAATAAGCATAGATGCTACAATAATTCACCCAAATTCTCCAACAACTCTCGATGGGAAATTTTGGCTCCTCATCTGCACTTCTTGGCTCCTCATCCATGGAACATCCTTTCAATGCCCCAACACCCTTTAAGGTTTAGGTGAATTTTTATATCCCTACATTTGAAGGCAAAATCAATGCTGATTTAGTAAAAAATTGGTTGGATCAATTGTCTTCCTACTTCTCTGTAAACAAATTAACTAATGGAGAAAAGATCACTTTTGCTCTTTTGAAAGCATCATTACTCATGAAAAATTAGTGGGAAGTGTACAAAAAGAGGTTCAATACAGATGACAAGGAAAGATTATTTCACTCCAATTTATGGGTAAGAGGTAAGCCTCTACATTTTATTCTTGATAGTGTGAATCAAAAGAATTTAATCTCTACTAAATCTGTGAAGAGTCTAAATCTATCCAAGAAGTGTCACCCAAAGCCATACAGTATTAGATGGTTGAGCCCAGGGAGAGACCTCTATGTCACCCAACAGTGTCTTACTGCATATGAAATAAAACCTTTTCAAGATGAAGTCTTGTGTGATGTGGTTAATCTAAATGTTTGTGATGTACTCTTTGGTCAGCCGCTCATGTATGATCGATATGGCATGTATTAATCATGAACCTGAAGAATCACCCTCACTCTTGGAACATGGTGCTACATGGTACCAGAGGTACCACCTCCCACATCTGTCTCATTGATTAGTGCCAAACAATGTAAGAGATTGGTGGAGAAGACAAAACAATTCATTCTCATGGTGGTCAGGCCACAAAAATCCAAGAATGCTAATGTTGCAGTCCTGACTACATAATCAACACAATAACAGAAGTAGATGGGATAAATCACAAGAGAATATGATGACTTATTCAAGTCACCCAAGGGAGTTCTATTGCATTGCCAGGTAAAACATTTTATCGATTTGATCCCAGGATCACCTTTGCCTAATAGTCTTATGTATCACATATCAATTTTGGATAATGATGAGATAAAAAGATACATTCAAGAATTGATCTAAAAGGGTCACATCAGGCCAAGCTCTTCACCCTATGGTAGCTTGATTGTCTTGGCACCAAAGAAAGATGGAACATGGAGGCTTTGCATTGACTATCGAGCCCTGAATAAAATAATTGTGAAGAATCACTACCCCCTACCCAGGATTGATGACCTGCTGGACTAACTCCATGGTGTGAATTTCTTCACCAAAATTGATCTCAAATATGGCTATCACCCATCAATCCCACCGATTTCTGGAAGACTGCATTCAAATCTAAGGAGGGGCTCTTTGAATGGTTGGTTATACCATTTGGCTTAACTAACGCACCTACAACCTTCATGAGGATGATGGATGACATCCTACGAACCTTCACCAACTCATTCATGGTTGTCTACCTAGATGACATACTCATCTACAATATAACATGGGAAGAACATCTGTAACATGTTTGTAAGGTACTTCAAACACTTCAGGAGCACAAGTTGTATGCAAATCTCGATAAATTCACATTCGAGATGAAAATAATTCAGTACATAGGGTACATTGTGAATGAGTAAGGGGTCTATGTCGATCTAGAGAAGATTTAGGTTATTCGAGAATGGCCTACACCAAGGACCCTCATAGAACTTCATAGCTTCTTGGGTCTTGCAAATTTCTATCGTAGGTTTGTTCTTGGGTTCTCACATGTTTATTGGCCACTAACCCAAGTGACTAAAGGAGGATCTAAAGCTACATTTTAGTGGGGCAAAATAAAACAAAGGGCATTTGAGAATTTGAAGAATAGCTTAGCCCCTGTTCTTATCTTGCCAAATTTGCATCAACCTTTTGAGCTGATGACATATGCATCTGAATATGCCATGGGAGCAATCATCATGTAACATGGCCATCTGATATAGTTAGGAAATACCTAACATGTGATAAAGAGATCTATGCCATTGTGCAAGCCTGCAAACAATGGAAACACTACATCTTGGGGAAAGAGATGGTCATCCACATTGACCACAGACCATTAGAATTTATCCAGATGTAGAGCAACTTGTGAGACGAAAGGCATTAAAAGTGGACCACATATCTACAACAATTCCATCTAATAATCAAACACAAAAGGGGAGCTCAAATACGGCCATATATTATTTGAGCCACCCACCAATTATTGCAATCACAATAGTTCTTGACCTATGTGGACATGAGATTGCCACTTGGGGTGCTCTATATGAAGCAGATCCTGCCTTTGCTGATACATTTCAAGTGCTTCAAGAAGGTAAACATGTTTTTTATTTATATTTGAAAGATAATGTCCTCTATCATATGAGGAATATCTATGTTCCAACTGCAGAGAAACATAAGATGATATGGGAAGCACATTTCAGTAGGATAGTTGGACACTTTGGTGTAGAAAAGACATTGGTAGTTCTTTAAAAACACTTCTACTGGCCTCATATGTGAAAGGATGTGGAAAGGTACCTCAAATATTTTACCCCATGTGCAATAGCCAAGCCAACAAATAAGAAGCAAGGATTATACATGCCATTGCCAGAACCAACCAGGCCTTGGGAATCTATCTCAATGAATTTTTTCTCAGGTTTGCCCACTTCAAAACATGGCAAGGACTATATTTTTGTTGTAGTTGATCATTTTTAAAAGATGGATATCATGATTGCTTGTAATAAAAATATATCTACTGAAGAAATTGCTCAACTATATTTTAGTCATGTATGGATCCATTTTGGTCTCCCCAAGTCCATTATCTCAGATTGAGATAGCAGGTTCCTAAGCATCTTCTAGTTCATTCTATGGAAGATGATGGATATCAAGCTGATGAAGTCCATAGCCTTCCATCCATAGACTGATGGTTAGACATAAGTGGTGAACCACTTGATTGTTCACATGATTTGGATGTATCACTCCAAACATCCATGCATATGAGATGAGGGGATTCTTTTTATACAAATTGGATACAATCGAGCCCTACACAACTCGACCAAGCATAGTCCATTCCAAGTATGCTTCGGGTTCCAACCCATGGCACCAATTGATATAGTTGTTCCATTCTCCACCATGAAACACACACCTCATAGAAGATCTGAGGTAGCAAAAGCAACAAAGTTCATTTAACAAATGCAACACATCTAGTAGCAATTTCATGACATCTTGGAAAAGATGAATCAGAAGTATAAGCAATGCCATGACAAACATAGGATTACACACCATTTTGTTTTGGGTGAAAAGGTTTTGTTGCGACTTCAAAAGGAATGACTTACAGGTCCACACAGAAAAATTCAGCCTCTGCGATATGGTCCCTACACCATCACCAGAAAAGTTGGAGAAAATGCTTTTGAGTTGAACCTACCAGCCTACCTTGGTCTGCACCCAATATTCAACATGGAGCTCCTGAAACCATATAATCCACCTCTATTGGACACTTCAGTCATATAAGAACAACTAGACATTGATGATCTTGATCCTCAAATTTTTTCTCCAGTGGAAGAGGATCAGATTGTGGACACTTGTATGAAGACAACAAGAGGATGCTTTGTTCTGCTTTATCGGGTGGTCAAAAGGGGTCAGCTTAGCCACCAAGGTGAGTGGCTCATAGAGAATCAAATTAAGACACAATTTCCACACCTAATGAGGAATAATGATGTAATGGGGACCATTTCTTCTTAATGAGGTAGGAATGATCTGAGCAACAATTTAGATGACAATTCGGGCGACGATTCTACCCCAATTGATGACAAAAATTATGGGAGCCATAAATTTTGCATTGTAGCTCCAATTGACTCCCCGTTTGAACTGTTGGAAAGATAAGAATGAGGAGAATGTGGTGATATGGCACAAATATTTGCTTGATAGTTTTTGTCTCCCAAAAACCCAATGGAAGTGCCCCCAATTTCAATTTTAGTAGTGCAGTCTAAAAATAGTAAGTTTCTAAAAATAGTAATTCCTCGATTTGTGTATTGTTTTAAATTGTGGAAGTCAAACCACTTAATCTCCCTAGATATTGGTGACCTTCCACATCCTCCTCCTACTTTCAAAATGTGTATAAATGAAGATGTAATTAGAAATGAAAATTAGACATCTCTTCCCAGATATAAGCATATAGTTGTATTACGATCTTAAGTAATAAAACATCTCTTCTCAGAGAATTCATTATTACTATGTTATTTTTGAGTTCTTGAAATATCTGTCAATCAAAACTTCTGATTTTTGGATCAGTGGTATTAGAGTAGTTTGTCTTGAGAGTGTATGATCTCGAGGATGAGGTCAGGTTATAAGAAGCTTGGGTGGAAAACAACAGAGCTTTCAAACTATCCACCTATTCACTCCAAACGAATTCAAATGGTGGATGACATCGAGATGTTTGATCCCTTCAAAGAAATGGTGAATGAAGCCCTCCAACAGTAATAAGCACAAATACTGTAACAATTTGCCCAAATTCTCCAACTCCTGATGAAAACTTTTGGCTCCTCATCTGTACTTCCTGGCTCCTCATCCATAGAATGTCCTTTTAGTACCCCAACACCCTTCAAGGTTCAAGGGAATTTTGATATCCATACATTTGAAGGTAAAATTAATGATGATGTAGTAGAAAATTTGTTAGATCAATTATCTTCCTACTTCTCTGTAAACAAATTCACTAATGGAGAAAATATCACTTTTGCTCTTTTGAAAGCATCATTGCCCATAAAAAATTGGAGGGAAGTGTATAAAAAGAGTTTTAGTACAGATGACAAGGAAATATTGTTTCACTCCAAATTATGGGTAAGAGGTAAGCCTCTGCATTTCATTCTTGATAGTGGGAATCAAAAGAATTTAATCTTTGCTAAAGTTGTAAAGAGTCTAAATCTATTTATGAAGCCTCACCCAAAGCCATACAGTATTGGATTGTTGAGCCCAGGGAGAGACCTCTGTGTCACCCATTAGTGTCTTCTTTCATATGCAATAAAACCTTTCCAAGATGAAGTCTTGTGTGATGTGGTCAATCTAGATATTTGTGATGTACTCTTTGGTCAATCATTCATGTATGATCGACATGGCATATATAAATAAAGAACCTGAAGAATCACCCTCACTCTTGGAACATGGCACTATAAGGTACTAGAGGCAACAACTCCCACATCTGTTTCCTTGATTAGTGCCAAGTAATGTAAGAGATCGGTGGAGAAGACAAAGCAATTTATTTTCATGGTGGTCAAGCCACAAAAATCTAAGAAGACCGATGTTGCAGTTCTGAGTACACAATCAACACAATAATAAAATCAAATGGGAAAAATCACAGGAGAATATGATGACTTATTCAAGTCACCTACATGAGTTCTATTGCATTTCTAGGTAAAACATTATATCGATTTGATCCCAATATCACCTTTGTCTAATATTCTTGTGTATCATAGATCAGTTTTGGAGAATGATGAGATAAAAATATAGATTCAAGAATTGATCCAAAAGGGTCACATTAGGCCAAACTCTTCACCCTGTGGCAGCTCAATTTCCCTAGAACCAAAGAAAGATGGAACATGGAGGCTTTGCATTGACTATCGAGCCTTGAATAAAATCATTATGAATAATCACTACCCCCTCCCCTGGATTGATGATCTATTGGATGAACTCTGTGGTGTGAAGTTCTTTACCAAAATTGATCTCAAATCTGGCTATCACCAAATTCCCATCGATCCTACCGATGTCTGGAAGACTGCATTCAAATCTAAGGAGGGGCTCTTTAAATAGTTGGTTATGCCTTTTGGCTTAACTAACACACCTGCAACCTTCATGAGGATGATGGATGACATCTTACGACCCTTCACCAACTCATTCATTGTTGTCTATTTGGATGACATACTCATCTACATTAGAACATGGGAGGAACATCTACAACATGTTTCTAAGGTACTTCAAAATCTTTGGGAGCACAAGTTGTATGCAAATCTCAACAAATGCACATTCGAGATGAAAATAATTCAGTACTTAGGGTACATTTTGAATGAGGAAGAGGTCCATGTCGATCAAGAGAAGATTTGGGTTATTTGAGAATGGCCTACACCAAGGACCCTCATAGAACTTTGTAGCTCCTTGGGTCTTGTAAATTTCTATCATAAGTTTGTTCTTAGGTTCTCACATGTTGCTTGGCCACTAACCCAAGTGACTAAAGGAGGAGCTAAAGCTACATTTCAGTGGGGTGAAATACAACAAAGGGTATTTGAGAATTTAAAGAATAGACTTTATTCAACCCCTATTCTTACCTTGCTAGATTTGCATCAACCTTTCAAGTTGATGACAGATGCATCTGAATATGCCATGGGAGCTGTCATCATGCAACATGGGCATCCTATTACATATCATAGTGAAAATGTCACTGATACAGTCAAGAAATACCCAACATATGACAAGGAGTTTTATGCCATTGTGCAAGCCTACAAATAATGGAAACACTACATTTTGGCCAAAGAGACGGTCATCCACACTGACCATAGACCATTGGAATTCATCCAGATGTAGAGCAAACTATGAAATGAGAGGCACCAAAAGTGGGCCACATATCTACAACAATTCCATCTAATAATCAAATATAAAAAGGGGAACTCACATATGGTCATAAATTATCTGAGCCACCCACCAATTACTGCACTTACAACAATTCTTGACCTATGCGAACATGAGACTATAACTTGGGGTGCTCTGTATGAAGAAGATCCTACCTTTGCTGATACATATCAGGTGCTTCAAGAAGGTAAACATGTTTTTGATTTCTATTTGCAAGATAATGTCCTCTGTCATATGGGGCATATCTATGTTCCAGTTGTAGAGCAACAAAAGATGATATGGGAAGCACATTTAAGTAAGACATCTAGACACTTTAGTATAGAAAAGACATTGGTAGTTCTTCAAAAACACTTTTACTGGCCCTATATGCAAAAAAATGTGGAAATTTACCTCAAATATTTCACCCTATGTGTGATAGCCAAGCCAACAAATAAGAAGCAAGAATTGTACATGCCATTGCCAGAACCAACCAGGTCTTGGGAATATGTCTCAATGGATTTTTTCCCCGGTTTTCCCACTTCAAAACATGGCAAGGAATATATTTTTGTTATAGTTGATCATGTTTCAAAGATGGCTATCATGATTTATTGTAAGAAAAATATATCTACTAAAGAAACTGCTCAACTATATTTTAGTCATGTATGGCTCCATTTTGGTCTCCTCAAGTCCATTCTCTCAGATCCAGATAATAGGTTCCTGAGCATCTTCTGGTCTACTATATGGAAGATGATGGATACCAAGATAATGAAGTCCACAACCTTGCATACATAAACTGATGGTCAGACAGAAGTGGTGAACTACTTGATTGTTTACATGATTCAGATGTATCACTCCAAACATAAACACACATGGGATGAGGGGCATCTTTTCATACAACATGGATACAGTTGGGCCTTGCACAACTTGACCAAGCACAGTCCATTCCAAGTATGATTCAGGTTCCAACCCATGACACCAATTGATATAGTTGTTAAATTCTCCACTATGGAATAAACACCTCATGGGAGATCTAAGGTAGCAAAAGCAACAAGGTTCATTGAACAAATACAACACATCTAGTATCAAGTTTATGACATCTTGGAGAAGATGAATCAGAAGTATAAGCAATGCCATGATAAACATAAGATTGCAGACCATTTTTATGTGGGTGACAAGGTTTGGTTGTAGCTTCAAAAGGAATGACTTTTAGGTCCACACAAAAAATTTGGTCTCTATGATATGGTCCCTACACCATCACCAAAAAAGTTGGAGAAAAAATACTTTTGAGTTGAACCTACTAGCCTACCTTGGTCTAAATCCAATATTCAACATGGAGCTCCTAAAACCATATAATCTACCTTTGTTGGACACTTTAGTCATAGTAGACAAACTAGACATTGATGAGCTTGATCTGTAGAGTTTTTCTCCATTAGAAGAGGATCATATTGTGGACATCTGGATGAAGACAATAAGAGGATGCTCTATTCTACTTTATCAGGTGGTCAAAAGGGGCCAACTTAGCCACCAAGGTGAGTGGCTCATAGAAAATCAAATTAAGACATAACTGCCACACCTAATGAGGAATATTGACATAATGGAGACCATTAATTCTCAAGGAGGGAGGAATGATCTGGGCAACAATTCAGGTGACAATTCGGGTGATGGTTCTATCCCAATTGATGATGGATCTTTCAGGAGCCATAACTTTTGCACTGTAGCTCCAATTGACTCCCCATTTGAACCATTGGAAAGATAAGAATGAGGAGAATGTGGTGAGATGGAATGAATATTTTTTTATTTGTTTTTGACCCTATAAAACCCAATGAAAGTGCCCCAAATTTCAATTTTAATAGTGCAGTCTAAAAATAATAAGTTTTTAAAAATAGTAATTCCTTGAATTTTATATTGTTTTAAATCATGAAAGTTGAACCACTTAATCTCCCTCGATATTGGTGACCTTCCACATCCTCCTCCTACTTTAAAAATATGTATAAATTAATATGTAACCCAAAATGGAAATTAGATATCTCTTCCTAGAGATAAGCATATAGTTGTATTGCGATCTTGAGTAATAAAACATCTCTTTTCAGAGAATTCATTGTTACTGTGTTATTTTTGTGTTCTTGAAATATATATCAATCAAAACTTTTTATTTTTAGATCAGTGGTATCAGATTGGTTTGTCTTGAGAGTGTACGATCTCGAGGACAAGGTCAGGCTACAAGATGCTTGCGTGGAAAATAATAGAGCTTTTAAACTATCCATGTATTCACTCTAAATGACTTCAAATAGCAGATGACATCGAGACATATGATCCATTCAAATAAATGGTAAATGATTCCCTCCAACAGCAACAAGCACAGATACTGCAACAATTCACCCAAATTCTCCAATAACTCTCGATGGGAAATTCTAGCTCCTCATCCATGGAACATCCTTTCAGTGCCCCAACACCCTTCAAAGTTCAGGTGAATTTTGATACCCTTACATTTAAAGGTAAAATCGATACTGATGTAGTAGAAAATTGGTTAGATCAACTGTCTTCCTACTTCTCTGTAAACAAATTCATTGATGGAGAAAAGATCACTTTTGCTCTTTTGAAAGCATCATTGCCCATGAAAAATTGGTATGAAGTGTACAAAAAGAGGTTCAGTACATATGACAAGGAAAGATTATTTCACTCCAAATTATTGGTACAATGTAAGCCTCTGCATTTCATTCTTGATAGTGGGAGTCAAAAGAATTTAATCTTTACTAAATTTGTGAAGAGTCTAAATCTATCCATGAAGCCTTACTCAAAGCCATACAATATTAGATGGTTTACCTCAGGGAGAGACCTCCATGTCACCCATCAGTGTCTTATTTAATATGCAATAAAACCTTTCCAAAATGAAGTCTTGTGTGATGAGGTCAATCTAGATGTTTATAATGTAATCCTCGATCTACCATTCATGTATGATCGACATGGCATCTATGAATCATGAACCTAAAGAATCACCCTCACTCTTGGAACATGGCGCTACAGGGTACTAGAGGTACCACCTCCCACATCTATCTCACTGATTAGTGCCAAGTAATGTAAGAGATTAGTGGAGAAGATAGAGCAATTCATTCTCATGGTGGTCAAGCCACATAAATCCAAGAAGGCTGACGGTGTAGTCCTAACTACACAATCAACACAACAACAGAAGCAAATGGGACAAATCATAGGAGAATATGATGACTTATTCAAGTCACTTAAGGGAGTTTCATTACATTGCTAGGTAAAACATTCTATCGATTTGATCCCAGGATGACCTTTACCTAATAGTCCTATGTATCACATATTAGTTTTGGTGAATGTTGAGATAAAAAGACAGATTCAAGAATTGATCCAAAACGGTCACATCAAGCCAAGTTCTTCACCCTGTGGCAGCTTGATTATCTTGGCACCAAAGAAAGATAGAACATGGATGATTTTCATTGACTATCAAGCCCTAAATAAAATCACTGTGAATAATCGCTACCCCCTCCCCAGAATTGATGACCTGCTAGACTAACTCCATGGTGCAAAAATTTTCATCAAAATTGATCTCAAATCTGGCTATCACAAAATTTCCCATTGATCTCACCGATGTCTAGAAGACTGCAATCAAATATAAGGAGGGTCTCTTTGAATGGTTGGTTATGCCTTTTGGCTTAGCTAACACACCTGCAACCTTCATGAGGATGATGGATGACATCTTATGATCCTTCACCAACTCATTCATGGTTGTCTACATAGATGACATACTCATCTACAATATAACATGGGAGGAACATCTGTAACATGTTCGTAAGGTGCTTCAAACTCTTTTGGAGCACAATTTATATGTAAATCTCAATAAATGCACATTCAGGATGAAAACAATTCAATACCTAGGGTACGTTGTGAATGAGGAAGGGGTCCATGCTGATCTACAAATTTTTTTGGTTATTCGAGAATGGCCTACACCAAAGACCCTCACAGAACTTCACAGCTTCTTGGGTCTTGTAAATTTATATCGTAGGTTTATTCTTAGGTTCTCACATGTTGCTTGGACAGTAACCCAAGTGACTAAAGGAGGAGCTAAAGATATATTTTAGTGGGGCAAAATACAACAAAGGGCATTTGAGAATTTGAAGAGTAGACTTTGCTCAACCCTTATTCTTGCCTTGCCAGATTTGCATCAACCTTTCGAGTTGATGACAAATGCATCTGAATATGCCATGGGAGCTGTCATCATGCAACATGGCCATCCTATTACATATCACAGTGAAACTTTCACTATACAGTCAAAAAATACCCAATATATGACAAGGAGCTCTATGCCATTGTGCAAGCCTACAAATAATGGAAACACTACATCTTGGGGAAAGAGATGGTCATCCACACTGACCACAGACCATTAGAATTCATCTAGACATAGAGCAAACTATGAAATTAGAGGCACCAAAAGTGGGCCACATATCTACAATAATTCCATCTGATAATCAAACATAAAAAGGAGAGCTCAAATACAACTACAAATTGTCTGAGCCACCCACCAATTATTGTACTCACAATAGTTCTTGACTTGTGCGAACATGAGACTGCCATTTGGGGTGCTCTGTATGAAGTAGATCATGCCTTTGTTGATACATATTAGGTGTTTCAAGAAGGTAAACATATTTCTAATTTTTATTTGCAAGATAATGTCCTCTATCATATGGGGCATATCTATGTTGTAGCTGTAGAGAAACAAAAGATGATATGAGAAGCACATTTTAGTAGGACAGCTGGACACTTTGGCATAGAAAAGACATTGACAGTTCTTCAAAAACATTTACTAGCCCCATATGCAAAAGGATGTGGAAAAGTACCTCAAATATTGCACCCCATGTGCGATAGCCAAGCCAACAAATAAGAAGTAAGGATTGTACATGCCATTTTCAGAACCAACCAAGCCCTGGGAATCTGTCTCAATGGATTTTCTCTAAGATTTTCCCACTTCAAAACATGGTAAGGACTGTATTTTTGTTGTAGTTGATCATTTTTCAAAGATGACTATCATGATTGCTTGTAAGAAAAATATATCTGTTAAGGAAACTACTCAACTATATTTTAGTCATGTATGGCTCTATTTTGGTCTCCCCAAGTCCATTGTCTCAGATCAAGATAGCAAGTTCCTGAGCATCTTCTGGTCCAATCTATGGAAGATGATGGATACCAAGTTGATGAAGTCCACAGCCTTCCATCCACATACTGATGGTTAGATAGAAGCGGTGAACCACTTGATTGTTCACATGCTTTAGATGTATCACTCCAAACATCCATGCACATGGATGAGGGGCTTCTTTTCATACAACATGGATATAATCGAGCCCTGCACAACTCAACCAAGCACAGTCCATTCCAAGTATGCTTTGGGTTTCAACCCATGGCACCAATTGATATAACTATTCCATTCTCCACCATGGAATACACACCTCATGGGAGATCTGAGGTAGCAAAATCAACAAAGTTCATTGAACAAATGCAACATATCCAAAAACAAGTTCATAACATCTTGGAGAAGATGAATCAAAAGTATAAGCAATGCCATGACAAACATATGATTACATAACACTTTGTTGTGGGTGACAAGGTTTGGTTGCGACTTCAAAAGGAACGACTTGCAGGCCCACACAGAAAAATTTGGCCTCTACGATATGGTCCCTACACCATCAACATAAAAGTTGGAGAAAATGCTTTGGAGTTAAACCTACCAGCCTACCTTGGTCTGCATCCAATATTCAATGTGGAGCTCCTCAAACCATATCATTCACCTCCTTTGGACACTTTAGTCATAGTAGAACAACTAGATATTAATGAGCTTGATCCACATAGTTTTTCTTCAGTGGAAGAGGATTAGATTGTGGACACCTAGATGAAAACAACAAGAGGATGCTCTATTCCACTTTATTGGGTGGTAAAAAAGGGCCAGCTTAGCCACCAAGGTGAGTGACTCACAAAGAATCAAATTAAGACACAATTGCCACACCTAATGAAGAATATTGACGCAATGGTGACCATTGCTTCTCAAGGAGGGAGGAATGATCTGGGCAACAATTCAGGTGACAATTTGGGTGACAGTTCTACACTAATTGATGATAGAACTTCTGGGAGCCATAAATTTTGCATCGTAGCTCCATTTGACTCCCCATTTGAACCGTTGAAAAGCTAAAAATGAGGAAATGTGGTGATATGGCACATATCTTGACTCACTTGTTTTTGACCCTTGAAAACCCAATGGAAGTGCCCCAAATATAAATTTTAGTAGTGCAGTCTAAAAATAGTAATTATTCAAATTCTATATTGTTTTAAATCATGGAAGTGGAACCACTTAATCTCTCTCAAGATTGGTGACCTTCCACATCCTCCTCCTACTTTCAAAATGTGTATAAATTAAGATGTAACCCAAAATGGAAATCATACATCTCTTCTCAGAGATAAGCATATAGTTGTATTGCAATCTTGAGTAATAAAACATCTCTTCTTAGAGAATTCATTGTTACTATGTTATTTTCGTGTTCTTGAAATATCTATCAATTAAAACTTCTGAGTTTTGGATCAAAAACACTCAATAAATAGCTCTATGAGTCATGACATCTACAAGGAGTCTAGTTTATACTTTGAATATCAAGGGGTTGATAACTTTCTCTACTCTTTTTTGAGTGGATCCATCAAATGAGCTCTCAGGGCACATCAAATTCATTTGTCACAAATAAGCATTCAATGAGAGGAGATGTGAAGTAAATAACTAGCAGTCTATAGATCAATAACTACCTTTTTGTGGTAATGTCTTAAATATAGATAGGGTGTTGGACTATTTCATTCTAATTACAGGGGCACCACTTTGGTTGATTGCACATACCATTTTATCTTTGAGGGGAGAACATGCTTTCAACATTGAGAACACATGATTATTTAACCTTCTTGACTTTTTTGCATTTTCTATAAATGTCCCAAGTTCCACAAAAATGATGAATGCAAAGGAAAGATTAGGTAGTAGGCACATGGAAATGAGTATACATCTTGGAAGATGACAACCTGACTAATTAGATAGAAAAGGGTTAAGCTTTAAATAAAGTTGCTAGTTAGTATAGCTTTCCACTTCTATTAAACATATAGATTCTCATTCAAGACAAACATAAAGGAATAAAAGCAAATTTATAAGACATCTTTTTGTTTCTTTACATTGTACTTTCTCCCATCTATTCATTAAATTAACAATCAACACTCTGTAATTTATGGGTTTAATCCTTTAGGTCACACTTATTGAACATACATTTTTATGTTTGGTAATGTCATAATGAAAATTTCATTTCAAAATGTAAGCAACCATGTATAAAGAAGAGAAGTCAGTCAAAACGTAACTTAAGAAACATATAAAAACAATAGCATGAATATATTTTCTCTTGCAAATTTTCCATCTTCTCCATTGTTTTGATTACTATGTAAGGGTCATTCAAGAATTTATAACTTACTTTGAATGTTATGGCCCTCTGATATAAGAAGGTGTGCAAGCAATTAAGAATGAAATTATAAAAACTATGGGAACATACAAAAGAATATAACAAATAGTATTTGAAAAAAAAAGCATGCATATGTCCTATTCTTAATTCCCAACCTTTGTATAATGATTGGAAGACAAGATACCCAAGAACCTATACCTAAAACATCCATAACCCATATCCAAAAATGAATTGTTATTTATGCTTAAAAATCCCATAGAAATTATTTTTCCTAGCATAAAATGGTTTAGAGGTAGTGTTTGCTGAAAATAATATGTTTATTTTCTATTCATCAAAATAGATTTGACATGTTTTGGGAAGATTTTAGTCGTATTAATGTTGAATGTATTGGTAGTATAAGATACAAATTTTAAATAAAGTATTGAGTTTTAGTGTCCTTTATATTTATACATTTTATTTTTTGCAAAGAAACATTGTCTCCTAACAGCAATGGATAAATTTGTGTATCGCCCAACTCCTAAAAAGTCTGGTTTTGTAAGATATAGTCCAATGGTTGTAAAAGATGATATTGATGATGATGATATGTACTGCTTAAACAATGATACTTTTGCTGACTTTGTTCCAAGTATGCAATTGAATAAGGAAGAAGCTAACATCATTATAGGTGAAAGCAATTTTGTTAATGGGAACAACCATGAAGATCAGTCTATGCTACATGTTGATTGCCCTTCATACCAAGAGCATGTGGTTACTAAAAAACAAGCAGCTACCCTTTCTTCACAAAAAGGTAGGGCTCATTGGAGTAGTGCAAAAAAATTTGTCTTGATTGATACTAAATATATTGAGAGGGAGACATAGTGTAGTGGTGGTGTAATGAAAAAAACTGTATAAGCTTCTGAAAAGTGGAGACTTGTGCAAGAATATTGTCCCAATCATGGTGTGAACCATACAACCAATCAATGCTACGATAGGTGGGAACACCTTCAGCCTGATTTCAAAAAGATTAGAGACTATGAAAAATTATCCCTTCGGGGCATGACAGTTACTAGAGTATGACATCCCAATAAAGAATTGAAAAGAAGCTCCTTGTAAAATTTGTGGAAGAAATTTTTGAGGCAATAGATAGAAAGTTTGGTTAAGATAGACCCATCAATCTCAGAAATATATGTATTGACACCTCTGACATAAATCATCCACTTTTTGAGGAATTTATTTCTCCCACTGAAAATGAACCATGTAGTGAATTTCAAACACCCAATGTTGCATGTGAAAGCCAATCAATAGCTAAAAAATGAAAAACATTATCTAAAGCATCTTCCATAAAAGATATTATTGTTATGAACAATAGGTTGGTGGTCTCTAACATGAGAAAAGATGAGGAAGGGCATATGAAACACCATGAAAAATATTATGCTTGATTGGACAACGTGTGCAAAAGGAATAAATGAATGAAGAAAGGATGTTCAAAAGTGAAGAACAAAAGATAACTGTATAAGTGAGTTTGGTTTCAGCGATAAATGCCATTGGACAAGCCATACTAAAGATGAGTGATTCCTTTGCTACCAAAAAATGACTTTCGGACACTTATTTTTTTTAGATGTTAGACTATGTTATAACAATTATTGAAGCCTATTTATGGTTTATTTTCATAAGACATACTTTAAATCATGTTGGTAATATTATAAAATTAAGTGAAGCTTTAAATTAATATATGTGGCTCATTTCAAGCCCAAATAAAGCGTAGCAAAGGTTTTTTTTCTATTGAGGAGTAGTGACTGTTTTAAAATGCTTCATATGTAGATCTCGTTAAAGGAAAATTTGGATTCTTTATCATTTATCCATACTAATACCTGTGTGTTAGTGACTCATTCCCTTTGAATCCATATTAAATGTTTTCATCCCTCGATATCTTGCTGCAAATTTTGATTTAGAGAAGGATTCTTTGGGATGATAGATTTTATTATATATATATGCATTTCTTTCAACATAAAAAACATAGGTTTTTTTTAAGAGTTTTATTGATGGACAATAGGGATGATCTTATAATCTTCTCAATGAATGTGAACATGATTGCAAAAATGAATGTCTAAGGGTTTGAGTTGTCCATTATTTTGGTAATGTCTCTGTAATGCTTAATTTGTGTCATCTAATGTTTGTTATTTTTCCCTAATAATGAACTAGCCCCTACTTTTCTTTTAATTATTTTCTTGCATATGTGATCGGTCATAGTTGGAAGTGGATTTGAGAAAGTGTCTTTTGTTATAACACTTTGGGTTTAATCTTTTAGTTTTGACAACATTGTGTTGTTCATTTTAACAATTTTACACAACTTACAGAGATTCTTGAAAATGACTAGCAGGTTGTTGTCTTTATGGTTGGCTATTCCGTTTTACCAGATACCATTATTTAAAAATCCAAAATTTTCATTTTACGGTCTTATAAATGACCAACATTGAAAATTGGTTAAATATCCAATTCTCAAGAAATTTTAATAGATAATCGTTATTCTCCATGTAGCACATGCCAATTTTTTTCATCTTCAATTTGTTAGACATCCTCTTTGGAAAATGATCGTGTCTCAGATATACCATGAACATGCTTCCAACTTTGTCTCTCCCAGCCTAGAATCTACCTTATTATTTTTTTTGAAATTACTAATTGTTTATCTGTTATAATAAATCCATCATTCACTCAACAAATTATGTTCTGGATCTTTGGAAATGTGTGTACTAGGAAGTGAAATTCTCAATTATTTCACTCCTCTACGAGACACTTAAGCGTAGCCAAGGTTTATTTTTATGTTGGATGTATAGTCAATCTATATGTAGACAATGGTTTGCCACAACTTGTATGTCTCCTATATTACATTATATTTTAGTCTTTATTGCCTTGTAGGATTCACTCTTGGACATCTACAATAACTAAAGTGCACATTGCATTCATTTATCCAAGGTTTAGAAAGAATAATAATTGTGTTATGAAGCAAGGCTATTGAATTTGTAATGTAACATTTTTTATTTACATCATGGTTGTTTGAATTTTCCATCTTTGGTAAAAGAGATTCCCCTCAAGCTTTAAAATGTTGAATAATTTTTCAAAACTATTACTTCCCCAATGGGATTTCCCTACATGTGGACTATATATATATTTTAAACTTCCCCAACGGGATTGCCCTACATGTGCACTATATATATATTTTAAACTTCCCCAATGGGATTGCCCTACATGTGGGCTATATTCAACATTATCTCTTTGTTTGAAATACTATTTGTTCCTTTTTTCATAAATGTTAAATCATTGAATGTTCAGGCATCTCCACATTTATAATTTATTCTTGGAAATAGTTATTCACAAATACTTTGTTTTGTAGGAAGGAGTTAATGATATTGTAAACACTATTTTTCAATAACATCTTCTCGCATACAATGAATTCAAATACAATAGCAACATTTAAACTTATCCTTGCAAGTGTATCTCTTATTGTCCAATCAACATTGCAAGTTGTAAATGATCTTCAAGATTCAATCAATATGCAACAAAGATTAAAGAAGTATAAGATATCTTCATGTAGAAGACAAATTCCTTCAAATGCTAACATGTAGGAAGATACAGACCAGGAAGTCCCTACAATCATAGTTGAGGAGGAAAATATAATCATGGAAACAAATATCCTAAATTCTCAGTGGTAAGAGAGGATTCATGGTGACTAGTACATCAAACCATGTTTGTTACATTAGTGGAACCACTATATTTTTTAAGTGAGATGTGATGATCAATGTTTTCATGGTATTTTTCGATTACCAAATGTATTATTTGAATATTTTTGTGATGTTTTGCATGAATATTGGAGCCAAGGTGACATACCATTCTCATTTGCAACAACTATAAAGGGTAGAGTGTTTCTAGTGGAGAAGTAGGTGGCCATTGCAATTCTATGTCTATCATTTGGAATGACAGTGCTTAACATAAATGAGCTTTTTGGTTATGAAAAATCTATAGTGGTTAGAATTATACATAAGTTCATCAATGTTATGGCAATTTGTTTTCGTAATCATATATAGTGGCCAACATAAAATTTAAGAATGGATCATGTTAAAGAAGGATTCCATCAAAAACAAAGCTTTCCAAATTGTTATGGAGTGATAGATGTTACTCACATCCAATTTCAACTTCTGGCTAATGAGTGTTCAATAGATTGGTTTGATCAGGCCCACAATTATAACATGTCACTATAAACGATTATAGATAGTAATATGTGATTCATGGATGTTTTCATTGGATGGCCTAGGTCTATTAATGATACCATACTACTGTGTAATTCCTCATTTTATAGATTGTGCAAAGGTATGGAGAGATTAAATGGTTGTGCAATTTCTATTGGCTATAAAAACATGAGAGAGTATATTATTGGTGATGGTGGCTATCCATTGTTACCATGGTTAATCACATGCTTCCCCAGATCCTTAACATATAGCCAAAAATAATTTAACTTCAGGTTGTCGTCAACATGTATTATTGTGGAGTGTGCATTTGGGAGGTTGAAAAACATATGGTAAAATCTATTTTCCAAATTAATTAGCCCAATTTACTAACGTTATCAAAAACTATTATAGTATGTTACATATTACATAATATGTTACTAACATATGATGAAGATGTCAGTGGTACATTTGAAAACACAGAGAATGAATGTGAAATATCAAGAAATCAAGATATATTATGTGATCAAACTACAACACTAGCTCAAGTGGTATTAATGGAAGGAGTGGCATGACGCAACCAAATGAACATGAATAATCATTAGTCCAATAATATAACATATTTGACTTATGAACTGTATTTTATTTTCTAGAAATAATATGTTTTGTTTATTGATTCAATATTTGGCTTATGAATTGTCTTTGTATTTTCTAGAAATAATTTGTTGTGTTTATTGATTCAACTTATACCATTTCTTGGGGATACAAAAATAGTTGGTCCGATGTGGAATGAAGGTTGAGCATTTCTCAGTGTTAAATAATGAGAAAATGACTTATCATAAAATTATGCAACCCTTTGTTTTTGATTCTAGGATTAGATTGGATCTAGGCAAAGCCCAAATAATTATATTATATGCATATATCTAAAGGTGCACCATATGTTTGGAAGTGTGTAGATGCTTGGATTTTACTTCTCATAATTATTTTTATTTAATTTCCCTTGGGTACTATTAGTAATTTTTTTTTATATTGTTGAATTTTTTTTAATGCTAATGAAGTGAATTCTTGCAACTGTAATCTTTTTTAACTTCCATGGGACCGTCCTGCAAAAATTTTCCTATTTTTTCTTTGCTGAGAAAAAAAATAATAATTGCATGAGATCGTCTTACTACATAAAACTCCTATTTTTACTCTATAACACTTGCATAAATATTTCAATTTGCCCCCTCCATAGAACCAGATCCTAAATATAAAAAAAACGACACCAAAAAACAGAAAAAAAAAATATATATTTGATATTTTAATGATGGTCGCCAAAATGCAAAATTTTTAATACAAATATTTAAATTACCACTATTTATCTTTTAATAAAATTTCAAATTATCGTGTTTATCTTTTCATAAATATTGAATACTTATTATGTTTTTATATATTTATATGAATAAATATTTTAACCCTTAAACCATACGCTACTTAAAAAACAAAAAACAAAACAGATTACTGGGTATCAATTTCCAAACCTATTCATGATATTTTAACCCTTAATTTTTGAGCTATCTTATTTTCTACATATAATTTTTTTCATACAAATGTTGATATTACCATTGTTTGTCTTTTCATATATTTTCTAAATTGTTATGTTTTTTCATAAATTTTAAACATTCATTATTTATTTATATGAATTAATATTTGAATCTTTACATTATATATTTTTTATAAATTTTAAAAAAAAATACTTCATTAAAAAAAAATCTTAAAATTATTTATTTATCATTTTATTGATTGACAGGGTAATTTTTCATTTTTTTTTAACAGAAAATTATTCTAATTTTTAAAACAGAAAATTTAATGATGACATGTGTAAAGTGTAAATAATTGTTAACATTAAACAAGTTTTTGGCTCCACGCATTAATCATCAAATAGGTTTTTTAAACAAAAATTGTAATAACATGTACAATAATATTAATTATTAGCATAAAATCAGCTAAACCTTCTACAAAATCATCAATATAATTATTACTTAAGTACCTTCTTAAATTATTAAAACTGACATCCTCCCCTTAAGACTCACCCAATAACATCAACCACTTTGGATTCGAACTTAACTATTTAATAGATATAATTACTAGATAACTATCTACCCACAATACAATAATAGTAAAAATATGCGTACAACACTCTAAATCTAAAAACATGTTTGGTATTTTATTATATATTCATGTCACTACATAACGGAAACATTAATTAAATCTTTTATCCATCATGAAATCTTTTAGCACTTATCCTCTTTTTAAATTATTTTTATAATTTTATATAAATGAAAAAATAGTTTTGTAGGATATATATATAGAAAGGAAAATATTTAATTCTAATGATTTAATGCTCCATGCATGCTAGGTTTAATGTTAGAAAACATAATGCTCATTTTTAATAGTTAATTTTATTATATTTTCTATTCGTTTATTTATTCAACATAAGAGTGAAGAAATAGGAAAAATCGAGTTTATCTTTTAATAGGACTTCTTATTATATTCCTAAAAATGCTACTAAAAATGCCTTGATCTTATCAATGACCACCAAATCTACCAAATTAAATACATGGCAATATCACAATATTTTTTATTGGATCATGACTCTTTTAATTGTGGAATGTGTCATAAATGGCAATTCTTTTAATAATACTTGATATTTAGAATTAGTGAAATTTTTAGAAGGAAGCCTACTTATAGAACTACTCACTTGATGTGAAAGCATAAAACTTCAAAAAGTAATGGAATGTTATAATCAATACAATTCATGTTGGCAAATATTATTTATATAATAATATAGATATAAACCATATTATTAATGGTATGTCCATATTTATTTTGTTTGATGGTTGATTTATTTATTTTTATATATAAATCTACATATATACATTACCTATTACTTTTATGTCATAGATTATAGAAACACTATATCTCTAAATAATACTTATTATTTCTATGGCATAGGATTGAGTTTATATTGCAAATTTATATGAAAACTCAACTTCAAACAATTCACAATACAAATATACATTAGCTAATATATTATTTATTATTACACTTTATTTTTATTATAATTTTACATACAAAATCAATTTCAAATAATAAATAAAAGCAGAGAATTGATTAATTGTATATATAAATAAAGATTCTTTCATTAATTTTTTAAATACAATTTTTATTAGAAAGATGTGGTGATGAATATGAATCAAAGATAATTTTTTTTAATTTAAAAATAAATAAATTTATGTAAAAAATATTGAGACATATCATTTTTGAAATGTATATTTTATTTATATTATAAATTTAATATTATATATATTAAAAATGATATATATATATATATAATTTTATTTACAATATGTATATTAAATTATAATTAATTTTATATTGATTAAACTCTAATTTTATGATACAATTGTTATATGGACTTCTTGATAATGCTAAAGTATAGCCTATAGAGATATCGTGTGAAATACGGATAACTTTAAATTTAAGTCAAAGATTTAGAAAGCGTTACATCTGGTTGATTGTGAAAGCAATTGGAGTCATTTTAAGCCGTATCTTCTTCAAATTAAATCCTAACATTGTCATTTTAGGATCAAATTATTATAGATATTTACTTGTATTAAAGTTGTTTGGAGTTTATACTCCATTTTTTTATTTTTTTTCAATATTTGTAGGAAATTAGATTTCAGTGATTTTTATTTTTTTTAAATATTTTTCATTATTAAGATTTCATTTTGAAAAATTATTTAATAAATTAATTTGATTTAAAATATTTTTAAGCATTTTAAATTGAATAAATAAATTTAAATACTATTTATTAATTGTTTATATATTAAATAATTAATTTAATATTTAATAATTTAGATATAATGCAGTTATATGGGATCAGCGCAAATAATAAATTATTAAGATTTTAATATGGGAACTTGTGTTAGAATTGTTAATTACGAGGTTATATGTGAAATATTAAATAAGAGATATATCTTTCAATTAAATATAAAAGATATATAATAATTAAATTATTTATTAATATCATATAAATGTTAATTTATGTATCAGTATTATATGAATGTTAAATTATTTATTTATCTATAATTAATTTAATTTAAATATTGTTTAATTATTTTTCTAATTATTATATTTTGAAATCTTTTTTCTTAATTCTATATTATCTTTTCAAAGTTTTTATGAATAAATTTTAAATTCAAAGGTTGAATGGAATGGCAATTATAAAATTTGATGACAAATCTATTAACATATATAAAATTAGTAAATGTTTTGCATTTAAAGAATTATATATATAAATAATTAATTGAATTTTTAAATATATGAGATATGTTTAAATAATAATTATAATGTTGAATAAGTATATATTTAAATTAGTAAATTTTTTAATTAAATAGTAATGATATAAATAATCATCGTTTTCACCAATTAAATTATAATATTTTCGATAATATTTAAATCTTCAATAAACTTGTTACATAATAAACTATTTACATGAAATATTTAATACAAAAAATACCTTTCAATCATAACATTTAAATAAAAAATACATAATAATTAAATTATTTATTATTATATAAATTTTAAAATATTTATCTACATATACTTAATTTACTCTAAATTAAATACTATTCAACAAATTTCCAATCTTTATATTTAAAAGAACTTTTTTTTAAATCCTTAAAATTCTTTTAAAATCATTTTTCACCAACTACAAACTTAAAACGAAAGTTGGATAGAATAAAACTATAAAATTAAAAATAATATAAAAAAAAATTGCAATTGTATGAGATAAAAACTATATATTAATTTACTTTAAATTAAATATTATTCAACTATTTGAAAATAAATTAAACATTAGTCAACTATTTTTCCAACCTTTGTATCTTAATTTTTTGTTTAAAAATTCCTAATATCCTTCTAGAATTATTTTTCACCAACTGCAAACTCAAAAAGAAGGTTGAAATGGGATGAACAAAATAAAATTTGACGGGAAATGTATTAACTGGTATAAGATAAATGAATATGAGTGAGAGTATTTTAAAATGAAAATAATTCATATAAATATTTGTAATATTCATTTTATATTATGTTTATAAGAGGTTGATGTTTTGGTAGAGAAGGATCTGAATAGATAATGAAATATCTTCTGTTAAGATGTAAGAGAAGTCTCGCTTATGTTTACAGCTGAGGATTATATCATTTTCGCTTGAGCTCTTTCAATTTGTCCTTACTTTGGACAGATGAATGTTGGTCTGATTGGATGTAATTTTATTGAAGGACTTCAGTTTTGAGTGTGGCGCTGTTTCTTGACTAAGGTTTGGTTATTTGTAGTTTTTGTTCTGAAATCATTTTTGATTGGTTTTTTGAGGTTGATTTTAATTTCTCACTATCTAGAAATTAAACACGTTTTATCGTTGTCAAAGACTGAACCTCTTTTGTATCCCAACATTAATTCATAAATCCAATAAAAAATGTTAATCTAATGTATAACTTCAACTTTAAAAACATTTACCCAAAAAAATAATAATAATATGCTATAATAATAGAATTGAATTGATTGCATTATAAGTGATAGAGAGCATGTTGGAAAGAAGTTTGAATAATGTTTTGGGCAGGAGAACTCTACTCCCAGGTCTGATAAGACAGACAGAGATGCCCATTTCAGAAATTTATGCTTTGATTTCGTGCACAACGATTCATGATATAAATTTGTAAGGATTCAAAATTTTACATATTCCATTTCGTTGAAATGAATTATTAATTGCCTCCACTTTCATATTTAATTTAGCATTATATATAATATTAATATATGTAAATAATGAAAAAAGTTTGGAAGGAAAACAATGGCGGAAGCGTACTGGAGCAGATTTGCAGCCGCTGAGAGGGACGACCGTTCCGCTGCTCTTGCTTCTGCGGCCAAGCGCCCTCGCCCAGAATATGATATACTTACAGCTGGTGATCGGAATTTTCCATTTTTCGTCCTTTTGTTGGCTTCAAAGAAGTCAGGTGAATTCTGCTGGTTGAGTGCCAACTGTTTGACAAAATGGCACAACGAAATGTGACCTCCCAGTCTATGGGTTTCTTCAATAAATTTCCAGATTTTGCCTGTAACCTATTTGCTAAAATGGATGCTGTTATTCCCTCTCGGCCAGCTGCAGAGAATAATATTGAGCATCGGATAATGATTCGTACCGTCACTCGTAAAACCATATGCTTTTGGATTCAGCGGCTGGGCTACGTGGCTGATCTAAAACAGAGGATAGAACTTTTAGAAGGGATTCCAGCAATGTGCCAACGGCTTCAATTTGAGGGTAAACAACTTGAGTACTGCTCATTAGTGTCTAAATACGATATAGTCAAAAACTCCACACTTTTTATGATGCTGAGATTAAAAGGAGGTGCTGTGGGAACTGGAATGCTTTCATCATTTAAAGTGGGGTTCCACAAAGCAACACCAAACAAAACCCCTGCAAATTTCAAGGAAGGGTTTAAAAAACCTATCGCCAACTTGAATGCTAAGAACACTATCTTGCTTCCAATGTCTACATTGTAGAACAAGCTGAAAAAGTACCTTATGTGGAAATCATAAATGAAGATGTGGATGAATACCACTATGCTCTATTAGAGAATTGAGTCCTATGACGTTTCAACGATCTTTGGCCTTCAACGGAGGCATTATATCAATGGGTTTTTGAAACATTGACAGATCAATGTGAGATATCTCTCCACTCCAAAGGGTTCTTTGTTGTTCACTTCACGGAAAACAAAGATTACCATGAGTGTTGTTTGGAAGTCCCGTGGTTTTAGGGAACTGCAGGTTTATTTATCACTCCATGGTTTTTGGATTTCGACCTCAACACATTGTAAGTGTCAAAGATACCTGTATGTGTAAGACTTCTTAATTTATCTTTGCACTTTTGGCATGCATTTAAGGAGATTGGTAATGCTTTGGGCACCTTCATCAACCCAGATATAGAGAGAGCCACAAAAAGGTTTGTGTATATATGTTCGCATATGTGTCTAGATTGATTTGATCAAAAGATTATTAAATAAAATTATTCTTAAATATGGTCAATTCCAACATGTTCAAACGCTGGATTACGAAAATATTGTTTTTAAATGTCGTATCTACAAATTAACATGGCATCTACATGCCTCATGTTCTCAAGGCATACCTCAAGCGCACAAGAATCAAAGAGCAAATACCATCTCCAAAAGGTGGAGCTACCCAGACAAAGAATTAGTAGCTGAAGATCTTTTCAAGAAGTCAAGGACTCTGGAAAATAAAGACATAGGTAGTGAAAAAAAAGTTGGTTCTCATACCATTATTACTGAAGAAATGACAACCCCTGAGGGAACTATAGCAAAAATTACCTCGGGAGTGAAGAGAGGGCACGAATTTGAGAATTCCGAGTTTTGATTTACAGTCTTCTAATAAGATAAAATAAATGAATATAGTTAATAGTATTTTAAAATTTAATTGTTTGGCAAACATTTTTTAATAAAATTATTCACATGAAAACGAGAAAAGCCCATACGAATGTCCTTAATATTCATTTTATACTGTTTATAACAATATGCTATAATAATAGAAAAGAATTGATGGCATTATAACTGATGGCGAGCGTGTTGGGAAAGAGTTTGAATCCTGTTGTCTGAGAAGACAGAGACATCCATTTCAGAAATTTAGGCTTTCATTTTGTGCACAACGAATCATGATATAATAATTACTCTTTTTAGAGATTCAAAATTTTACACATTTGTGGTGGTGGTGGTGCATTTATTAAATAATATGATCTTAATATAGTATATTAATTATATTATAAAATATTAATTATAATAATATTTATTAATTAATATTGTTTAATATTATCGTTCATATATAATAAGTTGTATATATTATTAATATTAATATATAAATAATAATTTATAATACTATAAGATCGATATTATATATATTAGTATTTTTTATAATAGATAATATAAATATATAAAATAATATAATATATTATATTAAGTTATATTATTATATTATATTATATATAAAAACATTTTTATTATATAATATATTATTTTATTAATATTATATATCGAGAGAATAATATAATAGATATATAGTATCATTGAGAAATTATTTTCATTTTTCGTCAAATTAGTTATAATATTATCTAAGTTTGTTTTATATAGTTAAAGTAGATATATGTGGCATGTCACTGAACTTTGCACTTATCTCATATAATTTATATCTGCACATGCGACTATATTAAATTTTAAATTGATACGTCAATGTAATATTTTTGATTGGTCATTTTGTATTGTTAAGGGTGGACGAGGACATGAGGGATTCAATTTGATCACCACAAGTTTCCAAGTCTCATATAAAACTCGAATCAATGATGCAATGTCATTGATACTGGGACAAGATATTGAGGTCCCAAAGTCTATCTTGTAGCTTCCATTTATCCATGTGCGAATATGTTGACACTTAAAGTAATTATATCATGCTTAAAAACATACATTAACACCATACTCAAACCCTTAGAAGAAAGGGCAAGGTCATACAAAACATGCAAATAGTGAAATATTTCAAGGTGAGATGAACAATGATGGTGAGGGGCAATGACAAGGTATTTATGATGATATCATACACCAAGGGGTCCATATCAAACACCGAACCTAGATTCACGGTAGTTTTTGGATTTACATGACCATCGCCCATTGTAAAAGGATTTGTAGCTTGCAAGGTGGTAGCATCTTTTAATGGCCATTTTTATTGTCAATGGTGGACAAGGATGTCATGAGATTTGATTTGATTGTGATAAGGCTCCACATTTGATGTGTGGCTTGAATTAACGATGCAATGTTGTTGATGTGGGGACAAGACATTGAGGTCTTAGAGTATATCTTGTAGCTTCCATTTGTCCATGCTACAAATTGCATTGATAGATGTGACATGTTATTGAACTTTAAACATGTATCTTCCCAAGGTTCATCGAATCCGTCACTTGAAATAGCCCGTCATTTCCCCTCACCAACACCACATAGTTCACCTTAAAAATATTTCACCACTTCCATGTTTTGTATAACCTTTCCCTTCCCCACCATTTCATCATTGCTCAAGATCATTGTACAGTGAAACATCTCCTCCCTGCAAAACACATTGTCATGTAATATCAAGGGAACACACAACATCTTTTGGCACTGTCACCTCCATCAGAAATATTAGATTATTGATGCATACTGCATTCTGCACAAAATGTGAGATGGGGTCAATGGTTAGTGGTTTCAAGTGAGGTACAACTACCGATTTACATTCTTTTCTTTATAAAATCTTGCTTTACAAAAAACAAAAATTATGACATTTATTCCGATGTAATTGCACCTTTGAAGCAACTACTGGTATTTAATTTCAAGTTAAAATGTTTGCTAAGGGATGAAAATGTTCGTCTTTCACTATGAAATCATTTTGATTTTCATTCTAAGTATTGAATATTTATCATAAATAAATTACTTCATAAAAAAGTGTGTCTTCATTTATTTTACATACAAATACAAGCGATAAGAAACAAAAGTTGTGTAGCGGCTTTAGTACCTACTAGAAGCAAATAAATTTGGCTTGGTCTATTATAGTTGTTAATTGGCCTTTATGCCACTTTTTGTTTTGCTATGTGGTAAGGGCAAGGCCGGTTGATCTATCTTTGTCTTTGATGTTTGCCTTTGGCTCTTGGTCTAATCCAAGTGTGCCATGTGTCTAAAATTTGCTCTGAATATAGTCTGTATCCCATGCCACAACATTTGAGCTACTGAGATGGTGCCGCATGATAGTATCTCAGGCATTTGGGTGCCTACAGTTGACTGGGTTGTGTCGAGACACCCAGATGCCCAGAGGTGACTAAACTATGACAAGATCCTCAGGTGTCTGAGATGGTGCCATGTGGTAGCATCCTAGGCACCTAGGTGCCTGAAGGTGATGGGGCTATGTTGAGACCCATGGGTGCTCATGATGGTGCCACATGGTAGTATATTGAACACCTAGAGGTGGCTGGGCTATTTTGAGACCCACATGTGCCCAAGATGCTGGCACTTGGCACCATCTTTGACACCTAGTACCCGAAGGTGATGGGGTTGTGTCAAGACTCACGAGTGGTTGGGATGGTGCCACGTGCTAGCATCTTAGGCACTCGGGTGCCCGAAGGTGACTAGGTTGTTCTGAGACCGTCAGGAGCCTGTAGGTGACTAGGTTGTGCCATGACCCCCAGGTGCCTAGTATAGTGCCACTGATAGCATCTCGAGTTCTCGAAGGTTACTATACTGTGTAGAAGGCAAATGTATCCAGGCTAGGCCCAAAGACAATAAGATGATTATGCAAGAATCCACATTTTACTTAACATTTGAAATTACATGAAGGATATATATCGATGATGCACAAATAAACTAGAATGTGACAAACAAGTCGGCTCATGAATTGGAGATTTAAATAAAATAGAACCCAATCTTTGTAATCTTACTAGCTTTCATACAATGAAATCTTACCAATATGCTAGATAAAAGGAATATTTCTATGGTATACCACATCAACTTCAAAATGTATTAAACCCATGATTAGACAAATATATGAATCATTTTTCATGAAAAAGAAAGCCAATGGTTAAATCAACATTCACAGGGAAGTCCAACACTCCTCTTGTAAATACTATAACATCAGGGTATATACTTTCATAACAATTGATAAGGTCTATAAATTTATCATTTGTACTCACATCCATAAAAGGAAATTTTAGCTATCTATTTTTATTTCAATCAGAATAAGTTGTCACTTAGTCTCTACTTTGGTCATCAAATTCTAGTTTTTTGTTTTCCTAGAGGGATGCTTACGTGTCTACCTCACTACCACTTGTCACTTTATGAATCTTCATTGTTTCCTAGCTATCTACTATGTTTATGCAGGGTTTACTTCATGTCACCTATTGTGATCCTAGATACCTAAAGTCTTATGTATATCTCATGACTAAGTTGACATTGATTCTAGGGTAGTGAGAGGATGATACATGGATGAATCTCAATGCTCTGCATTCCTAAAAATGACCATACAAAGAATTGTGCTGATGTCACCTCTGGGTTAATGGGATGATGACACATGGATAGCTCTTGGTGCTCAACTTACCCTTAAATGACCATATGAATAACTATGCTAAAGTCACTTCCAGGTTAGCGAGATGATGACATGTGGTTGGCTCTTGATGCTTTGCTTGCTCAAAAATGACTGTATGAAGAACTATGTTCACGTCACCTTCGAGTTAGTAGGATGATGACATGTGGACAAATCTCAATGCTCTACTTTCCTAGAAATGGTCATATAAGGAATTGTGTTGACATCACCTCCGAGTCAATGGGATGCTGATACATGGATGGATCTTGATGCTCCTGGGCATTAACTTGTTTAATGGATGATCATCATGTGGCATGTTTTCAAGGCCCTGGGCCTTTGGGATAATACTTTTAATCCTTTAGGCTTCTGGGCTTTTGAGATGATGCCATGTGGTGCAATCTCCAGTCCTTAGAGGTACATAGCTTTATGTTATTGGTCACCAAGCTCATTCTCTAATGCCTTTGAGGTTTTGAGGTTCCAAGGGGTTGAGTTACTAGGATTGTGCCACATGGTAGGATCTCAGGGCCCCAAAGCATTAAAAGGACTTAGCCATTTTTTGAAAAGATTTTACTTTAGAACTCTCCTGGTCAACATAACTTCCACATGTGGATGATAATCGATGGCTCAAAAAATTCAAAATACATTTGAGCATAAATAAATGAATACATACAAAGCATATAATGACATAGACTTAACCATGAGAAGTGAAAATCCAATTCCAACTAAAAATGGAATTTGATATAAGTTTAAAGCTAAAACACAACTAAACCTTGATTTTCAACGAAGATCTAGAGAAAATAAGTATCATTTTGAATGAAATAAAATGTTTTAACAACACAATGAGTATTTCAAATCAATAATATGATGATTTAAATAAGGATTCAAACTAACTATGGATGAGCAAAGATTAGAATGCATTCAAAAACTCAAAATGAAGCACAAGACAAATGTTTCCAAGCTAGGCCAAAATACAACAATATTATCATGCAAGAATCCACATTTTACTTAACATTTGAAATTACATGATGAATATATCTTGATGATGCACAAATAAACCAGAATGTGACAAACAAGTTGGCTCATGAATTGGAGACTTCAAGAAAATGGAACCCAATCTTTGTAATCTTAATGGCTTTCATAAATGAAGTCTTACCAATATGCTAGAATATGAAAATAAAATGGATATGCTAAAGTAAGAGGGAAATGGCACCATCTTGGGCACCGAGATGACTAGGCTATGATGAGACCATTGGGTGCTCAAGATGGTACCACATGGAAACATCTCAGGCACTTGAGAGAGTTGATTGGGTTAGGCCAAAACCCCTAAGTCCCTGAAATGTTACCACGTGATAACATCCTAAATAGGGTAAGTGCACAAAGTTAGGGGACAAAAAGTGGCCTACCCATGGACATGATTTTTCTAAAATTCTAGACATTTGAACTTCTGTAGATAATTTGAGATATCTACACTCTAAATTTGAAGATGGTTTAAGAAGATGAAAATTAGCATTTTGAGTCTAGTTTCCAAAACATTAATTTTTAAAAAAATGGTTAAGTATAACTAGGTAAACATCTAAAATTTGAAGAGGAACTCTTTTTTTTTCAAAAAACATAGTAGATAGACGGTCGTGTTGTGCACTTTTTTTTTAGTAGCGTTTAATATTATTTGAAACCCTTTGGGAAAAATTTAGATAAGATCTTATATTAGGTCACCTATATATATATATATATATTTATTTATTTATTTATTTATTTATTATTTTTTTTATTTTTTTTCAATGAATAATTTTTTTATGTATTTTGCAAGTAAATAGATACTAAAAAGTGACAAAAAAAAGGATAGCCATCTGTGCAACATGCCTAACTACCTAAAAAAAATGAAAATCAATTTTATTTTTGAATGTGTGTAGAATTAGGCCTAGTTGGTTACCATATAACTTGTTTTTCACTTGGATCAATAAAAGACAAATTGCATGAACAAGTATAGGCATATATGTTTGCGGCATGTAGTGGCCTAAAAAAAACATAGTTAAAAATCAACATAGTTTTAAACCTTAAATTAGTTCAAAAATTATAAAAATCATACTTTTGGAAAGAGGAAAGCATGCTCATCGTGATGGTATCAAGTTTTTGAATTTTCACATTAAAATTCTTAGTGTATTTGGCAATCAAAGTTGAAATTTGTTGTTTATTTTTATACCTTTCAAAACTCAATTGTACTTGACAGTCCAAGCCTTTGGCTCGAGAATCCAAGCCATTCCTGAGCCAAAAGGCATGGGAATTAAATTCAAATTCAAATACTATGATCGCATTAATAATGCAATCTTGTTAATAATGTGATCGTGTTACATATTATTAAGACCCTAAAACCCGAAACAAGCCATTAGGCCTAGTAATCTTAAGATAAAATATTAGTTGATTAAGATTATTGTTTGGGACCATTGTTCTTATCAAGAATTGATAGCATTGAATGATAATTGGATATGTATTAACCTATGAATCAATTTATTGTTCTTTTGATCTTAATATGGTGTGTAATTGAGCCAATAGATCCCAAATTGACATTAGATGGACATATTTCCTTGGATGGATCTTGGTTGCCCCCAATTACATATCAAACTAAACTAATTACTTGGTTTTTTATAATATGGTGTGAAATTAGAGACCAATTGACATCATATGGACATAATTCCTTTCTCAGGGCTCATTTAATCTTGATTGTGTATTAGATTGAACTAAACATTTAATTAATTTAATATGGTGTGCTATCAAAGCCCTAATTGACATTATATTGAAGGAATTCCTTGCATGGGGACCAATTACTCTTGATTACATATTATACTGAAGAAAATGTTTGATTGGTTAAATATGTTGTGCAATTAGGGAAAAATATTCACAATGGGCATTAGATTAACACAATTCATTGCATGGAAAAATGCCTCGATTGATATTCTAGGTGAAAGCAGTTAATTACATAAGACTTGGTTGTCCCCAATTGTGTATAGTATTGAAAAAAATATCAATTGATTTAACATGGTGTAATTAGAGGCCCAAAATGACATTAGATGGATGCAATTCCTTGCTTGGTGATTGAGTGGCCCCAATTGCATATCATATTGAACCTAAATACTCAATTGGTTTAATATGGTGTGCAATCAGGGCTAATGGAATCCAACCAACATTATATGGACAAAATTACTTTCATGGGGCTCATTTGGCCCCAATTATGTATAAGATAAAACCAAATACATGATTAGTTGGATATAGTTTATAATCGGGGCCAACAAAGTTGTAATTGACATTAGATGTATTGAGTTACTTGCATGAGCCTTGGTTGGCCATAATTGCATATTCAACTAGACTAAATACTTGGTTGATTCAATATGTTATGTATTCGGGACCAACAGAGTCCCTTGTTGATAGTAGAAGGATGAAATTTCTTACACAAGGCTTATTTGGACTAAATTTCATATCATATTGAACCAAATATTCTTTCAATTGAATTTGGTGCATAATCAGAATCCCAATTGTTATTAGATGGATGTAATTCTTTACAGAGGGTTCAATTGGTCATGATTTCATATCGGATTGAATCAAACACTCAATTATCTAAATAAGATGTGCAATTAGGGCCCTAATTAAAATTATGTTGACACAATTCCATGGGCAAGCCTCGATTGGCCCCAATTATGTATCATCTGGAACCAAATACTTGATCGGTTCAATATGGTATGCAATTAAGACCAAGTAAGCTCCAATTTCCATTATATTTGAATGTAATTCCTTGCACATGGATTTTTTGAACTGAATTGCATATCAAATTGAAAAAATACTTATTTTTTTAATACGGTGAACACTTGGATCCCCAATTTATAGCATATGGATGAAATTCCTTACATTGAGGCTCAATAGGCCCTTAGGATCAATTTATCCCCAATTAACATCCTTTATATATAGTAAAAATTAGGTTCACAGGGATGAACTTGGTTAAAATTTCATCACTCATTATCACAATGGACTTCATAGGCTCAATCTATGTTGATGTGGGGGATAATTCATCCCAAATTCACATTTTTTACTCACAGATCTAGGTTCAAAGAGCTCAAATTTACCCCAATCACCATCATAATTATACCTTATATAGCCTAAAACCTATACCCTAAAACCTAATCCCTAATCCCTAAACTCTAAACCATAAATTTAAACTCTTTAAACCTTGAAACAATCATTTTAGCCCAAATTAACATCATTTAGACTAATAATTAAGTTCACATGGCTTAGTTTGGCCTAAATCACACAACTAATTGCCCCATTTGACTAATTCACTCAATCTGCATGATGACATCCATGGTACAATGACAACCCAAAAACACATTCTATAGTCACAAATGGGTCCATGTGATTCAAATTATCCTCAATTATATTTGTGATTGACCTTGTGTACCCTAAACCATGTATATACATTAGAACCTATAAGTTGTAAATCATAAACCCTAAACACTATACCCTAAATTGTAAGCCATAAAATTTCCCTATTTACCAATTTCAATTTAGTCCCAATTAACATCCTTTGTAGTACGAATTAGGTTTGAACATGGCATATAAAAATTAGACATTAATATACAAGTCCTTAAACCTAAACCCTATACCCTAATCCCTAAAACATAAATTTTAAGCCCTATGCCCTAATGCCCACTACATGCCATAAACATACATGCATTAAGATATAATTGATTTTATCATGAGATGTCATAAAATGCATTTTTTAAACCTATGGTTAAATCCTTTATTGTACCAATCTAGTTGTGCATCTGAATTAAATTGGGGCTATTTCGATCCCCTTCAACCTAATTAACCGAAGACGAGGAGCTAGTTGATTCTTTTAATTGAGGAGGCATTTTAGGCTAATTTGAACCCCTTCAATACCAAGATATGATTTGGGGAAAAATTAAAATATCGATATTCTATCATGAATTGATCCAATTAGTCAATTTGTGCAATTCCCTATGTGATCTAGGTAAATTTAAGCCCCTAAACCAAATTAATGGCTCAATTGATTGTATGACATGTCTGCAACATGTACATGTCATAATTAACCCTACTTTTATTAAAAATGCAAATATGAAGGTAATCAAGTCATAAATAGGTTAATAATTAGCTCAAATATTCTTTAATTACCTTAGTGATTGGACCCTATATCCAATATCTTAAACCTTAAACCCTGTACCATTTAACTTTAACCCTAAACCCTGTATCATTTAACTTTAACCCTAAACCCTATACCATTTACATTAAACCCTAAGCCATAATCCCTAAACCCTAAACCATTTAAATTATAGACCCTATACCCTAAACCAATAAATTTATCCCCAATTTACATCTTATATATATATATATATATATATATATATATATATGTATTAAGAATTAGGTTCACAAGGATGAACTTGGTTAAAATTGCATCACTAATTACCACAATTGACTTTGTAGTCTCAATCTATGATGATGTGGGGGATAATTGATCCCAAATTCACATTCTTTATTCATAAATATAGGTTCAAGGCCCCCACATTTACCCCAATTGCCTACATAATTTTACCTTATATACCCTAAAACCTATACCCTAAGCCCTAATCCTTAAATTTCCTAATCCCTAAACTCTAAACCACAAATATAAACTCTTTAAATCTTGAGCCCATCATTTTAGCCCAAATTAACATCATTTTTGGACTAAGAATTAAGTTCACAGGGCTTAGTTTGGCCTAAATCGCATGATTGATTTCCCCATTTGACTAATTAACTCAATTTACATGATGACATCCAGGGTATAATGAAAACTCAAAAACACATTTTATAGTCACAAATGGGTCTAACTGATTCAAATTGTCCTCAATTATCTTTGTAATTGACCTTATGTACCCTAAACCATATATACATTAAAACCTAAGCCCCATGCCCTAAACCATAAACCCTAAACTCTATATCCTAAATTGTAAACCATAATCTTTCCCTATTTTCCAATCGATTGAGTCCCAATTACCATCCTTTATAGTAAGAATTAGGTTCCCCTGACATAGAGTGATTAAACAAATTATATATAGGTCCTTAAACCTAAACCCCATTCCCTAATCCCTAATCCATAAAACATAAATTGTAAGCCCTATGACCTAATGCCCACTACATGCCTCAAACATACATGCCTTATGATATTATTGATTTTATCACGAGATGTCATAAAATGCATTTTTAAACCTATGGCCAAAACTTAGCCTTTGGAGTACCAATCTAGTTGTGCATCTGAAGTAAATTGGGTCTATTTTAAACCCCTTCAACCTAATTACATGACTATAAAATGTGAGTTGGGGGTTGATCAACTCTAATTTCCCCCAATCACCATCATGATTATACCTTATATACCCTAAAAACTACACCGCAAGCCCTAATTCTTAAATTTCCTAATCCCTAAACTCTAAACCATAAATATAAATTTTTTAAAATTTGAACCAATCATTTTATCCAAAATTAACATCATTTAGACTAAGAATTATCTTTGTGATTGACCCTATGTACCCTAAATCTAAGCCCATGTACCCTAAATCTAAGCCCTAAACACTACACAATAAATTATAAACCAAAAACTTTTCCTATTTACCAATCAATCTAGTCCCAATTAACATCCTTTATATTAAAAAATAGGCTCACACATGGCATAGATCGATTATACCTTGTATACACCCTTAAATGCAAACCCTACATACCCTAATCCCTGAACCCTAAAACATAAATTATAATCCCTAATCCCTAATCTATAAACCCTATACACTAATGCCTTAATCCCTAATCCATAATCCCTTATATATATTAAGTATAATGTGATCACATTATTTAATAATGCAATCATGTTATTATTAACATAGGTAACACTCAGTTCTCATTTCCAATTACCAACCCCAAAGTTTATATTAATAATAATGCATTCGCATTATTACACAACATGATTATGTTATTGTCAATATAAGTTTCTCAATGCGTTGGATGGGGAAGAACCTTATACAACGCATAATGTGATCACATTATGCTTATTTTATACTAAGCTCACTTATCAACGACTATTTTTAACCCAAATCAAAAATTATGTTCCCAAAAACATTTTTTGCCTACTTCTACGAGATCTGTGGTACTTGTGTACTTGACCCCACCTTTGAAAAGTTATCAATTATCCCTTCTAATGGGTGTTGGATCATGTTCAAAGAGGAAGAGGAAGATGTTGAAGGATAAAACACAAGAGGAATTAGAATATTTGAGAGAGAAACACAAGATATGAATGCAAAAAATTCATGGTAGACAAGGTACAAACCCTAATCTTGATGAACCAAATGCCAAAGATAATGAGCTAATTGACAATAATGAATTAAACAATGATGAAATTGACCATAATCAATTGAATAATGTTGAGATTGACTATAATGAAATTGAAAATAATGAATTAGTTAATGTTAGAAGTTTACATTCAAAGTTACAAGTTTTTTTATTTTGTTGATGATGAGTATATGTATGATGCTTCACCCCCCATGAATGAAGAAAATTTGATGGAAACAAATAATGATGAAATTAACCATCAATAAAATTTCACGGAAACATATAATGGATAAATTAATAATGAAGAAAATGTAATCCCACCTCTAAATAATGAAAGTAATAATGAGTTTGAAACACCCTCTCAACAAATTTCACCATTACCAATACCTCCAAGAATTGTACGTAGAAAAGACAAGTACTTAATTGAGGTCGATGAAAATATTTTAGAACCAATGCATAACAAAATGTCTGATCACCATTTAAGAAGACTAGCTCAACAAATTTGGGATACTTTCTTTCATAATTTGGAGTATGATAGTCAAAGATGTCAATTATTTATTTCATTGATAAAATTGATTAAGATGAGACCTATAATGTACACATTAAGACTAAGAACATCTAACATGGATGATGAAAAAAATGATATTATTGAAAATCTACATGATGTATATCATATTATAGGCACAAAATCATGCACCAAAGACTGTAATGGTGCCTGATGTATACTTATAACTTGTGAAGTAATTGACAAAATGAGGAAAAAATGAATGGTTTGAAAAACAAGACGAACACTTAATATAAATAGAAAAATAATAATGAAAGCAATTGAAAGATGTGAAAGACTTAATGAACCTAATACCAATGAGCTCTAGGAATTCTCTAGTAGACTTACATGAAAGGAAAAGGATATAAGTGATACTCTCAAAGAGTTACTTTCTCAATTTTGGAAATACAATATAAGAGTTTCATCCAATGCAAGAGATGTTGTGTAAAGAAGAGTTGGTTCTCGTAACCGTGAACTACATCCAAAACATTTATTGGATATGACTCAAACATAATTTTACTCTAAATGTTTTGAAAAAATCCAATTTTTTTTAATTTTCAAAGATATTTTGAGATGGCAAAACCTTTTTATGTTAAATAAATCACACATGCACCACTTGTTGTAGGTCACATTTTGAATTTTCAATGCACTATGATATTTTTTTCCATATTCATTGTACTTTGCATACTAAAAATTTATAGGAGTGTGGCATTGAATTGCCACCAAAATTACCCAGGGAATTTATTCCAACTATCTTTTACAAAAGACTGGATAGATAATTATTTTACAACAAATCATGTTTAAATAGAAATTGCAACATTTGTGGTAGATTGCTAAAATTAAAAAAATGTATCCATGGGGAGATTACAAGTGCAATTGGATAGGAATTAGTTAGTTTAAATAAATATAAATCAGTGACTTATCAAGTAAAAGATGGCAAAGAATCTAAAAGGTGTGAGTTTGTTACAAAAAATATACCTATTTCTGAATTTTTGGTCAAATTTAGGGAGAAGATTGTTTATGAGTATGTAAGGCACGCACATAGGTCTAGATGGTTGGATGAACATTTCAAGATAAGCAAGGATACATTCTCACTTGATTCAATTATTTTAGTAGTTGATTTTTCTAAAAATTACACATTCAAACTCCAAATGGAAGTTCAATCACATTATTACAACTCATCACAAGTTACCACATATGTGCATATAGCATTCATGTATGCACCTGATAGTACAGAGCATCAATGAAAAATATTAAGGGAGTCTCATTTCTATATCAACAATGATAGATCACATTGTTCAGAGTATGTGCAAGGTTATTTTCAAAAGTTCTATGAAAAGTTGAGTCAGAGGAATATTACTTTCAATCAATATTACATTTCGTCAGATAATTGCATATTACAATTTAAAATGCATGGATGTTTTATTTGTTGAGTAGGATGCATATTACCACTAATGTATAACACATTTGGAGTTTCCGCAAGGCTAGCCATGGAAAAGGGGAGCATGATGGTGTTGGAACATGTGTAAAAATAGCTATTGCAAGGGAGGAGTTGAAATTTGAAGAGGGTATTCATTTGATAGATGCAAAAACTATGGTTGGATGGTGTATTAAGAATATGTGTCATGGTGCTCAACCAAATTTTATTATTCATAGACATTTTTGGTTAATAGAGGAAGAGCACTTGGCAAAGTATGAGGATTGTATGACTCTAACAGGTTCAAGTGACCTCCACTCATTTTATAGCTCAAATATAAGTTTTTGGACTATTCATATGAGCCACTTGGCATGTTTTTGTTCTGCATGCATGGACTCTATTTGAAATGAGTGTGAGTCACAAGAGTGGGTGGATGATTGGAGTTCTAAACCTCTAATTCTAATCAACACATCATGTTCCAACAACATTGTAACTTACAAATATGACATCATTAGATGACTTTCACCATGTATTTGATCTAGTGCATCTAGGTAGAATATTTTTCATTATGTATAATTTATTCTCATTAAATATATCTTCATATTATTGCTACAAATTATTTTTATGATACAAGGCATGTTTTTGTAGTTATTGCAGATGAGGATAACGAAGAAGGCACTAATTACTACTTGTGTCGGTGTGTAGAGAGAAAGAAAAAATTGACTTCCCTAATTATAGGTAGAGAAAAGATTAATTATCCTACTAAGTCAATGGTAGTCATTGGACTTGGTTTCGACGATATCATATAAAAAATTTAGATCAATGGTTTTTTGAAGAGTTTGAAACGCACAAGAAGATACTGCACTATTCAAATTTGATTCTTGTAACAAATATTTCATTACAAAAATACCATGGGAGGCCATTAAATAGAAAACTATGGAAAGTTTAAGAGTTAGACCATGAATCTATTATTGATACTATCAAGGTTAGAGCAGATCCTAGTGGTTTGTTAGATTCAAATACGAAGGTATGTTGACTTTTCAAATGTAGATTAATCAATTTTACCAAATGTTTTTTATTTTCTAGGTAGTACATATATAAAATTCATTTTTAATTACTTACAAACATTTTTTGGTAGGTTAGTGGTGCTAGATAATCTTCCACCATCATGTGGTTGACATTTTCAGTAAAGAATTCTATATTATTGAAGCTAAGAGAAGCTTAGGTTTTATGGGTATTTGAACTTAGGTTAAAAAATGCATTTTTCTTATATCGGGAAGGGTATTCTTGACGCTAGAATGGGTGGTGGGTTTATCGATCAGGCCTGATAGGAGGTCAATAACTTGGTCCTAGATGTTATCCACCCCCTAGATGTATTGGTGGTGTTAGTTTTCACTTAGAAAGCATCAGAACTGGAGTTTTGCAACCACAACTTGAACTTTGACAAAATTTGTTGTCATTGTTTCCACTCTCCATAATGGTATTGAAAATGCACTTTCGATGGATTTGAATGTCATAGTAGTGTTATAATATGTAATTTGCCTATTTGGATGTAATCAAAGTGATAAATTCATAGGTGGAGGTCTTGAAGGTAGAAATGCCAATTAGAGCTCAATAAACTGCTTATTCACTAACAAAAAGTTGCATTTTTAGACCCATCACTATAACTTGTCTAACTGACTAATCTCGAAGCTTCTATCTAATTACTTTGGGGTGTGATTAGAGGCCTTAAATAGGTATGAGAGGGATCTGACGACTCATGGAAATGACTTATAATTTTTGTTTTATGCGTGTTTGAACTTAGGCTAAAAAATTGCATTTTTCTTGTATTGGGAAGGGTGTTCTTGAGGCCAGAATGGGTGGTGGGTTTGTTGATCAGGCCTAACAGGAGGCCAATAACCTGGTCCTAAATATTATCTACCTCTCAGATGTGTTGGTGATATCATTTTTCACTCAGAAAGCATCAAAATCAAAGTTTTTCAACCATAACTTGAACTTTGACAACATTTATTGTTAGTGTTTTTGCTCTCCAAAATGGTAGTGAAAGTGCACTTTTGAGTGGATTTGAACTTCATGGTAGTGTGATAACATGTAATTTTCCTATCTTGATGTGATCAAAGTGATAAATTCATAGGTGGAGGTCTTGGAGGTAGAAATTCTAGTTGGAGTTCAAGAAGTTACTTGTTCACAAACAAAAAGTTACATTTTTGGACTTGTCATTGCAACTTGTCTAACAGATTGATCTTGAAGCTTCCACCTGAGTGCTCTGAGATGTTATTAGAGGGCTTAAAGAGGTATGGGATAGATTTGATAATTCATAGAAATGACCTAAAATTTTCATTTTATGCATATTTAAACTTAGGCTAAAATTTTGCATTTTTTTTGTATTGGGAAGGGTGTTCTTGAGACCGGAATGGGTGGTGGGTTTATCGATCGGCCCTGACAAGAAGTCAAGAACCTAGTTATAGACGTTATCTACCCCCGTCCCCCCCAGACATGTTTTTGGTGTCAATTTGAACTCAAAAAGCATCAAAATTAGAGTTATGCAACCATAATTTGAACTTTGAAAATATTTATTGTTAGTGTTTTCACTCTCTAGAATGGTAGTGAAAATGCATTTTATGGTAGATTTGAGTGTCATGGTAGTGTGATAACATATAATTTTCCTATATGGATGTGATCAAAGTGATAAATTCATAGGTGGAGGTCCTGAAGGTAGAAATGCCAGTTGGAGCTCAAGAAGTTGCTTGTTCATTGACAAAAGGTTACATTTTTGGACCCGTCACTTCAACTTGTCTAACGAATTTATCTTGAAGATTTCACCTGAGTGATCTAAGGTGAGAACAGAGGGATTAAAGAGGTATGAAAGGGATCTAATGATTCACATAAATGACTTATAGTTTTTATTTTACGCATGTTTGAACTTAGGCTAAAAAATTATATTTTTCTTATATTGGGAAGGGTGTTCTTGAGGCCAAAATGGGTGGTGGGTTTGTTGATCAGGCCTAATGGGAGGCCAAGAACCTATTCCTAGATGTTATCCACCCCTTGGACGTGTTGGTGGTGTCAATTTTTACTCAGAAAACATCAAAATCATAATTATGCAACCATAAATTAAAATTTGATAACATTTGTTGTCAGTGTTTTTGCTCTCTAAAATAGTAGCGAAAATGTACTTTTGGGTGGATTTGAATGTCATGATCGTGGATTTAAGATAGGGCTAATTAGGCCTACTTGAAGGGTGGTTTAAAAAGGAAGTTTGGTCTAGGAGTGAAGTTAGGTCATGAAATTTAACACATACCTGTAATTAGATAGAGGGTGGCTATTAAAGGTTTTAAATCTCTTTAAGAGTTGATATATTTCTCAAACCAAGAGAATTTGTACAAAAAAGGCTACAAGCCCAAGGAGACAATTGTGAGCCCTATATGTGGAATTGAATGTTGAAGTATGTTTGAGCGCTTGTAATAGGTTAAGGTAGGTGTGATTTGACCATCTAAGAATATCTATGATAGAAGAATGACTCCTTGAGACCTATATCAAGTTTTGGTACTTGAAACCTAAGAGGATTGCCTAGTGAGAAGATAATGAAAGATTGAGAAGACTTTTGTGAATGGAATGTATGAAATGAGCTAGATAATGAATGTGAGAGATTTGTAAGAGGTCTAATGACACCAAAAAGTGTCTCCAAAGTATACAAGAAGTAGGTACAAAGAGAAGGCCATTAAACCTAAGTGATAAGAGTGTCATTAGTCATTTCCACTACACACAATGAAATAAAAAATTTAATTTAAAAAATTATGGGAGATCCAAGATTTATAACATTGAAAAGAATATTTTTTTATTCCTCATTTGTGTATACAATATTAAATACGAGATCTGATAGATAATAATTTGGAAGATCAAAACAACAATGTAAAATAATACACAATGAAATAAAAATTGAATATAAATTAGATAGATTGTCATGATAGGCATACAATATAGGCACATGTGTCCAATGTCATTAATACATAGATTGTCTAGATAGGTATACAAAAAATTACATCTACCAACATAGTATATAATGTTGGCTAAATGTCATATGCATATATACAATGTCAAAATGCATAAATTACCATATAGGCATACAAAACGTACATCTCATGTGTAAGACATCGTATTCATCAAATAGGCTCCCTCTCTTGATCCTATTCGAAGAAGACTCTCCCTGGGATGCCTTGCTAGTAGATGGAGACCCCTCTAATGCCTTGGATTACTTCAAGGTCTGACTACAGTTCCTACACTCATAGTTAGCTTGCAACTGAGCCTATTCAAATACAACAATTATTATGAAATTAACATAAAATACATTCAAATAATTATTAAGAAATTAATTTTAAACTACAATAAAAAATCTTTTAAACATGCATTTACTACAAGCTCATGATACTGCTTAATCTATTTTTCACGCTCAAATAAGTCAATGGCATGCTTAGCTATCTGAATAATCATCTCAAATACGGAAGGAACATGAGAAGTTTCCCTACTCATCATCTGACTGGGACTATCAGTTGTCATAGGACAACCCTGCATACACAATACATTTACATAAGTTATATTTGCCCCAAGTACATTTCAAAATTATTAAAACAAGCCTATTTTTACAATTCAAAATGACAAGAACTAATATATACCTCTGTCATCACTTGTGCAGATGACATTGAAGTAGTAATGCCTAGGTCTACCTTAGCTCATAGAGAGGGAGGAGTGTCTACTCCAACCATCAACTGTTCATGTAAATAAGGCCTCAATTAGTTTTATATAAAGTATCAAATCTTATATATGGAAACAAAAAAGGATCAATAGAAATAAATATATAAAAGATTTGTCTATATAAGTACATGAAAGCAATGACACATTATAGGAAAGAAGAGGACAAACATGCACGTGAAAATACACTTAGATCTGAATTGATAAGTCATATATTGAAGTGTTAGAGCAACAACCTTGTACCAAAACCAAAATTAAAATATGTAGTGAAAGAGAATATATACTAGTTCTTTTTTTTTCATTGATAAATATAAATATACTTGGGTCAAGATATTCAATTTATACTATAGTACATGTTGGACTATATTTGTTGTTGACTTATTACTTTTTTAAAAATAGGGGTTTGACTTAGGTAGGACCCTCATAACTACTTCCTTTTTGTATGGTCTTACAAGGTTATTTGATCTTACTATCACTTTTCAAGGAAGGAGAGTAAAGTGTAGGCATGCTTGACAATCATCTCCCCTTTTTGAGAAATTATTTGGGCAACCAGTGGGTGGGTTTTGACACTCATGCTAAATCTTGGCCTAATCACAAGGATGTATGTGTTGGACATGATATTGATGATTATAGTAGTTCCTCATTATTTATTAGAGATGGTTGTTTAAGTGGATTGATGTGGGATATTTACTGCACACACCTACCATTATATATATATATATATATATATATATATATATATATATATATATATATATATATATATATATGTTGGGTGCACAAATATAGATGAGAAAGAGAGAAAAGGGATTGTTTGTGTTTACATATATCAAAGATGAGGAAGTAAATGCTACATGTGCAATCATGTCAAGTGTGTGCCCTTATTGTTTTAGATGCAATATGGTCATAGGAATATTAGTTTGCATTATTAGGAATGTCTTTGGGAAATTGGTATATGAACGAGAGTCCCATTTAATAGGATATTATCACTTCCAAGCTAACTTCCACTAGGAAAATAGGTCTATATTCATAAAGAAGCTTCAAATATTTTGTGGCAAAATGCGATTCATATTTTCTTCATAAATAATGTCCTATCCTTGGTAGCGTGTAATATATTTCTTGTAAAATAGTGTATCGACCTTGTGTAACAGAAAGAGAAAATGTACCATATAGGTAATGGGTAGAAGATATGAATACAATGTCTACATCCTTAATCAGTGACCCTGTAAGAGCATTGTAGGATGTTTACTCCCAAGGAAGCATGGTCCAACATAAGACTATTCATGACTTTTATGTTGTCAGTTGTGTTATTTTTGTATTAATTCTTGAGAAGAGAAGTAAATTAGATGCAAAGAGAAAAAATTATATGTTTGTTGTGTTATTGTTGACCATTTTGGTCCTGCAGGCCAAAATTGGTCTCCTTCTTCCCCTGCTGTTCTGAGCCAGTTCAAATTTGGTTTGCACAAGTCTTTTGGCAGAAGATGAACCAGTTCAAAGAATGCAAGGGATTTTACAAAGCTTCTTCAGACATTTTGTCTGAAGAAATTCACATGGAAAGAGAGCGAAAATGATTCAAGACACTTTTTCTTAAGGTTGGAAAAAGTGGTTCAACATCGGGGTTCAACGACATGATCTTTCCAAGAGCTTTAAAATTTGAACTTTGAACCATTGAACCATTCAATCGGCTGGTTCAATTATTCAGTTCAAGTGATCAGTTCAATCAGTCAATTCAAGTGATCGATTCAATCGATTGGTTCAATAGGGTGGTTTAGTCAGTTTGGTTTAAAGCGGTTGGTTCAAGCAGTTTAAACGGTCAATTGAATGAGCACGACTCTTGGCAAAACATAGTGTTGAACCATTGAACTCCAAAAAAGGGTTTAGGTTCAATGGTTCAATAGAAAAGTTTAAAGGAGTCTTCCAAAGCCTGAAGGACAAGTGCCCTTACAGGGGGCAGTCAAGCACAAACTGGCCCATTCCAGCAGGCTGCGGAGGGCAGTTCTAGACCCAAAAGTGCCCTTGTAGAGGAATCAAAAGGGCAAGATTTCCTTCAAAAATTCTAAGGCAAAAGGTGAAGACAAAGGTTGAATTTATTCAAGAAAAATGCTCAAAAGAATTCCTTCAGACATTTCGTTTGAAGAAATGGCCAAGTCAAAGAACAAAACGATTATCTTTCAAAAAAATTCTACGACAAAAAATTCACACAGGAAAAATCCTTTGGACAAAAAGTCCAAAGGAATTCCTTCGAACTTTTTGTTCAAAGGAATTTTACCCAAAGATAAAACCCGTCGAAAGAATCAAGCAACAGAATGAAGGGAAGATTTCATTTAGACAAAATGTCTGAAGGAATTCCTTCAGACCTTTTGTCTGAAGGATTTGAAGACCAGGGCCACCTAAAGTACCTCGAAGGGTAGGTGCCCTTGCGGGGGGCTCTTGGTGACCATGGAAAGGACCTTTTCAAGACCCAAAGGGGATGTCTCTCAGAAAAATGGTCCACTTGCAAGTTTCAGAGGGCTTTTTCCTTGACCAAGTGCTCTGCACAAGTCTCGAAGGAATTGTTCAAATGTAGAAAGTTCTAAAGGCCAAATTCTTATGGATAAAGTGCCCTAAACAATTTCCTCGAAGGGTATGTTTCTTGGGGAAGTGTCCTCTACATATCCTTTAAAGGATCTTTCAACAACAAGGTGGACCAAATGAAAGGCTTGAAAGGTCATTTCTATTGGAAGGTGTCCCAAAAAAAATCCCACATACAGGGTCCAAAGGAAATGATCCAAAGAAATTGATGATAGTTGCACAAATGTCAACTTTTGCCTTAGCAAATAGCCGTTGATTTTTTAAATTCTCAAGTGTGAACCTGAAGGAATTCAAAGGGATTAAGGCCAAAAAGGAAGAGCCCACTGCTGAAAGAGCCCAAAGTACCAACAAAGGATGATAAGATATCCCCAAGAGCTCAAATTCCAAGAAAAGATGAAGCTGGGAAAAGACAAAAGTTAAGAATGAACTCAATGACCTACTGATGAAAGAGCCCAAGGAACTGGCAAAGGATGATAAGATAGCCCCAAGAGCTCAAATTCTAGGAAAAAACAAATCCAAGAAGAGACAAAATTATGAATATAGACAAAATAGTCCAGGTGGCAAAGGGGAGGTGAGTTATACCTACAGTTGAAATAGTCTCTACCAAGTGGTCATCAAGGAACACAAACAGTGAACGACGTGACCTATTTTTCTCCACTTTGAATCGATGAGTAGACAAACCGCGTGAATGTCTTGAAGGAGTGGTCTTGTTTGCAAAAAAATGGTGTGGCCCATGTTTTCACATATGGCATTTAATATATTTTAAATGCCTAAGGTCAAAGCTGGAGCTGACACAACATTCTCTTTCAAGCGGCTTCCTCTTCCCAATGCTCTCAATGCACATGGGCCACTTGTAAAAGGGTGCCAAAGTCTTTTTCAAAAAGGGGCACCTTTGCTTCTTTTTCCTCTATATATATTGTAACTTCTCATTTGAGAAAAAATATATCTCTTGACTTGTAAGGTGAAGATCTGCCGGATTTTACCTTGAATCAAGGCATAGCATTTTACCTCCATTTGAACTTACACTTTTGCATATGTCTATGGCTTTGTTTTGTGTTAAGTCATTTTTATTTTATGCTTTCACAAAATGATTCCAGCATGTCTAGTGTATTGTGAAGTTCTTCTTTTGCAGGTCTACCAAAAGTCTCTACAACAAAGTATAGGCGTATGTGAACAGGTTACCATAGTGTGTCTTAAAACACCTTTGGTAGTTCTTCCTCCATGTATCTCTAGAGGACCCCTGGCTTACTGATGTAGAAGAGTTTCTCATATCAAACGAAGTGTATGCCAACTTGTTCTTGGTGGAAAGTATAGGCTCAAGCTAAGTAGATGGACCATTTTAGTGTATCACTGCTTTAATTTAGGTTTTATTTTCAGTAATCCTTCTCTCTTTTCAACTCCCCCATTATATATATGTATTAACAATATTACTGGAATAACTCAGAGATGCATCAAAGGGAGCTAGCCCTTATCTAGAGACTCTCCCCTTAGTTTTGCCAGAACCACGGGCAAGAGAGGAGTTTCCATTGTGCCACGTGGAAGAAAGAAGCTCAGCCTTCTCTCAAGGGTGTAATCCACACCATCAACAGTTTTTGGCACGCCCAGTGGGACCATGTTTTAACACTCAAAAACATTCTAGGATTGGTGTTGGTCCTGTTATAGCAGAACATATCATTAATCCAGCATCTAACCTTTAATCAGGCAATTGTGGGACAATTTTTGTCCAAAAAATTGAAGAAATTTGGTGTTCCTCTTCTTTATACTAGTTGCTGACTGCAGAGCAGGAAGGATCTAGGAAACAGTGGGAGCATGGCATGAACAGGATGCAGGACCAAACGGGAGATTTGGTAGGGTTGTCAGCTGGTATGAAAGCACTAAGACGAATGGATACCTTAGTTAAAGAATAGAGAGAATAGATACGTGAGACGGAAGGCTAGGTCATATGGTCTTGAGGAAGCTACAAGACAGTGGTACAGGTTTTGACAGGTGGATGATAAAGCAGGGCTTTAGTCAATGTCATTGTAACCATTGTGTTTGTCTTACCAAGTGGATGATGGTCATGACATTATCTTGTTACTGTATGTGGATGGTTTGCTAGCAGGTTTGTACATACATGGTTTTGCTGAGCTAAGGGTAAGGTTAGTTCAGTGGCATGTCATGAGGAATTTGGAGCAGCAAAATTCTTTGGCATGAGAGACATAGAGATCACAGGTTGATTTTGTCTCCAGTGGGAGCTGATGTGAATTAGGTGTTGGCGAGGTTCAATGCGTAGGATGCAGAATCGGAGCACACCAAGGGCTGGACAGTTCAGTGTCTGAAATCACATGAGGTCTGGTATAGACCTGAGTTTGCCTAAGCAGTGGGTGTTGTCAGAGAGTTAGGAACCAATTCGGGGAAGTGGGTTCTCAGGTATTTGAGAGGGACCAGCAGCAGGTATACATGCTATGTAGGGTCAGGACTTCACTACATGGGTTTATAGGTTTGGATGTGGCAGGTTACTTTGATGACAAGAGGTGCACCACAGGATTTGTGGTGGTTGGTCTTCAAGGTTGAGCTTGAAGAGGGATACAAGCCAAGAAACATATTAGATGAGGTACATGTATAGGTACAGTGCAGTTATTTATCTCAAAGTGGGAGATTGTTAGGTTGTGGAGCTAAAAGCTTCACTATTGCAGACATGGAGGAGGTTGTTGAGAGGTTGCTAAGTTGCAAGGAAACTGACATCGGTCTGATTAGAAGACGTCAGTCATATACAGTGGGAAAGGCAATCGACATCAGTCAGGTATCGGCTGACGTCAGTCATCTCCAGCCTGATAGGGACTGACGTCGGTCGCCTATGCACTTCCAAAACTATCAGTTGCACAAATAGTTTGTTAACGAACTGAGTGTTTGCATGTTAAGAGCCAATTTTAGACTTGAAGCTACGGATCTAATTATTGTAATTAGGTGTCTAATTATTGTTTGCATGAGATCTATATAATAGACTCATGGGCTGTATTGTAATTTGTGCTAGAGAGTAAGAGAGCAAATATTAGCTCCTTCTGTGTGTGAAGAGAGCATGGTGTGTTCCTCCTAGTGCCACAGTGCCAAGTGTGGGTGCTGGTTTGGAGAATCAGAAGGGTTCTTCATGTATGTATGATCTTTGTCAGTAGGTGTGCATGGCTACGTTAGGAGATCTGCATGGTAAGTAAGATCATTGATCTGTAGGTGTATGTGGGTGCGAGATCTAAGTTTGTAGGTGTGTAGAACCAGATTGATATGCAGGGGTGTAAGATCAAGGAGGACAACAACACAACAGGGAGTAAGATCAGGCAGGATCTACTTGGAGTACGGTGTGTACTCGGTCTAGAGCAAGAGAGGAAGGCAAGGCAGTTCCTTCCATAAGTAAGATCATTTGGGTTGTAGGTTGTTGGAGTTCAGGGGAGATCTACTTGGAGTGCGTGGAGCACTTGTGTACTGGCAGTAGTGGATACTGACTGGTTGGAGGTGAACACCAACTCTGTGTTTGAGTTGTGTGTTGGGACCGTAAGAGAGAGAGCTTTGAGGAAAGAAGTATTGTACACTTGAGGTGTGGGAAGCCTCTGAGAGGTGTGGAGAAGAAGTGGCATCTTCTTTATTGTATTCTTTTCTGGATGAGTATTAATACAAGTTGTGTATTGTCTCTCATATTCTGTGTTGTTTTTGGTTTCTAGTTACTTGTTACTTCTGGTTTAATTCCGCATCTTAAGTTGCTTGTATGTGGTAATCAATGGTGCTTCCACAGGTTCCTAACAGTTGGTATCAGAGCTAAGGTTGCAGGGAGCAGGTTTTGTGTTTGATTACAGGTCACTCTCAGGGGTTTTTGATTGAGTGGGAGTATAGCAACGGCAGAAGAAAGTAAGCTATGAATGGAGAAACTGAATAGCATGAATGGTCACTTACGGTGTTATGGAAAGAAATATCAGGTAAATAAAGATTATTGGTTGGAAGTAGATCAGCATGAAAAAATAGATGTTGCAGGTGTTGTTGCATAGGATGCTCTGGATAAAGTTGAATCTTGGTTAATAGATTATGTTGCCTCTTTCCATGCAGCCCCAAGTAGAGGGGTTGGTGAGCTTTGTCAGATTGTTGGCAAAGGGGAAGTGTTGCTGAAATTGCAGGCGGCCAACACATGGGTGTTGAAGAAGGTCATGCAGGTCCTAGTCTTGGAGATGTGGCTAATTGCTTCAGGAAATTTGGGTGATGAGAGATGCACAAGAACTCTCACAGCGGATGCACTTGAATTAGCATTTGATAAGAAAGTAGGTACTCTTTATCTACTTGTTTGTATTACTGATTCCAATTCTATTACACAGGTGTGGATTTGTAAGCTTGGCCACATAAGTGAGAAGGGAATGGATGTTCTTAAGTCAAAAGGGAAGAGTTCAGCTTCGAAGAGCATAGATCAAGACTTCTGTGAGCAGTGGGATGCTACAAGAAAGAATTGTGTTTATTGAAGGAAAAGGAAGACTGATGTGTTTGACAAACTTAAGAACTGGAAAGCCTTGGTGTTCTTGGAGGAGATGATGGACAGAGTTCAGTGGATGGGGTTTGATATCTCTGAGCAGGGCAGTTTGGACAGGGTTTTGATCCATGGAGAGCTCACGGGTAAAAAGTCATCACTCACATGCGAACACAGGTACCAACATTGGTCAAAGGTAACCGATATCGAACAGACAGGTGTCGACGTCGGTCATGTGCAGACCAGAGGAGTCAGTGGTGTCGGGCAGGTGGAGACTGACGTCGACAGGATAACTGGCGTCGGTGACCTGGACAGTCGCATGGAACTGACGTCAGTCGAATGTAGACTGTGTTGTGACCAAGATCGATCACTGACACGTATTTTGGGCAGATAGAAAGCTATCAAGGAGTCTCAAATGCCCATGGGGAGGACTGAAAGTGTAAGTAAGCCTCAAATTCATTGTTCCTCTTCTTTATACTAGTTGTTAACTGCAGAGCAGGAAGGGTCCAAGAAACAGTGGGAGCATGGCATGAACAGGATGCAAGACCAAATGGGAGATTTGGTAGGGTTTCCAGCTGGTATGAACGCACTGAGACGAATGGATACCTTAGTTAAAGAATAGAGAGAATAGATACGTGAGACGAAAGGCCAGGTCATATGGTCTTGAGAAAGCTGCAGAACAGTGGTACAGGTTTTGACAGGTGGATGACAAAATAGGGCTTTAGTCAATGTCATTGTAACCATTGTGTTTGTCTTACCAGCTGGATGATGGTCATGACATTATCTTGTTATTGTATGTGGATGGTTTGCTAACAGGTTTGTACATACAGGGTTTTGTTGAGTTAAGGGTAAGGTTAGTTCAGTGGCATGTCATGAGGAATTTGGAGCAGCAAAATTCTTTGGCATGAGAGACATGGAGATCTCAGGTTGATTTTGTCTCCAGTGGGAGCTGATGTGAATCAGGTGTTGGCGAGGTTCAATACGCAGGATGAAGAATTGGAGCACACCAAGGGCTAGACAGTTCAGTGTCTAAAATCATATGAGGTCTGGTATAGACCTGAGTTTGCCCAAGCAGTGGGTGCTGTCAGAGAGTTAGGAGCCAATTCGAGGAAGTGGGTACTCAGCTATTTGAGAGGGACCAGCATCAGGTATACATGCTATGCAGGGTTAGGACTTCACTACATGGGTTTGTAGGTTCGAATGTGGTAGGTTACTCGGATGACAGGAGGTGCACCACAGGATTTGTGGTGGTTGGTCTTTAAGGTTGAGCTTGAAGAGGGATACAAGCTAGGAAACAGATTAGACGGGGTACAGGTATAGGTACAGGTACAGTGTAGCTATTTATCTCCAAGTGGGAGATTGTTAGGTTATGAAACTAAAAGCTTCACTGTTGCAGACATGGAAGAGGTTTTTGAGAAGTTGCTAAGTTACAGGGAAACCGACGTCGGTCTGATCAGCCGACGTCGGTCATATACAATGGAAAAGGCAACCGACATCGGTTAGGTATCGATCGACGTCGATCATCTCCAGCCTGACAGGGAGCGACGTCGGTCGCCTGTGTGGTTCCATAATTATCGATTGCATGAACAGTTTGTTAACGAACTGAGTGTTTGCATGTTAAGAGCCAATTTTAGACTTGAAGCTGCGGATCTAATTATTGTACTTAAGTGTCTAATTATTGTTTGCATGAGATCTATATAATAGACTCATGGGCTGTATTGTAATTTGTGCTAGAGAGTAAGAGAGCAAATATTAGCTCCTTCTGTGTGTGAAGAGAGCATGGTGTGTTCCTCCTAGTGCCACAGTGCCAAGTGTGGGTGCTGGTTTGGAGAATCAGAAGGGTTCTTCATGTATGTATGATTTTTGTCAGCAGGTGTGCATGGCTACATTAAGAGATCTGCATGGTAAGTAAGATCATTGATCTGGAGGTGTATGTGGGTGCGGGATCCAAGTTTGCAGGTGTGCAGAACCAGATTGATTTGTAGGGGTGCAAGATCAAGGAGGACATCAACACAACAGGGAGCAAGATCAGGGAGGATCTACTTGGAGTACGGTGTGTACTCGATCTAGAGCAAGAGAGGAAGGCAAGGCAGTTCCTTCTATAAGTAAGATCATTTGGGTTGCAGATTATTGCAGTTCAGGGGAGATCTACTTAGAGTGCGTGGAGCACTTGTGTACTGGCAGTAGTGGATACTGATTGGTTGGAGGTGAACACCAACTCTGTGTTTATTTATGTGTTGGGACCGTAAGAGAGAGAGCTTTGAGGAAAGAAGTACTGTACACTTGAGGTGTGGGAAGCCTCTGAGAGGTGTGGAGAAGAAGTGGCATCTTCTTTATTGTATTCTTTTTTGGATGAGTATTAATATAAGTTGTGTATTGTCTCTCATATTCTGTGTTGTTTCTGGTTTCTAGTTACTTGTTACTTCTAGTTTAATTCCGCATCTTAAGTTGCTTGTATGTGGTAATCAATGGTGCTTCCACGAGTTCCTAATAGTTGGTATTAGAGCTAAATTTGTAGGGAGCAGGTTTTGTGTTTGATTACAGGTCACTCTCAGAGGTTTTTGATTGAGTGGGAGTATAACAATGGTAGAAGAAAGTAAGCTACGAATGGAGAAACTGAATAACACAAATGGTCAGTTACGGTGTTATGAAAAGAAAGAGCAGGTAAATAAAGATTGTTGGTTGGTAGCAGATCAACATGAAGAAGCAGATGTTGTAGGTGTTGTTGCAAAAGATAATTTGGATAAAGTTGAATTTTGGTTAATAGATTTTGTTGCCTCTTTCCATGCAGCCCCAAGTAGAGGGGTTGGTGAGCCTTGTCAGATTGTTGGCAAAGGGAAAGTGTTGCTGAAATTACAGGTGGCCAACACATGGGTGTTGAATAAGGTCATGCAGGTCCCAGTCTTGGAGATGTGGCTAATTGCTTCAGGACAGTTGGGGGATGAGAGATGCACAAGAACTCTCACAGCGGATGCACTTGAATTAGCATGTGGTAAGAAAGCAGGTACTCTTTATCTACTTGCTTGTATTACTGATTCCCCTTCTATTGCACAGGTGTGGCTTTGTAGGCTTGGCCACATAAGTGAGAAGGGAATGGATGTTCTTAAGTCAAAAGGGAAGAGTTCAGCTTCGGAGAGCATAGACTGAGATTTTTGTGAGCAGTGGGATGCTACAAGAAAGCATTGTGTTTATTACAGGAAAAGGAAGACTGATGTGTTTGACAAACTTAAGAACTGGAAAGCCTTGGTGTTCTTGGAGGAGATGACGGATAGAGTTCAGTGGATGGGGCTGGATATCTCTGAGCAGGGTGGTTTGGACAGGGTTTTGATCCATGAAGAGATCATGGGTAAAAGGTCATCACTCACAGGCGAACACAGGTACCAGCATCGGTCAAAGATAACCGACGTCAAACAGACAGGTGCCGACGTCGATCATGTGCAGACTAGAGGAGCCGGTGGTGTCGGGCAGGTGGAGACTGACGTCAGTAGGATAACCGGCGTCGATGACCTAGACAGTCACATGGAACCGACGTCGGTCGGATGCAGACTGTGTTGTGACTGAGGTCGGTCACTGAGATAGAATTTGGACAGACATCAAGTTGTCAAGGAGTCTAAAACGCCCATGGGGAGGACTGAAAATGTAACTAAGCCTCAAATTTGTTGTTCCTCTTCTTTATACTAGTTGATGACTGCAGAGCAGGAAGGATCCAGGAAATAGTGGGAGCATGGCATGAATAGGATGTAGGAGCAAACGAGAGATTTGGTAGGGTTGCCAGCCGGTATGAAAGCACTGAGATGAATGGATACCTTAGTTAAAGAATAGAGAGAATGGATAGGTGAGATGAAAGGCCAGGTCATATGGTCTTGAAGAAGCTGCAGGACAGTGGTACAGGTTTTGACAAGTGGATGACAAAGCAAGGCTTTAGTCAATGTCATTGTAACCATTGTGTTTGTCTTCCCAGGTGGATGATGGTCATGACATTATCCTGTTACTGTATGTGGTTGGTTTGCTAGCAGGTTTGTACATATAGGGTTTTGTTGAGCTAAGGGTAAGGTTAGTTCAGTGGCATGTCATGAGGAATTTGGAGCAGCAAAATTCTTTGGCATGAGAGACATGGAGATCACAGGTTGATATTATCTCCAGTGGGAGCTGATGTGAATCAGGTGTTGGCAAGGTTCAATACACAGGATGCAAAACCGAAGCACACCAAGGACTAGACAGTTCAGTATCCGAAACTACATGAGGTCTGGTATAGACTTGAAGTTGCCCAAGCAGTGGGTGCTGTCAGAGAGTTAGGAGCCAATTTGGGAAAGTGGGTTCTCAGGTATTTGAGAGGGACCAGTAGCAAGTATACATGCTATGCAGGGTCAGGACTTCACTACAGAGGTTTGTAGGTTCGGATGTGGCAGGTTACTTTGATGATAGGAGGTGCACCACAGAATTTGTGGTGGTTGGTCTTCAAGGTTGAGCTTGAAGAGGGATACAAGCTAGAAAATATATTAGATAGGGTATAGGTACATGTACAGTGCAGTTATTTATCTCCAAGTGGAAGATTGTTAGGTTGTGGAGCTAAAAGCTTCACGGTTTCAGACATGGAGGAGGTTGTTGAGAGGTTGCTAAGTTGTAGGGAAACCGACGTCGGTCTGATCAGCCGACGTCGGTCATATACATTGGGAAAGGCAACTGACATCGATCAGGTATCGGCCGACGTCGGTCATCTCTACCCTGATAGGGACCAACGTCGGTCGCCTGTGTGGTTCCAAAACTATCAGTTGCATGAACAATTTGTTAACGAATGGAGTGTTTGCATGTTAAGAGCCAATTTTAGACTTGAAGCTGCAGATCTAATTATTGTAATTAGGTGTCTAATTATTGTTTGCTTGAGATCTATATAATAGACTGATGGGTTGTATTGTAATTTGTGCTAGAGAGTAAGAGAGCAAATATTAGCTCCTTCTGTGTGTGAAGAGAGCATGGTGTGTTCCTCTTAGTGCCACAGTGCCAAGTGTGGGTGTTAGTTTAGAGAATCAGAAGAGTTCTTCATGTATGTATGATCTTTGTCAGCAGGTGTGCATGGCTATGTTAGGATATCTACATGCTAAGTAATATCATTGATCTGCAGGTGTATGTGGGTGCGGGATCCACATTTGCAGGTGTGCAGAACCAAATTGATTTGCAGGGGTGCAAGATCAAGGAGGACAGCAACACAACAGGGAGCAAGATCAGGGAGGATCTACTTGGAGTACGGTGTGTACTCGGTCTAGAGTAAGAGAGGAAGGCAAGGCAGTTCCTTCCATAAGTAAGATCATTTGGGTTACAGATTGTTGCAGTTCAGGGGAGATCTACTTGGAGTACGTGGAGCACTTGTGGAGTGCGTGGAGCACTTATGTACTGGCAGTAGTGGATACTGACTGGTTGGAGGTGAACACCAACACTATGTTTGAGTTGTGTGTTGGGACCGTAAGAGAGAGAGAGCTTTGAGAAAAGAAGTATTGTACACTTGAGGTGTGGGAAGCCTCTGAGAGGTGTGGAGAAGAAGTGGCATCTTCTTTATTGTATTTTTTTCTGGATGAGTATTAATATAAGTTGTGTATTGTCTCTCATATTCTGTGTTGTTTCTGATTTCTAGTTACTTGTTACTTCTGGTTTAATTCCACATCTTAAGTTGCTTGTATGTGGTAATCAATGGTGCTTCCATAGGTTCTTAACAGTTGGTATCAAAGCTAAGGTTGCAGGGAGCAGGTTTTGTGTTTGGTTACAGGTCACTCTCAGGGGTTTCTGATTGAGTGGGAGTATAGCAACAACAGAAGAAAGTAAGCTACGAATGGAGAAACTGAATAGCATGAATGGTCACTTACGGTGTTATGGAAATAAAGAGCAGGTAAATAAAGATTGTTGGTTGGTAGCAGATCAGCATGAAGAAGCAGATGTTGCAGGTGTTGTTGCACAAGATGCTCTGGATAAAGTTGCATCTTGGTTAATAGATTATGTTGCCTCTTTCCATGTAGCCCCAAGTAGAGGGGTTGGTGAGCCTTGTCAGATTGTTGGCAAAGGTGAAGTGTTGCTGAAATTGCAGGCGGCCAACACATGGGTGTTGAAGAAGGTCATGCAGGTCCCAGTCTTAGAGATGCGGCTAATTGCTTCAGTAAAGTTGGGTGATGAAAGATGCACAAGTAGTCTCATAGTGGATGCACTTGAATTAGCATGTGGTAAGAAAGCAGGTACTCTTTATCTACTTGCTTGTATTACTGATTCCACTTCTATTGCACAGGTGTGGCTTTGTAGGCTTGGCCACATAAGTGAGAAGGGAATGGATGTTCTTAAGTCAAAAGGGAAGAGTTCAGCTTCGGAGAGCATAGACCGAGATTTCTGTGAGCAGTGGGATGCTACAAGAAAGGATTGTGTTTATTGCAGGAAAAGGAAGACTGATGTGTTTGACAAACTTAAGAACTGGAAAGCCTTGGTGTTCTTGGAGGAGATGACAGATAGAGTTCAGTGGATGGGGTTGGATATCTCTGAGTAGGGTGGTTTGGACAGTATTTTGATCCATGGAGAGCTCATGGGTAAAAAGTCATCACTCACAGGCGAACAGAGGTATCGGCATCGGTTAAAGGTAACCGACGTCAAACAGATAGGTGCCGACATCGGTCATGTGTAGACTAAAGGATTCGATGGTGTCAGGCAGGTGGAGACCGATGTCGGCAGGATAATCGACGTCGGTGACCTGGACAATCGCATGGAACCGACATCGATCGGATGCAGACTGTGTTGTGATCGAGATCAGTCACTGAGATAGATTTTGGGCAGACAACAAGCTGTCAAGGAGTCTCAAACTCCCATGGGGAGGATTGAAAGTGTAAGTAAGCCTCAAATTTGTTGTTCCTCTTCTTTATACTAGTTGCTAACTGTAGAGTTGGAAGGATCCAGGAAATAGTGGGAGCATGGCATGAACAGGATGGAGGACCAAACAAGAGATTTGGTAGGGTTGCCAGCCGATATGAAAGCACTGAGACGAAGGGATACCTTAGTTAAAGAATAGAGAGAATGGATACGTGAGATAGAAAGCCAGGTCATATGGTCTTGACGAAGTTGAAGGACAGTGGTACAGGTTTTGACAGGTGGATGACAAAGCAGGGCTTTAATCAATGTCATTGTAACCATTGTGTTTGTCTTACCAGGTGAATGATGGTCATGACATTATCCTGTTACTGTATGTGGATGGTTTGCTAGCAAGTTTGTACATACAGGGTTTTAATGAGCTAAGGGTAAGGTTAGTTCAGTGGCATGTCATGAAGAATTTGGAGCAACAAAATTCTTTAGCATGAGAGACATGGAGATCACAGGTTGATATTATCTCCAGTGGGAGCTGATGTGAATCAGGTGTTGGGGAGGTTCAATACGCAGGATGCAAAACCAGAGCACACCAAGGGCTGGACAGTTCAGTGTCTGAAATCACATGATGTTTGGTATAGACCTGAGTTTGCCCAAGCAGTGGGTTCTGTCAGAGAGTTAGGAGCCAATTCGGGGAAGTGGGTTCTCAAGTATTTGAGAGGGACCAGCAACAGGTATACATGCTATGCAGGGTCAGGACTTCACTACATGGGTTTGTAGGTTCGAATGTGGCAGGTTACTCGGATAACATGAGGTGCACCACATGATTTGTGGTGGTTGGTCTTCAAGGTTGAGCTTGAAGAAGGATACAAGCCAAAAAATATATTAGATGGGGTACAAGTACAGGTACAATGCAACTGTTTATCTCAAAGTGGGAGATTGTTAGGTTGTGGAGCTAAAGGCTTCATTGTTGCAGACATGGAGGAGGTTGTTGAGAGGTTGCTAAGTTGCAAGAAAATTGATGTCAGTTTGATCAGCCGACGTTAGTCATATACAGTGGGAAAGGCAATCAACATTGGTTAGGTATCGACTGACGTCGGTCATCTCCAGCCTGACAGGGACCTACGTCGGTCGCCTGTGCAGTTCTGGAACTATCGGTTGTATGAACATTTTGTTAACGAACCGAGTGTTTGCATGATATGAACCAATTTTAGACTTGAAGCTACAGATCTAATTATTATAATTAGGTGTCTAATTATTGTTTGCATGAGATCTATATAATAGACTCATGGGTTGTATTGTAATTTGTGCTAGAGAGTAAGAGAGAAAATATTATCTCCTTTTGTGTGTGAAGAGAGCATGGTGTGCTCCTCCTAGTGCCACAGTGGCAAGTGTGGGTGCTGGTTTGGAGAATCATAAGGGTTCTTCATGTATGTATGATCTTTGTCAGTAGGTGTGCATGGCTACGTTAGGAGATCTGCATGGTAAGTAAGATCATTGATCTGTAGGTGTATGTGGGTGCGAGATCTAAGTTTGTAGGTGTGTAGAACCAGATTGATATGCAGGGGTGTAAGATCAAGGAGGACAACAACACAACAGGGAGCAAGATCAGGCAGGATCTACTTGGAGTACGGTGTGTACTCGGTCTAGAGCAAGAGAGGAAGGCAAGGCAGTTCCTTCCATAAGTAAGATCATTTGGGTTGTAGGTTGTTGGAGTTCAGGGGAGATATACTTTTAGTGCATGGAGCACTTGTGAAGTGCGTGGAGCACTTGTGTACTGGCAGTAGTGGATACTGACTGGTTGGAGGTGAACACCAACTCTGTGTTTGAGTTGTGTGTTGGGACCATAAGAGAGAGAGCTTTGAGGAAAGAAGTATTGTACACTTGAGGTGTGGGAAGCCTTCGAGAGGTGTGGAGAAGAAATGGCATCTTCTTTATTGTATTCTTTTCTGGATGAGTATTAATACAAGTTGTGTATTGTCTCTCATATTCTGTGTTGTTTCTGGTTTCTAGTTACTTGTTACTTCTGGTTTAATTCTGCATCTTAAGTTGCTTGTATGTGGTAATCAATGGTGTTTCCACAGGTTCCTAACAAGAGGAGTTTCCATTGTGCCACATGGAAGAAAGAATCTCAGCCTTCTCTCAAGGGTGTAATCCACACCGTCAACAATTTTTGGCACGCCCAGTGGGACCATGTTTTAACACTCAAAAAAGTTCCAGGATTGGTGTTGGTCCTGTTATAGCAGAACATATCATTAATCCAGCATCTGACCTTTAATCAGGCAATTGTGGGACAATTTTTCTCCAAAAAATGGAATAATTTTGGTGTGTTCTTCAACCAACTAGCCTTTGGAGGCTTTTTCATCAACACCAATGACAACTCCGAGTTGAATCAGTTGGTTAAGTAGTCCTGGTGCCATCAAGAAATCATATTTTGGTAAGTATAATTCCATTGCTCAAAATCATGGGTCTAGTATTCCTTCATATAGTTTTGATCAAGCTCAGATTGTACATGAAATCACCTCAAGCAACAAGGGTGCGTACGGTTATGAGTTTGCTCTTTATAGGTTGGTGAAACATTTCAGGCTTTACCTCTTCCTTAGTTTGAGTAAGTCCTTGGCCAACCTAGCTATGATCCTTACTAACCTTGTGTTGATCCTTATTAGGTCCAATATGACCAGTCTCAGCCCTGTCATGAGCTATATCAGTTTTATGCCCAGTCTTCTCAATGTGTCACTTCTCCTACTCAACCTAATCTCTTTTCCAATCAACCCATTTCCACCTTCAAACAAGCACTGCTGGGATATGAAAGGTATGTAGTGGAGCTTAACACTAGAAGGGGATGTGGCCAAGAAATCCCTGATCATGTCATCTATCAAGTGAGAAATGCACTAGATCTGGTTAAGAGTGAATGGACTCCCATTGAAATAGCCAATTGGCAAAGGCTTACAAATGAGATGTTGGATGTGAGTGGTTTGATTGCATCTTTGGAAGGGAAGCTGAGTATTCATGATAGGCAGCCTTATCAAGTCTATCAACCTGCATACTCACTGCCCCAAGTTTCATATCAGCCATACGTAGCCCCTGCTCATGAGCCAAGTCAAGCTTGTCAAAGTCCTTTCCCCAATCATGTTGAAGAGAGTCCCGAAACAATAAATCTTGTTTTTAAGGCCAATCTTGATAATCAGATTGAATTGGTAAATATTCAAATGCAACAGTCTATTTTGGCAGCAAGGGAAGTGGAATCCAAACCCTCACTACCCTCTCACATTGCAACCCCATCACCCCAAAAGGAGATGTCCAGTCTTAATATCATGAGCTGGAGTAAAGTAGTTGAATCATGGAACAACAAGGAAGAGAAAGACATTGTCCAAGAGTGTGAGGTACAAAATGAGGCTAGTCCGTTTCAATTCCTTCCCACCCTTCCTCAAGAAGCTTCTTGTATTCCATGGCAGTCTTCATGCACTCTTCATTTCCATGCTGATTCTTATGAGCTCCAAAAAAGATTCTTTCAATAAAATCTAGCTAGGAAAATTGAGGAATTAGAGGCAAAGGTGAGATTGCTTAGTGAAGGAGAGGTGGAGGTTTCAAACCTTAGAGACGAGCCTACGCAAAAATACACCCCTTCTACCAATCCTTAGGTCTCTCAACATGATGTCAAGATTCCAAGTTGGAGGAGTGCTTATCATAAACCAACTCGGGACCTTGAAGAAGATGAAGCTTCTCCTACTCATCATGACAATGCTTGTGAACTCTAAGAAAGGCTCTTCCAAGAAAATATAGCCAAGAAAATTGTAGAATTGGAATCCAGAATGAGGTTCCTCAGCCAACGTGTGATGGACGGTTCAGATCAAGCAGAAGATCCTGAATTTGAACACACCCCATCTACACCCGTCCAAGGAAGCTATCAAGCCACTTCTGATATAGATGAAGTGTTAGCAAAATGGAAGGAGGAGAATCATTCAATTCTAGCTCAAGGATTACCTCTGCTTCCACCTAAGTTTAACCTTCAGCATTCCACTTCATCCCTTCTTAGAGAGGAACTTGTTTTGAAAGAAGCAAGTGAGGAAGAGAGGATCCAATTTGCAGCTGCCCATGAGGCTATCATGAGCGACAATGAAGATGAAATCATCATGGATGCTCCTTTTAAAGACATCATAAACAATGGAGAAGACACAAGTCATGCATACATGTGGATGTTCCAGCAATATGAAGAGGAAAGTAAGCATGGTGAGCTCTCTCCTCCCTTGTTTGATGAACTTCCTTATTGATTTGATGAGGAGGATGACCATGCCATGGAACCTGAGTTGGAGGAGGATCAGGTGGATGTCTTTGAACAACTAGAGACTCTGATCCTTGAGTAAGAAAAGGAGAAGCCTATCCATCTTGAGGAAAGCTTTGAAGAAGAGAGCTTTGAACAAGAAGGTGATGTTCTGTGGGATGAGCAATCAGTTTGTGATTCCATTTTAGACATCACAATAGTCACCCTTCTTCAAGAAAGCCATGAGGGAGCAGAGGATGAGTTTGATAGGGTCTTCAATGAAGCAGAAGGGAATGAGTCAAACCATGATGCATGTCAAAGGAGCTATGCACATCAAAGGGCTTATGGTGATGAGCCAACAACCATCGATTTCTTGGTAAAACATGCCAGCATGAAGAACCAACATTCGACAAGCTTCCAAGAACAAGAAGAGTACATATATGTTGGAAGCATGCTTGACTCTGATCCACTCAAATGCAAGCCAATCAAGGTGGCAAGCAAGAAGAGTAAGTCACCAAATCTCCATTCCATTCACCCACTTATATGGCACCATAAGTTTCCTTGCCATGAAGGAGACTTAAGAAGTTTTCCCTTTGATCCAGGAGGGAGGCAAATATACCTGGTTAGCTATACATAGTAGTTTGTTTTCAATTTTCTTTCCCCATTTTCCCTAAGTGTTGTTTTCACAAGTAGTGTTTTTAGCCTTGTGTGTGTTTTCCTTTGTGTTTGGGTTAAAAGCTTCATGATTGATTCTTGGATCTATCGGGGTTATTGCTAACTTTTTTTTCAAGCTGTGTTATGACTCCATGCCTAATGGACTTTGAAGCTACTGGTTTCTAAGCATAGCAGGCATGCTTCCCTTGGGAATCACCAATTTGTTGATCATTTTGGTCTTGCAGACCAAAATCGGTCTCCTTCTTCCCCTATTGTTCTGAGCCAATTCAAATTTGGTTTGCACAAATCTTTCGACAGAAGATGAACCAATTCAAAGAATGTAAGGGCTTTTACAAAGCTTCTTCAAAAAAAATTTCTGAAGAAATTCATGAGGAAAAAGAGCAAAAATGATTCAAGACACTTTTTCTTAAGGTTGGAAAAAGTGGTTCAACGTCAGGGTTCAATGACATGATCTTTCCAAGAGCTTTGAAATTTGAACTTTGAACTATTGAACTGTTGAACCATTGAATCATTCAATCGATTGGTTTAATCAGTCAGTTCAAGTGATCGGTTCAATCAGTCAAATCAAGTGATTGATTTAATCGGTTGGTTCAATCGGGTGGTTTAGTCGATTTGGTTCAAAGCAGTTGGTTCAAGCGGTTCAAATGGTCAATTGAATGAGCACGAATCTTGGCAAAACACAGTGTTGAACCATTAAACTATTGAACCATTGAACTTTGAAGAAGGGTTCAGATTCAATGGTTCAATTAGAAAGTTCAAAGGAGTCTTCCAAAGCCTGAAGGATAAGTGCCCTTACAGGGGGAAGTCAAGCACAAATTGGACCATTCCAGCATGCTGCAGAGGGTAGTTTAGGACCCAAAAGTGCCCTTGTGGAGGGCAGGGAACCCTTGCAGAGGAATCAAAAGGGTGATTTTTCCTTTGAAAATGCTAAGGCAAAAGGTGAAGACAAAGGTTAAATTTCTTCAGGCAAAATGCATAAAGGAATTCCTTCAGACATTTTGTTCGAAGAAATTACCAAGTCAAAGAACAAAAGGATTACCTTTCAGAAAATTTCCACAGTAAAAAATTCACATAAGCAAAATCCTTCAGACAAAAAGTCCACAGGAATTTTTCCTGAAGATAAAACCCACCGAAAGAATCAAGTGGCAAAATGAAGGGAAGATTTCCTTCAGACAAAATGTCTAAAGTAATTCCTTTGGACATTTTGTCTGAAGGATTTGAAGACCAAGGCTGCCTGAAGTACCCCGAAGGGTAGGTGCCCTTGCAGGGGGCTCTCGGCAACCATGGAAAGGACCTTTTCAAGACCCAAAGGGGATGTCTCTCAGATAAATGGTTCACTTGCAAGTTTTAGAGGGATTTTTCCTTGACCAAGTGCTCTACACAAGTCTCGAAGGAATTGTTCAAATGCAAAAAGTTCTAAAGGCCAAATTCTTATGGAGAAAGTGCCCTAAATAATTTCCTCAAAGGGTACATTTCTTGGGGAATTGTCCTCTACATCTCCTTCAAAGGATCTTTCAAAAATGAGGTGGACCAAATGAAAGGCCCGAAAGGTCATTTCTATTGGAAGGTGTCCCAAACAAAATCCCACATACAAGGTCCAAAGGAAATGATCTGAAGAAATTGATGACAGTTGCACAAATGTCAACTTCTACCTCAGCAAATAGTCATTGATTTTTTAAATGCTCGAGCGCAAACCCAAAGGAATTAAAAGGGCTTAAGGCCAAAAATGAAGAGTCCGCTGATGAAAGAGCCCAAGGAACCAACAAAGGATGATAAGATAGCCCTGAGAGCTCAAATTCTAGGAAAAGACAAAACCAGGAAAAGACAAAGCTAGGAAAAGACAAAAGTTAAGAATGAACTCAGCGACTTGCTGATGAAAGAGCCCAAGGAACTAGCAAAGGATGATAAGATATCCCCGAGAGCTCAAATTCTAGGAAAAGACAAAGCCAAGAAGAGACAAAATTATGAATATAGACAAAACAACCCAGGTGGCAAAAGGGAGGCGAGTTATTCCTACAATTGAAATAATCTTTGCCAAGTGGTCATCAAGGAGCACAAACAGTGAATGGTGCGACATATTTTTCTCCACTTTGCATTAATGAGCAAAAAAATTGTGTGAATGTCTTGAAGGAGCGATCTTGTTTGCAGACAAACAACGTGGCCCATGTTTTCACATATGGGGTTTAATATATTTTAAATGCGTAAGGTCAAAGCTGGAGCTAACACAACATTCTCTTTCAAGCGGCTTCCTCTTTCCAATGCTCTCAACGCACATGGGCCACTTGTAAACGGGCAATAAAGTCTTTTCCAAAAAGGGGCGCCTTTGCTTCCTTTTCCTCTACATATATTGTAACTTCTCATTTGAGAAAAAATATATCTCTTGGCTTGTAAGGCGGAGCTCTGCTGGATTTTACCTTAAATCAAGACATAACATTTTTACCTCCATTTAAACTTACACTTTTGCATATGTCTATGGCTTTATTTTGTGTTAAGCCATTTTTATTTTATGATTTCACAGAATGATTCCAGCATGTCTAGTGTATTGTGAATTTCTTCTTTTACAGGTCTGCAAGAAGTCTCTACAACAAAGTATAAGCATATGTGCACATGCTGCCATAGTTTGTCTTAGAACACCTCTGGTAGTTCTTCCTCCCTGTATCTCCATATGACCCCTTGCTCACTGATGTAGAAGAGTTTCTCATATCAAATGAAGTGTATGGCATCTTGTTCTTGGTGGAAAGTGTAGGCTCAAGCTAAGTAGATCGACCATTTTGGTGTATCACTACTTTAGTTTAGGTTCTATTTTTAGTAATCCTTCTCTCTTTTCAACCCCTCCCCCCCATTATATATATGTATTAGCAATATTACTAGAATAACTCAGAGATGCATCAAAGGGAGCTAGCCCTTATCTAGAGATTCTCCCCTTAGTTTTGCTAGACCCACAGGCAAGAGAGGAGTTTCCATTGTGTCACGTGGAAGAGATAAGCTCAGCCTTCTCTCAAGGGTGCAATCCACACCGTCAACAATTATGTCTATTGTTAATGATGCACAGTTCTTCTATTTTACCTTAAATTCCCTTGCTATTATCACTCATTTTCAAAGGTAACATGTGGATTTATGTATAATAGTAATGGTAACATAATTCAAAATGAGAATATGACTATATTGAGCTTAGCAACTTCATTTTCAAGATAGTGTTACCTAGAAGGACCCCTAGATAAGTGTTAGATTCATTTTATAAGTATCCTCATGGCATATGAACTACCCTTATCTAATCTTGAATGAGATTATTCATGGTATCTTTGTGGGATTTTCCAAAAGCAGTTATATAAATACCGTTGAGCCCATTCTCATAGCTTGCAACTATTATAAAGAATAGAGTAAAGACAAAGAGAGAGAACATGAAAACAAAGTATGAAAATAGAGAAAGATCAATTTAACTTAAACTTACAAGGTAAAAATACATAGACTAAATGTACATTGAGCATAATATTAACTCAAAATTTTACCTCTGTATAGGTAAATGGTGTCATCTTAATAGAGGCAGATACAGTAGTGGATGGCCTAGTAACTTTATTCGAATATGTAAACAATGACTGTGATAAATCAAATATTCTAAATATCGACTATGATGATGAAGGAACCATCATCTCCTACGACATAAAAAAAGACATATATTATATTAAATTTATATGTAAATTAATTGTTAGCTAAATTAATTTTGAAAATATAACTTAAATTTAATATGACATTTATATAAAATATACCTACATCTCTGTGGTGACTGATCTCTACATGTCAAATATGTGTGCCAAAAACTCATCACTCATAAGAATATGATATGAGCCATCTAAACCATTGATGCCATCATCATCAGAAGGTCTTGTGCACATAGCTCCACATGGACTGCAAGGGTGGGGTTGGGGTCAGGTAGGTGGTGTATCTATAACATCATTATCTGAAAGCCTACTCGTATGCCAAACGAGTGTATCAGTGAGTGAACTAAGAGCATGATGAGTGTCTATTTCCATGACCTACTGAACTATAGAGGGGATCTCAGTCTCAAGAAACTTTTAGATATGGATCTATGTAGATCAATTAGGTGCATGATGTACACTTGGTCGATGTTATGCAAAGCCTTTTCCTCAACCTTAAAACTCACTAAAATCAAAATAATAGAGAATCAAAAAATAAAAATGTAGTTTATGTCATTGGGGACAAACTCACAGTAGAGTTTCCTCAAAAAATATAACATGACCTCATGGTTTTTACATGGTGGATAGTCAAAGACCATCCACCATCAATCCCAAAAATTGACTGTGATTAAATTATGTCCATAGTGATGGATAGGAAAACATTTAACGGTTACAAAAAATGGGGTATTGGTGGCTGGGTCGATTAATAAGGCGTAAATGGAAGCTTTTGAAATTTCTTTATTCTTGCCCTGAAGGGTTGACAACTTGTCAGCATAATATGCTCTAAAATTATCCATATATGAGGTCCATCGGTCAATTTGAATCGTTATAGAGTCAATTTGACGGAATAAGGTCTCTAAGGAACCGACTAGCTAGGTGCGATGGGGGTTGGTCAAAGTGGAATCCCTCATTATGTTAAGTAACTCTTTAATTTTAAGTTTATTTACCATAATGTTGTTAATCAGAACCTCTTGACTGCCAAGGTGTTTTGGGGAACTGTAGGAGGGTTAGGTGGAGGGATAGGAGGAACAAGAGGGTTTTATGGAGGGTTAGGAGGAGGAACAACAAGAGGGTTCTATGGAGGGTTAGGAGGGTTAGCAGGATGGGCTATTAAAAAAAATATATATAATTAAAAACTAGGGTTAAACAATAAAAATTATGAAAAATTAGGGTTAAATAGGAAATATTTCAATCACTTACCTCTCCTACGCAGTGGCATCACCGATTAGCAAGTTCATGGGATGAATTTAGCAGTGTCCTAACACTTTCTGGTGTATACCATGCAAAACGTGATCACATAAGCTAGGCGAGAGCGAGGAAACATGAATGGAAAATGAGAATTTTACACAAGTAATACATCATGTTATTAATGTGATTGCATTATGGCTCAATAATCACCGAGCCTAAATTAAAATAATGTGATCTTGTTATTAATTAATGCGATCACGTTATCGATAATATCCACGAAATTATCCCCCAACTCTATGCACTTATCTAACACTTGAGTACTTGGAGGTGACTGGGTTGTGTTGAGACCATTTTATGTCCCAGATGTTATCACATGACACTATCCTTGACATTGGGTGGTTGGAGGTAATGGGGCTATGTAAATACCTTTGGGTGCCCAAGATGTTGCCATGTGGCAACATCCTGGGCACCCAGGTTCCCAGAGGTGACTAGGCTATGTGGAGACCACTGGGTGCCCAAGATGCTTCCATGTGGTACCAGCCCAAGCACCCAAGTGCCCAAAGGTGATTGGGTCATGCACAGATCACCAGGTGCTCAGGATGTTGCCATGTGGTAGCACCCTGGACACCCAAGGCCCTGAAAGTAACTGGTGCTAAGACCCCCAAGAGCCTAGGATTGTGCCACGTGGTAGCACCCTGGGCACCCACATGCCCAGAGGTCTTGCCATATCTTTTTTTGCCTTATCCTTTTTCATTGAGTTCATTTGAATACTAATTGACAAGACATTTGTTGATCTGAGACTTTAAGTATGATCAACAAATAAATTTTATTTTTTAATCCAATGTTCTTGTAAAGTTGCCACCACTGTACATAAATGTAAATATTTTTAAATATTTACTTTATATGAAAAATGTTGCATACCTACTTTGCATTAAATTTACACCTCCCTTATACAATGACATATATCTTCAAACTTTAGATATAATAATAATAATATAGTTTTTAAGGTCCACAATGTCAATTAATGCCTTGGTTATGGTCTACAAAGCATGTCCAACTAATGTATATAACCATTTATAATTATTTTATAATATTAAACTATAATTTTAAAATATAATTGTTATATGGACTTGCTGATAATGTTAATTTTAGAGTTTGCTTCGATTGGTCAATTTTCTATAGAGATATCGTGTGAAATAAGTCAAAGATTTAGATAGCGTTACGTTTTAATCTTATTGATTGTGAAAGCCGTATCTTTTTCAAATTATAACCTAACATTGTGATATCATAAAGCGGGTCCCTCACCAATTGAATTCGAAGCCCTAATGACATTCGCCATTGTACCTCAAAATCAAATTGTTATACATATATACACTAACTCTTGCATGTACATACATACTTTGGTATGTATATATATACTCCAAGTCAATTAAGTCATGTAGGGTATATATATACATACCCCTTTATATACCCACATATATTTATTTTAGACAAAAATCTAAGTTTTATATAACCCAATTCCATTTCAATTTGCTACACGACATTCTTACACATAAATAAATTTGCATTACCAGAATTGCATACAGACCTAGGGTTTAGGTTTCAGGGTTTGCTAGAATATAGATTGAGTTATGTGGATGGCCGAGCCATCCACAGGGCCCAATAATTATTCATTTAAATATTTTATAAATTACTTAAAACCCTTTTATGCAATCACACATAAATACTTATGTTTTATCATCCAAGAATTCAAATGCATTACCAACTTGGTAAAGCTTTCACAAATTCATTCTTGCCAACTGTATTGATTCGAGCTCCTTCCCTTTTTTCTGCTATCTATTGTTATCCTGAATCTCCTATCTTCTATTTATTTTTATTTCTTTTCTTCTTAATTGACTGCCACTTTCTCCTCCATGCATTTCTTCTCCACCCATCTCTCCCAAATCCATGACAGAGCAATAAGTGGGCAGAGCAATGCATGGTGAGTTCAATGTAACTATACCCACAAAAACTACAGTCCATCACCATATTATTCATGCAGTCTTCTCGAATTCAAAAATAGCTTAAGATTGAAATGATGTTTAACTTAAGTCAACTCAGGTTAGAAACCCTATAACATTCCCAAAAGATTTTAATATTCATTATAATAGCCATAACAAAAGATGCATGTTCATTGACCCACCCTCCTGCACCAACTTTATCATTATCCAAGTATGATCATTACTAATGATCTCTATCACTATCAAGTCTTCTTAACATAGTACTAATGTCTATGCATTCAAATATTAGTTAGGGATTAGTTCATAGAATAATTTAGGTAGTTATTTAATCATATTAACAAGGATCCATATCAACATAGCTTCCAATAACAAAGTGACTAATGTAAATTCATAACAAGCTTTGACTGTAATAACAAATCAAAGAACCGTTATACCAACATCAATATAATGATATTATAACAATATATTTTTTTGTCATTACTACTATACATACTATCCAAATGTCTTTACTATCTTTTTATATGCAAAGGCTTAAGCCAAAACAATAATGTTTCCTAAATTTCACTATAATAAGCTAATATATTAAGACATTAAATAAAGACACTCTAGTTAGTCCATAAGTAGTAGTAGATAAATAAAAATCATGCAGATTTACTTACTCATTAATCATTAGCATTTAAAATAATGACTATGATAACATGACATGATCATACATCAACATTATGCACTCAATCTATGTACTATAGTCATAAAGCAATCACACAATTAGATCCACATAAGCATTAAATGAAAAATAATTCATAACTAAAGCACATAATCCATCATCCAAATGCATATATTACAAATGACATACTACAACTAACAATTCAAATAATGCATATAAAGAATGGTATCTATCGTGGTGTGTGTGTGTGTTCTAGTTGTTCCTCTGTCGTCCCCCAACACCTACTATCCTCTTTGATGATGCTCGCCCTCTGTCATGCTCTGAGGGATGGATCTATCCGACATCCAAATCAAAACAAGAAGATAGTTAGCCTGTAATATCATGATATACATCCATCAAATATTATTTTAAAAACTAACAACATAATTATAATGTAAAGAATATACAAATACATCTAACTCATAATAATTTAATCACATAATCTAAACAACATACAACTATCCTATAAAAACATATGGCTTAAAATTTAATTAAATAGTAATTAATTAGTTTAATAACCATATAATCTATGGATACATATATCCCAACCTAGAATAGAGAGATAGAAATTCAAGAGGATAATATTTAGAGTAAATCTAACATCAAACCAATATGAATCTCTATGGAAAGAAAAGAATCCTTGATTGATTTAGCACCACACCTTCTTTTTATTTAAGACCAATCCTTAATTGATAAATTTAGTAAGGATAGAGAATCAATAGAACTTGTTTAGGATAAAAAGTGTCGTAAGGTGAAATACCAAGTAGATGGAAAATATCAAGCTCTAAAGGGTAAACTAAAATGATCTCAAGATAATGGAGATGGGAAGTTTTTAGATAACAAAAATATTTTGAGCAACTCTTCCTTTTTTGTAGGCACCACAAATGTAACGTTGACACTTGAGGCTAGAACCAAGGGAGAACAATTTGGTAAAAAAGTTGATATTAAATAAGAATTTATACCCTGCACTCTTGATGATCATTAGGAGAGAATCACATAAACAAGGGAGGATATTTTAGTAGAATTAGGTGATGGCAAGCAAAATTTTGTTTCTTAGCCCTATTTTTCCACCTTAGATACAAATTTAATGACTCCACCATCAGATAAATATATAAATGGTCACATGTGTGCAAGGATAACAAGGAATGCTACGAAAATAGAAAAGCTAAGCATGATCCCTAAGAAGGGAAGACCAAGCTAAAAGGAAGTCAGTAATAAGGAAATGAGTTGAAAAAGGGAACTGAAACATTCTATGGTTGAAAGGATTTAAATTTTCTATTAAACCTAAGAAATAATGTTCTAATCTTGTTTCATTGGGAATGTAAGCTAGTTTTTCAATATCTTTTCCTCCGTTCCATGTCTGACCTTTCTTAGTACTTTAGTATGAGGTCTGTTTATCCTTTCTTTTTGGTATTTGTTATTTGGATATTTTTTCATTGTCTCTATGTTGTGTTATGATAGTGTTAGATCTAGATAGTATTATTATTTTGTTGATGTTCCAAGTTTTGGGTCCTCTTTAAAACCTGACCTTGTTTCTAAATCATTTTATGTGGCCAAGTTTGGGTAGTTTTGATGATTTTTGAGAGTGATGTTTGTTCTCTTTATTGTGTCAAGAACATGTTTGCTTAGATTATTATTGGTTTGTAATTATCTCTCTTTCTGGACTTCTATTAGCCCTACTCATTATTGTCCTTTGTTGAGCCATATTGAATATATTTTTATAAGTCTAGTTCATAGCTATGGTCAAAAGTATCTTCTTGATTCACAGCTCCAATTATAAACATTGTTCTGGTTCATAGCTCTGACCAAAAGTGTTTATCCCTTATCAAAAAACAATATGGGATATAATCTTAAGATATTGTGGATAGTACACGGAGGGAATTTTGGGTGCTTAAATTTATACACATTTTAATTTTAATAATGAATGGCAAAGAAAGATGAATTTGTTTATACATTACAAATTTTCATAGCTAAAATAAGGACAAAAAAGATATTTATTTTGATACATTTATGTAGTTAAAATTTGGTGAACACTTTATAAATAAGCATTTTCACTAGTCTACTTCACCCCTTCAATATATATGAAAAGGTATTAAAAAAATTAACTTGATTTTAAAAAATTAGAAAATTTAAACTAAATAGACAAAAAATAAATAAATTAAACATTATTTTATAATTAACAATATAAAATTTATTAAACAATTAACCCAATCTTTAACAATTTAAATATATTTAGTTATATGGTATGAGCCCAAGTAATAATTCATTAGGATTTTCATAGTGGAGACATGTGTACATGTGGATAACACATGCTAAACTATGCACTCGACTCCTTGAGGTCAAGCCGATGAAATTGCCATAATAGATGGGCAATGGATTTGGTTGGTTGTTAGGTATAATGGGATTCAAAATGGGTGGGGGCTATGGGTTCTCATGATGAAACTTAAAGACCTCAGTAGCATCATGATGCTCGTTTAAAGCATCAAATTGTGCTGAAATATAACTCAAGGTCCTTCAATTTCTGCAATCACAAGAAGGTGAATCTCCTGGTCAATTTTAGGATTAAGGAAATGTGGGAGATTGAGATAAATGGCTTACAAGAAAGATCTAATCTGTCAAGTTATCTATGCCTAGTCAATGTCATCCATAAAATGTAAATGATATAAGACAAGGGTAGACCCGAGGAGAAGAAGGAGGTATGAGTGGGAAACTAGAACTAGATGACGTTATAGTGAAAACCTCTATTCTGAGGAAGGACAATGATGAGTGGATCAATAATTATTTTTTGTTCATCCAAATAAGTCAAGGAGTCAATAATAAGATGAAGAATCGGGGTGGAACATAAAACCTTATATCTCAACTCAATATTAATATTAAACTATATGCCAACTATGAGATCAAGTGATTTAAATTTAGGGAATAAACTATGATGGACATGACCTAGTGTCTCGATAAGGGTCATCCAAAGGAAGTTAGGAAAAAAATCCAAGGTAGAAGCATATGAGCTTGTTGAAACAATAGCTTGTTGTGATGCTTTAAGCAAGGCTTTATGTGGAATGCTTTCACGATAGGCAAGACCTAGATGGAGAATGGATGCTTGCATGGATTGTCAAGGATTATAATGAAATCTAGGTGTTTGCATGTTTAGGAAAGGCTTCTTGACACTATTTTTTTGAGTTTTTGTTATTTTTGGCTTGATTTTAGGTTTTCTTGAGTTTATAAAAGTAAATATTTGCTTGTTGAAATTAAAGTTTAAATTCAAATAAAATTTAAATTAAATGAAAATAAGACTTTTTTTTATCTTTTTTGAATAATTCACAATGCATGCAAAGGGGAGAGGAAGAAACCTATACTATTATGCAAGATGTTGACTTTTCCTAACTTTGTCTAGATGTAAACTAGGTGGTGATGTTTTTTGTAGTCTTTGTTTTATTTGTGTGATATGGATTAAGTATGCAAATTATGTATTATAAATATATGATCAATGAAAAATGAAATCTAGTCTAAAATAACAATGTCACAACAATTTTTTTACTTTCTTTATCTACATATAAGATAAACTAGCCTTTCAACTTTCCTAGTTTGTTGTAAACATGATTTTCGAATGATTAGCTAAAAGAGAAACAAGAAATACAAATTATGATTTTTTGTTTTCAAGAAGGAACAACAACACTTTTAATTCACTAAAACAAATAAAAATAGAATTATGCTAGCTCTATTCGTGTGCCTAAGATTGCCCAAACTCTTGTGATTATCTAGTTGGTTGTTTCGAATGCAATAAAACTTGTTTTATCTTAGAAATTTAAATGTAATGTTGGCTAGAAATATTTTGAAAGTTCACTAATATATTCTTGTGGATTGTTTGTGGAATGTTTTGCTAATGGAGAGAAAAATAAATTTATTTAAATGCAAGACAATCACAACTAACTACTCTTTCTTTTTGGTAGCAAAGACAATGAAAATAAATAAACTTCTCTCCCTATTAACATTTTATCTTTGTTGAATAATGAAATTAATCTAATGTAACAACTACACTAATCTAATCTAAAAAATAAAAAATACCAAAATCAAAAGAGACTCTAAACTGACCAAGGCATAGATCAATTGGAATGCTTGTAGTATGCCGCTGATATAATCCTTAGTATGCTAGATCTTTATATCCTTGTGTGAATTATTGGAACTCTATAACTAAAGGATGAACAAACTTAGAAACAAATGGGGAAGGATAAAAGAAACAATGAAAAATGGAGACCATTTTAACTGAGGTTGATTAATGCTTTGGTTTGTATAGATCGAGTTGTTGGACCAATACTACTTCTTCACTTGTGGTAATGTAGTTGACACAAAAACTATAGAGGCTAGACCTTCAAATAATTGTAATAAAACTGTGGCTGCAAAAGCTTCAAAATAATAAATTCTAATGGTAATTTTTGGATATGAAATTAAACCAAAAATGACCTTTTTGTAGAAAAAATTGGGTTCTTGCACAGGGAAGTTTAACTGAGTTCAATTGGGAGTTGAACTTGAGAGAAACTCAAAAGGACTAAAAATAGAATAGGGAGTAAACTAGCTTGATTGGAGGTGAAATTAGGATAGAATGAATAATAAACGTGACAAAAATCATGAAAAATGTGTCAAAGAATGATTCTTGGGAGTTTATTTTGGAAGATAATTATAAGGGGATAGAATTGCTACTTTATGCAGGTGTGATTTCAAAAATATCATTCTTGAAGATAAAACTGCCACGTATATTTTCAAAATTTCCCCTATTTTAATTCAAACCCACCTCTTAATGACATAGCTAATGCCTATATTACAAAACTACCACAATTGTTGTGCAATTGGAGGTGTAGTTTTGTAACTGAGGGGGGTAGTTTTGTCACTTAGAGTGGCAGTTTCATCCTACATGAGAAGTTTTTAAAACAAGCTAAGAAAAATTGTATAAGTTAAATAAAGTGGACAAAAATGGGTCAAGGGAGGAGTAGGGAAGTAGAAAGAGGGAAAGGAGCTAGAGAGTTCCTTGTGGAGCATAAAATAAGATATTATTGCATTATTATTAGATTTGTATCGAGAGTGTCATACAATGTAAAATTTGGGTGCATACATATTTCCCCTCGAGAGTATGCCTTGTCATGATTTGGTAAGGTGTAACCCTAATTAAAGGTATGTGGAAAGAAAATAAGAGGTTAAGAATACTTACCTTACTTACCTAAGTGGTGGAATGAAGGTAGCCATAAATTCATGTAACCCGTGAGAAGAGAATGAGAATCAAGTGTAATGTAATGAAAAAGTGGAAATTAAATTATGTAATCAAACTATGGACAATAGTACATAACATATGTGCAGGGAAGATCATAGTACCTAAATCATCAGTTAGGGGATTGAATCATCAGTTAGGGGATTGAAGTCATTGTGTGCCTATAAAATTTCAAGATGTGTTATAGGAGAACTAGAATATTTGTTATGATCCGGGCAATAATTTAGGCGACAATTCGGGTGACAGTTCCACCCCAATTGATGACGAAACTTTCGGGAGCCATATGTTTTCACCGTAGCTCCAATTGACTCATCATTTGAACCGTTGGAAAGCTAAGAATGAGGAGAATGTCATGAGATGGCATTGAGCTTTTCTCAATGAAGTTTGACCCTCGAAAAATCAATGGAAGTGCCCCAAATTTCAATTTTATTAGTGTAGTCTAAAAATAGTAAGTTTCTAAAAATAGTAATTCCTCGAATTCTGTATTGTTTTAAATATTGGAAGTTGAACCACTTAATCTCCCTCGAGATTGGTGACCTTCCACATCCTCCCCATGCTTTCAAAATTTGTATAAATGAAGAGGTAACCTGAAATGTGAATACAAACATCTATTCCTAGAGATAAGCATATATTTGTATTGCGATCTTGAGTAATACTACATCTCTTCTTAGAGAATTCATTGTTACTGTGTTATTTCTATGCTATTGAAATATTTATCAACTAGAACTTCTGAGTTCTGGATCAGTGATATCAGAGTAGATTGTCTTGAGAGTGTATGATCTCGAGGATGAGGTCACGCTACAAGAAGCTTGGGTGGGAAACAACAAAGCTTCCAAAATTTCCACCTATTCGCTCCAAACAATTTCAAATGGAAGACGACACTGAGACATCCGATCCTTTCTAGGAAATGGTGAATGAAGCCCTCCAACAACAATAAGCACAAATGCTAAAACAATTTGCCCAAATTCTTCAAACACTCCTGATGGAAAATTTTGGCTCTACGGCTACACTTCTCGGCTCCTCATCTAGGTAACATCCTTTCAGTGCCCCAACACCCTTCAAGGTTCAGGTAAATTTTGATATTCCTATATTTGAAGGCAAAATCAATGTTGATGCAGTAGAAAATTGATTGGATCAACTGTCTTCCTACTCTGTAAATAAGTTCACCAATGGAGAAAAGATCACTTTTGCTCTTTTGAAAGCATCATTGCCCGTGAAAAACTAGTGGGAAGTGTACAAAAAAAGGTTTAGTATAGATGACATTGGTCTTGAGGTGGAACCTACCTGGGATGATTTTGTGGAAGTGGTGAAATAAGAATACTATCCCATCGGAGCATATGATGATCTATACATACAGTGGCAACAACTTCGCCAAGGTAAGGACCAATCTATTCAAGATTACATAGACACTTTTCATTCTTTGTCTGCAAGATTGGGCATTCAAGAAAGTGAGAAACATAAGACTCTCAAATATTGTGGTGGACTATAATGGTACATACAGGGGGAAATGGAACTCTTCAATTTGGAAACCCTTGGTGAGGCATACAAATTCACAATGAAGATTAAATAGAAGCATGGCAGAAAGAATATGAAGAGTCAACCCTCAACATGGAAAATTGACAAGGAAGGTCAAACACGAGGCCAAAATTGGAAGAAAAAAGAGTTTCAAGATAAGAAATCCCAGAAGGGGAAGGCTGGAAAATGGTGTGATTACCACAAAACTAGAACTCACTCCAAAGAAGAATGTTGAGCCATCAAGTCAGTGCTTTCTAAGTCACAATACACGACATCTACTACTCTGCCTCATACACAACCCACAGTCGATGAGGATGAAGAAGAAATTGTAGATGCTGAGCCTGACACCATCATTGCTTCATCACAGACCCATGAGGAAAGACCAGATGACTAGGAAAGATTGTTTCACTCCAAATTATGGGTCAAAGGTAAGCCTCTGCATTTCATTCTTGATAGTGGGAGTAAACAGAATTTAATCTCTGCTAAAGTTGTGAAAAGTCTAAATCTATCCATGAATCCTCATCCAAAGCCCTACAATATTGGATGGTTGAGCCCAGGGAGATACCTCTGTGTCACCCATCAGTGTCTTCTTTCATACGCTATAAAACCATTCCAAGATGAAGTCTTGTGTGATGTGGTCAATCTAGATGTTTGTGATGTACTCCTTGGTCAGCCGTTCATGTATGAGGGACATGGCATCTATGAATCACGAACTCAAAGGATCACCCTCACTCTTGGAACATGGTGCTATAGGGTACCAGAGGTACCACCTCTCACATCTGTCTCCCTGATCAGTGCTAAGCAATGTAAGAGATTGGTGGAGAAGACAAAGTAATTTGTTCTCATGGTGGTCAAACCACAGAAATCCAAGAAGGCTGATGTTGCAGTCTTGAATACACAATCAACACAACAACAAAAGCAAATAAGATGAATCATAGGATAATATGATGACTTATTCAAGTCACCCACAGGAGTTCCACTGCATTGTCAGGTAAAACATTTTATCGATTTGATCCCAAGATCACATTTGCCTAACAGTCCTGTGTATTGCAGATCAATTTTGGAGAATGATGAGATAAAAAGACATACTCAAGAATTGATCCAAAAGGGTCACATCAGGCCAAGCTCTTCACCTTGTGGTAGCCCAATTGTCTTGGCACCGAAGAAAGATGGAACATGGAGGCTTTGCATTGACTATCAAGCCCTAAATAAAATCTTTGTGAAGAATCGCTACCCTCTCCCTAAGATTGATGACGTACTAGACCAGCTCTGTGGTGCAAAGTTCTTCACCAAAATTGATCTCAAATTTGGTTATCACCAAATTCCCATTAATCCCACTGATGTTTGGAAGACAGCATTCAAATATATGGAGGGGCTCTTTGAATGGTTGGTTATGCCTTTTGGCTTAACTAAAACACCTGTAACCTTCATGAGGATGATGGATGACATCTTATGACCCTTCACCAACTCATTCATGGTTGTCTGCTTAGATGCAGAACATGGGAAGAACATTTGCAACATGTTCGTAAGGTGCTTCAAACTCTTTGGGAGCACAAGTTGTATGCAAATCTTGACAAATGCACATTCAGGATGACAACAATTCAGTATCTTAGGTACGTTGTGAATGAGGAAGGGTTCCATTTTGATCCAAAAAAAATTTTGGTTATTCAAGAATGGCCCACACCAAGGACCCTCACAGAGCTTCACAGCTTTTTGGGTCTTGCAAATTTTTACCACAGGTTTGTTCTTGGATTTTCACATGTTGCTTGGTCACTAACCCAAGTGACTAAAGGAGGAGTTAAATCTACCTTTCAGTGGGGTGAAATACAACAAAGGGCATTTGAGAATTTGAAGAATAGACTCTGCTCAGCCCCTATTCTTGCCTTGCCAGATTTGCATCAACCTTTTCAGTTGATGATAGATGCATTTGAATATGCCATGGGAGCTGTCATCATGAAACATGGCCATCCTGTTGCATATCACAGTGAAATTTCAATGATGCAGTCAAGAAATATCCAACATATGATAAGGAGCTCTATGCCATTGTGCAAGCCTACAAATAATGGAAACACTACATCTTGGGGAAAGAGACAGTCATCCACACTGACCATAGACCATTGGAATTCTTCCAGACAAAAAGCAAACTATGAAATGAGAGGCATCAAAATTGGGCCACATATCTTCAGCAACTCCATCTAATAATCAAACACAAAAAGGGGAGCTCAAATACAGCTGCAGATTTTTTGAGCTGGACACCAATTACTACACTCATAATAGTTCTTGACCTGTGCAGACATGAGACTACCACTTGGGATGCTCTGTATGAAGCAGATCCTACCTTTGTTAATACATATCAAGTGCTTAAAAAAGGTAAACATGTTTCTGATTTCTATTTGCAAGATAATGTCCTTTATCATATGGGGCACATCTGTGTTCTAGTTGCAGAGCAACAAAAGATGATATGGGAAGCACACTTCAGAAGGACAGCTGGACACTTTGGTATCGAAAAGACATTGGCATTTCTTCAAAAACACTTCTACTAGCCCCATATGCGAAAGGATGTGGAAAGATATCTCAAATATTGCACCCCATGTGTGATAGCCAAGCCAAAAAATAAGAAGCAAGGATTTTACACGCCATTACCAAAACCAACCAGGCCTTGGGAATCTGTCTCAATGGATTTTCTCTCAGGTTTGCCCACTTTAAAACATGGTAAGGACTGTATTTTTGTGGTAGTTGATCATTTTTCAAAAATGGCTATCATGATTGCTTGTAAGAAAAATATATATGCTAAGGAAACTGCTCAACTATATTTTAGTCATGTATGGCTCCATTTTGGTCTCCCCAAGTCCATTGTCTCAGATCGAGATAGCAGGTTCCTGAGCATATTTTGGTCCACTCTATGGAAGATGATGGATACTAAGTTGATGAAGTCCATAGCCATCCATCCACAAACTAATGGTTAGACAGAGGTGGTAAACCACTTGATTGTTCACATGATTCAGATGTATCACTCCAAACATCCACGCACATGGGATGAGGTAATTCTTTTCATACAACATGGATACAATCAGGTGCTACACAGCTCGACCAAGCATAGTCCATTCCAAGTATGTTTTGGGTTCCAACCCAAGGCACCAATTGATATAGCTGTTCCATTTTCCACCATGGAATACACACCTCATGGAAGATCTGAGGCAGTAAAAGAAACAAAGCTTATTGAACAAATGCAACACATCCAACAACAAGTTCATGATAACCTAGAGAAGATAAATCAAAAGTATAAGCAACGCCATGACAAACATAGGATTACACACCATTTTGCTGTGGGTGACAAGGTTTGGTTATGGATTCAAAAGGAATGACTTGCAAGCCCACACAAAAAGATTCAGCCTCTACGATATGGTCCTTACACCATCACCAAAAAATTTAGAGAAAATGCTTTTGAGTTGAACCTACCAGCCTACCTTGGTCTGCATCCAATATTCAATGTGGAGCTCCTCAAACCATATCACCCACCTCTATTGGACACTTCAGTTGTAGCAGAACAACTAGACATTGATGAGCTTGATCCACAGAGTTTTTCTCCAGTGAAAGAGGATCAAATTGTGGACACCTAGATGAAGATAACAAGAGGACGCTCTATTCCACTTTATCGAGTGGCCAAAAGGGGCCAGCTTAGCCACCAAGGTGAGTGGCTCACAGAGAATCAAATCAAGACACAACTACCACACTTGATGGGGAAAATTGATGCAATGGGGACCATTACTTTTCAAGGAGGGAGGAATGATCTGGGCAATAATTTATGCGATAATTAGGGTGACAGTTCCACCCCAATTGATGACAAAACTTTCAGGAGCCATAACTTTTGCACCATAGCTCCAATTGACTCGCCATTTGAACCATTGGAAAGCTAAGAATGAGGAGAACATCATGAGATGGAATTGAGCTCTGCTAAATGAAGTTAGCCCCCAAAAACCCAATAAAAGTGCCCCAAATTTTAATTTTAGTAGTGCAGTCTAAAAATAGTAAGTTTCTAAAAATAGTAATTCCTTGAATTCTGTATTGTTTTAAATCTTGGAAGTCAAACCAATTAATCTCCCTTGAGATTGGTGACCTTCCACATCCTCCCCATGCTTTCAAAATGTGTATAAATGAAGAGGTACCCTGAAATGTGAAGACAAACATCTCTTCCCAGAGATAAGCATATATTTATATTGCGATCTTGAGTAATACTACATCTCTTCTCAGAGAATTCATTGTTACTGTGTTATTTCTATGCTATTAAAATATTTATCGACTATAACTTTTGAGTTTTGGATCATGTTAGTTTTTTAGTTTTGAAACACAAATCATAAGAATATATTTTGTAACATGAAGAATGCAAGCAAAATAGATAAACATGCCTAATTTGGAAAGTTTTTAATTTAAATGACTAGTTTGGGGGTTAATATATTTGAAAACTTGCCAACAACTTACTTATCTATGCATTTATCTATTTGTGATTTTAGAGTTCTAGATTGCCCATGACCATTTTGAGCATAGAAGTAGTCAACAAAAAGAGGAGAATGAGAGGATGGAAAAATTCCTAGTGATAGGAGCTGTCGGGCAGGAGCAAGTATGTTTTTTTGTGCTTTTATATTTTTTCCCAATTTTTAAAATTTTGCTTTAAATATAGCTAAAATCTAATGAAATTAATAAATTTTAGGTTTTGAAATTATTGTTAGATGGGGTAGACTAGGAAAATGTAGAATGTTTGTTAATTAGGGTGAATTTTGTGGGTTTTTTGGGGGAATTTCGGAGGGCATATGGATGGAGAATGAGACCACCATTTAGGGATGAAACCATCAATATTTATAGATAAGTGGTTATGCCACCATCATGATAGTTATGTAAACATCATAATTTATAGAATAGGTGATTCCATAACCACCACTTAGAGGTAGTTATGAAACTCCCTATATTGGTTGTGTAATCATCTACAATGGTTGCGTAACCACCGCTTGTAGAAGGGGGAGGTTTCATCCCTTTTGTAGTGAGGGAAAATAGGGAAATGAAAGATTTTGAAGGGTAGTTTTGGTCTTTAAGTTGACTTAGGGTTTTATGGGGAGTATATACATTGGAGTAGAGTTTGAGAGCAAGAGTGGCTCCCCTAAGTCTTGGCACTCTTGATAGTAGATGAGCTGGCCATTCTTGACTATTATGGGATTCTACGAATAGTGTAGGCGAGGATCATCCCAACATCCATCAGAATGTTATGCAATTTTCTAAATTGTTGGGACCCAAACCTAAACATGTTTGTGTTTCCCCACACCCCTAAGGAGTGGATGATCACTCTTATTATCATTTATAGGATTACTAACCTTTCTACAATGGGTCAATTAGTTTCTATTTGAGCTATTGATTGTACTACATGGCTTAGAGTTGGCTCAAGTACTTTAGAGATGTCAACACTCCTAATTTAGGTGTGAGGCTTTCTTAGGTGGAGGGATCGACTATCACAAACCTATGAAAAGTTATTATTGGTATTATTGCCTCTCAAATAGTGGGAGACAAGGGTACTGGTAGATTTTTATTTAGTTGGTTACCAATTATTCAATATATTGAGGAGAGAGGGGCCCATTAATCATAGACCTAGGAGATACTAGCTCAAACCTAGATGGATCTTCACCATATGGCCCATTTTGGGCCCCTCTCAATTAGCCACCCAATGGTTGTTATGGGTTAGATTTATGAGTGGATCATCCCTTACAAAATGGATAGGTGTGTCACCTTTTCATGGCTACTAGATGGATAAGTGTGTCACCTTTTCATGTTTTACCTTGATTATTAGGGACTCTAACAGTAATTGACCTAATTACACTTCCCTACTAGGACATGATTAGGCAATGGGCCAATGAGGGGGCATACCTTGTAATATTCTTTGGGGCCACTCATGTTTAGAACCAAATTTTATAATTTGAGGTAAACCTTGTAGATAGGGTGCCCTAATAGTTTAGTATGCCCTAGGCAAGTAATCTTCCCATTCTTGGGGTTGTTTATAGGGGCATATAAGATTCAAGGGAAACGAGACTAGGACAGTTGATATAACACCCATTTATGAGAGGGGTGTCAATCACCTAACCAGATCATCTAATAATATCACATGTACCTCCCAAACTGCCAAATACAACACAAGGAGGCTAGGCAGTAATAGGTCAGTAGTAGATGGGCCCACCACCACCATTGCTATTGTAATAGCATAAACCTAATAGGAGGTCCTTACACAATAGTATCACCTAAGGGATGAAGATGGTGAGGCTCCAATGTATGTTGAGTTGGAGGAGGACCTAGACATAGATGAAGAGGAGGTTGTGGAGGATGATTATGACCCTGATTGGTATGAGGGAGACCCATGTCAAATGTTGATTTACATATTTTAGATTACAGCTTGTACTTTGATTCTTTTAGTTTCTTAGTTGATTTTATGCATATTAGATTTTTATATCAGTTGGATAAGACATTGACTCTTTTACTTTATGATCACAGCTATTGAGGGTGGTTGGAGGTAGATGATCAGAGACATCCTGATCAATATATCTTAGTTGAGCATTATTTTATCTCAAGACCAACTTTAGGTTGATCCTAAACTCCTTGTAGGGATTGGACAACATACATATGTCTTCTCCCTAGTGTACCATGCTTTTATAATGGTAACAATGCTAAGGATGGAGAGTAATACCCTACTAGATAGATCAAGGAGGGTGAAGGCCTTGGTAGATACTATGGTAGGTGGGGGAGGTGGCAGAGCCTCCAACCATAGGATCAGGAGGATTACTTCAAAGAGAGGCACCGATAGGCTTCATCAAATTGGCCTTCAAATCAAATAGGGTGAGGCAACTTCTGAGGGAGGCTCTAGTAGGAGACACTACTAGAGTGAGATTCCTTGACATTATACTACATCAAGACCCTCTCATAGGAGGACGGAAGGCTCCTGAGATATGTTGTAGATGTTTTTTTCTATTCCAATGTATATGTTGATTCTCTTTTAGATGACATGAGGCACATCATCCCTTTGTAGAGGGGCTTGTATTTAAACACATTTTTGTATAAATTAAAGTGTGTATGTGTGTGTATATATATACACACTTGAGTTTATAATACACACACACACACACACACACACACACACACACACACACACACACACACACACACATCAAGCTATTTTATTATATGTGTCAATTTTGATGATATATCATTTAAACAATTTGAAATATTGACAAATTTTTATTGAAAAATAAATATTTGGATTTATCTTAATTCAATATTTCTAAAAATTTGTACAATTATAACTTACTCATTTAACAAATTGGACTAAAAAATAGTAATAAATGTTGACAATTTTAAACTCTATAAACAATTTTAAAAAATTAAATTAAAATCTTAAACTTCATTATTATGTACTTTATCTAGCAGTTTACTTTAATTTTTAATTGTGTACATTCAATTGTAACTACATATTATGTGATTTTATGGTATAATTAATTTTTTGTAATGTAATATTTCCCTTGATTTATGTATTTGGTACCAATCATTTCATTTGAAAAAATAATGTGTGTAACCATCTACTAATAAAGTAAATATCAACTATCTAAAAATTATTAATAATAGATTGAATATATAAATCATTAATCATGTAATAAATATATTAAGTATATGCAATTATAATATGTAGAATATTTTGACAATATATTTTACATTTAAGATCTTGCACATTTATTATTGTATATTATTATTACTTATTTACTTTTTTTAAGCATTTAAATTTTTTAAATTTCTTTTCTCAATTGAGTTTCATATTGGGAAAGACATTATTCATTTATATATTCAAATCTATTTAAATCATTAATTTTATTTAAAATGTTTAATTTTATATTTTTAATAAAAATAATATTTTACAAAAACTTATAAAATAAAGTAATGAGTTGATATTTACAATTTTAAATTCATTATCAGAGAAAAAACTAATTCAAAATAGATCAAATATATAGAAACACTGATGAAACATGACAAAACAACTAAATAAAAGTGAATTCTAAATATATAAAATTGCTTCATCTCAATTTTATATTTTTAGAATTAACTTTTTTTCAAATTAATAAGTTGATAGAAAAAGTGACTCAAAAAAATATTTAAGCATTATACTTATAAAAATATTTTTTTATTTTACATATTTTAAATGTAGAATAATATATAATAACATATACATATATATACATACACACATATATATTAAAATATAAAAAAATATATTTGTTGACGCTGGACATTGCACCCGGGGCAAGGAGGCCTAGCTCCTGCCTTCTCCTCACAACATGGAAACTCTCCTCTCGCTTGTGGGACCGGCGAAGCTGGAGGAGAGAGTCTCTAGATAAGGGCTAGCTCCCTTTGATGCATCATGTTGTTTCCAGCAAAAGTAAAACACATATATATAGATATAAAAGGGGGGGGATGAAAAGAGAGAGAGAGAATGTAGGAAAAACAAGCCTACTCTAAAGAGGTGATGCACCAAAAAACAAGGTCGACCTTCAAACATCCACTCTTAGAATCAGATAAATACATACATACTCTACACACTTGGCAGAAAAGCCCAGGCTGCAAAAGACCGGCAGGGAGGCTTTCATAAAAACACAGGAGACAAAAAATCACTAAGGTGCTATGAAATGCACACTATAAGTAACTCTTTCTATTTTGGTCTTCTCAAATGTCAGCTCTTCTCCTTTCAGCTGCAGAAATGGCGTCTTGTAGATGACAGGTTTGCTAGAGTTGAACCTGTGAGAGCATCAAGAAACAATGACTAGACACAGACAAATATTCAAGGCATACTCTGAAACATCTATCCAAATGGAGTTAAAACTGCATTTTATTTGATTCAGGCAAAAAATTTAGCAAGGCTGCACCTGGCTAAAACCATGAAAAGATGATTACAAAATAACCAAGTTATGAATATATATGAGAAGCAAAGAGGCCCATTTGGCGCTACCTCTTTTACAAGTGGCATACGTGTCCCTTCATGAAAAGAACAAGTCGCTCAAAATATTAATGAGTTATTCATTTTGTCTGCTTGAAGTCCACATTTTTAATGTCAAAATGTGGTTTGTCCACCCATTAAATGTAAAATGAAGAAACTGGTTACATTACTTAGCTATTGCATCTTCTCATGATCAATTCGAATGAACTATTTCACCTGCTGGAGTCACTTCTCAAATTGGCACCACTTCTTGCCACTTGGACTGACTGCTTACTCGTTCCTTGCGTGTCGCTTTGTCAATTTTGTCTTAATTCTATCTCATCAGCCCCCTTGGACGAACATACTGGTGGGTCGCTACATTCAAGCCCTTCTTTTCCATGGTTTGCACTTTTTCATTTGAAGGCAAGCATCTATTTCATACTTGTAAACTTGACGTCCACGTAGGATGTCATCAGGCCTGCTGGCTTCTCTGCGGCCTTCCTTTTCCTTTATTATTAGTGGGTTGCGTGGAACTGCCGACGGCTCTTTATTTCTTTGCGTCAGGATTTTGACTTACATTTTTTAACGCACCTGACCCTCTTAGCATTTGTAAACACCTGCCTTTTTGTTTGCTTCGAGCGCGCCCAAATTCCTTCAAACTTTTTGTCCGAAGGAATTCCTTCGAGCAAAAAGTCTGAAGGAATTCGGGGCTTTAATATTTGAACCTTAAGAAACAAGCCTTGAACTGAAAATTGCTCGAGTCCTTTGTTGTTGCGCCTGCCCTTCGAAAGGGATTTTGACTAAAGATTGCCCTTCGGTTCAAAGGCATCCCTTTGAACCATGCGTTGAACTGGCCTGCTGAACCAAGCCGTTGAACCAAAAAAGGTTCAATGGTTCAACCAAGCGTGTTGATGAACCTTGAACCGAAGCTGATGAACTTCTCGTTGAACCTTTCCCTTTTGAACCTGTTGAACCAGAAGCTACCTAAACACTTGAACCAAGGCATGAAATGAACTCTCTGAACTCGCTGAAATCGAAAATGACTGGCATTAAACAACAGGTGAAGAAGGTGACCGACATTTTGCCTACGAGAAAAATGGGTCAACAATTGGCGACTCACAGAGGAAGCATGCATGTTATGCTTATAATCCAGTTGCCTTAAAAATCCATTGGGTGTGGAGTTAGATGCAGCTTTAAAAAAAATAGCAACAGCTCGAAAGATTCGAGAATCAAACATGAAGTTTTTACCCCCCAAGCAAAGGGAAACACACAAGACTAAAAAATGCTACCTGTGCAACAACACTTAGGGGAAATAGGGAAAGAAAACTGAAAGCAACCTACTATATACAGTTAACCATGTATTTTTGATTCCCTCCTGGATCAAAGGGAAAACTTCCTAAGTCCCCTTCCTGGAAAGAAGACTTATAGTGGAAGGCAAGTAGCTGCATGAAAAGGAGATTTGGTGACCTGCTCCTCTTGCCTGTCACCTGATTTGGCTTGTACCCGAGGGAAGATTCAAACATGCTTCCAACGTATACGTACTATGTGTGTTCTTGGAAGCCTACTGAATGCTGATCCTTCAAGTTGGTGCATCCCATCAAGAAGTCAATTGCTACTGGCTCATCACCAGAAGCCTCATGATATGCATCATTAAATGGCTCGTTCTCCTTTGCCTCATGCTCGAGTTCCACTGTACGACCATCCTTCTTGATGATTTCAGAGAAAGTGTCCTCAAATTCACCAACCTCTTGAAGGGATAAATATGAAGAACTGCCACCTCCTTGCATGCTTGTTTGAAACCCAATGTTGCCTTCTTCATTCTTATCCAGCTCATAGCCTCCTTGAAGAACAGTGCAACCTACCTCAATGGCTTCAAATGAATCATTTAAAACATGAACAAGAGATTGCCCATGCTCCTCCATGTAACCTAAGGTGATTTCCTCCTCATTCGCACTCATGGAGTCTCCCTGATCAGTCATGAACTGAGCATACTCCTCTTCACTTGCTTCCCTCAAGACAGGCTCCTCTGCAGGGTCTAAAAGCTCCACCTCTCTTTCTCTTAGTAGTCTCATCTTAGCCTCTAATTCCCCAACCTGCTTACCCAGATAATCCTCATTTTGCACTTCTTGGAGCTCGTAGGAAACACCATAGAGATGGGGAGTGCATGAAGATTGCAGTGAAATGCAAGGAGCCTCCTGAAGAAGGGTGGAGGGAACTTGAAAAGGACTAACCTGATCTTGTACCTCACTCTCTTGGACAATGTCTTTCGCCCCCTTGCTATTTCGTGACTCAACCACTTGATTCCAGCTCAAGAAATTCAGACTGGGCATCTCCTTTGGGGTTGATGAGGCCATAATATGAGAAGGCAATGAAGACTTATATTCTACCTCCCTTGCTACCAAAATGGACTGCTGCATCTGAAGGTTTGCCAATTCGATCTGTCTATCAAGATTAGCCTTTAACACAAGATTCATTGTTTTGGAATTCTCCTCAACATGATTGGGGAATAGACTTTGACTCTTGACTTGGCTCAAGAACAGGGGCTGTATATGACTGATATGATGCTTTGGGCAGCAAGTATGTAGGTTGATAGACTTGGTAAGGTTGCCTCTCATGCACACTCAGCTTCTCCTCCACAGATGCAATCAAACCGCTCACATCCAGCATCTCATTTGAAAGCTTGTGCCAATTTGCTCTTTCAATAAGAGCCCATTCTTTCTTAACCTGATCTAGCGCATTCCTCACTTGATGGATGATATGATCAAGAATATCTTGGCTGTACCCCTTTCTGGTGTTAAGATCAATTACATATTTGTTGTATCCCAACAGTGCTCACTTGAAGGCAGAAACTGGCTGATTGGCAAAAAGATTGGGTTGAGTGGGAGAAGTGACATATTGAGAAGACTGAGCACAAGGGTGATATAGCTCGTGGCAGTATTGAGACTGGCCATATTGGGCGTGATAAGGATCGCCATAAGGCTGGTAAGGATCATAGCCATGCTGGCCAAAAAAATAGAGTTCATAGCTTAAAATGATGGAATTTACACATACCAAAAAACTATTTCTTGATGATACAGTTCCAGAACTGCTTAACCAGTTGATTTAACTCAGAGTCGCTAGATGCTGAAGAAATTGATTTGCTGTAACAGGACCAGCATCAATCCTAAAACTCTACTACGTTAAAACTTGGGTCCCATTGGGCGTGCTAGAATTGTTGACGCTGGAGATTGCACCCGGGGCAAGGAGGCCTAGCTCCTACCTTCTCCTCGCAACATGGAAACTCTCCTCTCGCTTGTGGGACCAGCGAAGCTGGAGGAGAGAGTCTCTAGATAAGGGCTAGCTCCCTTTGATGCATCGTGTTGTTTCCAGCAAAAGTAAAACACACATATATAGATATAAAAGTGGGGGATGAAAAGAGAGAGAGAGAATGCAAGAAAAACAAGCCTACTCTGAAGAGGTGATGCACCAAAAAATAAGGTCGACCTTCACACATCCACTCTCAGAATCAGATAAATACATACATACTCTACACACTTGGCAGAAAAGACTAGGCTACAAAGACCAGTAGGGAGGCTTTCATGAAAACATAAGAGACAGAAAATCACTAAGGTGCTATGAAATGCACAATGTAAGTAACTCTTTTTGTTTTGGTCTTCTCAAATGTCAGCTTTTCTCCTTTCAGTTGTAGAAATGGTGCCTTGTAGATGACAGGTCTGCTGGTGTTGAACCTGTGAGAGCATCAAGAAACAATGACTGGACACAGACAAACATTCAAGGCATACTCTAAAACATCTATCCAAATGGAGGTAAAAACTGCATTTTATTTGATTCAGGCAGAAATTTTAGCAGGGCTACGCCTGGCTAAAACCGTGAAAAGATGATTACAAAATAACCAAGTTATGAATATATATGAGAAGCAAAGAGGCCCATTTGGCACTCCCTCTTTTACAAGTGGCATACGTGTCCCTTCATGAAAAGAACAAGTCACTCAAAATATTAATGAGCTATTCATTTTGTCTGCTCAGAGTCCGCATTTTTAATGTCAAAACGCGGTTTGTCCACCCATTAAATGTAAAATGAAGAAATTGGTTACATTACTTAGCTGTTGCGTCTTCTCATGATCAATTCGAAGGAACTATTTCACCTGCTGGAGTCACTTCTCAAATTGGCGCCACTTCTTGCCACTTGGACTGACTGCTTACTCGTTCCTTGCATGTCGCTTTATCAATTTTGTCTTAATTTTATCTCATCGGCCCTCTTGGGCGAACATACTGGCAGGTCGCTACATTCAAGCTCTTCTTTTCCATGGTTCACACTATTTCATTTGAAGGCAAATGGCTATTTCATACTTGTAAACTTGACGTCCACGTAGGACGTCATCAGGCCTACTGGCTTCTCTGCGGCCTTCCTTTTCCTTTGTTATTGGCGGGTTGCATGGGACAACCGATGGCTCTTTGTTGCTTTGCGTTGGGATTTTGACTTACGTTTTTTAACGCGCTCGACCCTCTTAGCATTTATAAACGCCTGCCTTTGTGTTTGCTTCGAGTGCGCCTGAATTCCTTCATACTTTTTGTCCGAAGGAATTCCTTCAGGTAAAAAGTCTGAAGGAATTCGGGGCTTTAATATTTGAACCTTAAGAAACAAGCCTTGAACTGAAAATTGCCCGAGTCCTTTGTTGTTGCGCCTGCCCTTCGAAAGGGCTTTTGACTGAAGACTGCCCTTCGGTTCAAAGGCATCCCTTTGAACCATGCGTTGAACTGGAATTCCTTCGGGCAAAAAGTCTGAAGGAATTCGGGGCTTTAATATTTGAACCTTAAGAAACAAGCCTTGAACTGAAAATTGCCCGAGTCCTTTGTTGTTGCGCCTGCCCTTCGAAAGGGCTTTTGACTGAAGACTACCCTTCGGTTCAAAGGCATCCCTTTGAACCATGTGTTGAACTGGCCCGCTGAACCAAGCCGTTGAACCAAAAAAGGTTCAACGGTTCAATGCTTCAACCAAGTGTGCTGATGAACCTTGAACCGAAGCCGATGAACTTCTCGTTGAACCTTTCCCTTTTGAACCTGTTGAACCAGAAGCTGCCTAAACACTTGAACCAAGGCATGAAATGAACTCTCTGAACTCGCTGAACCCAAAAATGACTGGCATTAAATAGCAGGTGAAGAAGGTGACCGACGTTTTGCCTACAGGCAAAATGGGTCAACAATATTAAAATGTATATTTTTTATAATGCAGATTATTCTTCTTATATAAATTTAAAGAGTTATAATTTATGCTTCAATAAAATAGTTTTTTATAGAACTATGGCACACTTAAAAATAATATAAAAAAATGATACACAAAAAAAAAATAGATAACATTTTTAAAAAAATATATAAAAATATTTGTGTTATAACATTTTATTATTGAGTTTAAAACATAAAAAATAAATTATTTTTCAAATATCTACACAAATATACTATAATTCATTATTTTTATGTCAATCTAAAGTATGCCATAATTTCATATTTTTACTTAATAAATATTTTTATCAATTCTTTCTGCTTCTAAAATTCTTAGGTCTTCCATTTGTACTTCATTTTATAGAATATCTAATGACTTTCTAAAAATATCTTAGTTAACTATGATAAGGTTGTGTATGTGATTATTGTGTTCATGCTTTAATTCCATCATTTTGTTTATTTCATCTCTATTTAATTGAATATTCTCAAAATTGATTCATAGTTTTTGTAAATTAAAAAAAAAATCTTGAAACTCGTTAGTTTTTATATTCATAATATCTTTTATGATAATATTATTGGTAAGCATAAAGATTTTTATTTACTTCATCTTGTTATCATTTGACTCCCTTTAATTCATGTTCTAGCTTACACATTTTGTTTTCACTTTGTCTACTTCACTTGATTGTGATTTGACTCTCTTCAATTCTTGTTCTAATTTACACATCTTATTTTCAATTTATTCTCATTTCTCTATTTGACGGTTTAGTTTTCCTTTTAATTATACTATTTTAAATTAAATTTTTATAATAATAAAATAAATTTAGAATTTATATAATTTTATATTATTAACAACAATGATAACAATGTCACCTTTTAACATTATTTAAACTAAATTAAGATGTAAAATATATAGAAAATATAATTCATTAATGTGATTATATGTGAAAGTGGTTTTATATTAAAATGCAATACATTTATTTATATATATTACATCTAGGTATAATACATCTAATTTTACATGAGAATATTTTAAATATAATATATAGTAAAATAAAGAATAATAATAATATTTATTTTATTTCAAATCTAGTTATTTCTTAAAAATAGACTCTACAAAAAATGTTCAAACAATGAGATGAACAAAACTTAAAAACATCTTGAATCAATTAAAAATTATTTTTTTAGTGTACTTTTAAAAAAACAATAGTACATTCTTCCAAAAATATTAGTGCACAATTTTGGAAACTATCATGAAGGTGAAATATGATTTGACTATCATGTTTATTTGTTCCAAGGATTCAAAAACCTCTCTTTCTTTTTCAAAATTACTTGTAAATCTTTGGGGAACTAATCTCCTTCTCAAAAAACCTAACAAATCATCACATATTAAGAAAAAATGGAGGATGTATTTGTGGGCATGTATTATATCTAAATTATTATCAATCCTCTAGAAAGGGAGTGAGTTCAATAATCAACACTCAATATGTATCAATAAGTAATATGTAAATTCAATAGTATATGGTTATGGAAACTTTCGTAAAAGTTAAATACGATTTAACGATTATGTTCATCTATTCTAAAAATTTAAAAACCTTGTTCGCTTTTTCAAAATTATTTGTAAATATTTGAGGAAATAAACTCCTTCTCCCAAAACTTAATATATTATCATAGACTAAGAAAAATGGAGGATGTATTTGTGGGTCTATATTATTCCTCAATTATTATTTATCCCCTAGATGAAGAATAAATTCAGCAATCAACACTTAATTCATGTCAACAAGTAATCTGGGAATGCAGGTCCTAGCTCTATATGAATTCCTCCCTAGAATAAATGCATGACAAAGAAATAAGTGCTTTATATTTCTCTTGAATTATATTATAAATGCTTGAATTAACTACTTTTACACTTTAACAATTGATTTAACTAGAAAATAAAATTCATGTCTTTTTTAATCATTCCATTGTCATATATGTTCTAATACACTTTTGTGTTTATATACTTCTCAAATTTAGATTAAGAACCTATTGGCACATAAGATAACACATAATAAACAAGAAAGGACAACTAATCAAAGACACAAGGCACATGAGACTCAAAACAATGGTTATAAGGACTCACCAAGGAATTGTACACTACAATTATTATAATTATTTGTTTTGTGAAAAACATATCTAGAGAGATGCCACATTCGGGTAAGACCCAAGGAGGCAGGGGTATCTCTTCCACCAAAAAATTCCCATGGTTTTCATCTGGCCTGCCTCCTTCGATATGCTCAAAGAGTATGCCTAACCAAAAGATAAGTAGTCACTAGGGCATGCATGTAGCAGTTGTAAAAACCAACAAGTCTGAACCATTTTGCTCATGTAAAACTATGGTTAAAACAAAATAAACATGATTTCAATCAAGACTAGAATTATAATCACACTCTATTACCATAAAGATCCATGGAGAGGAAACCACTAACCAAATGAGGAAAGCCAAATCTAAAAGTAGCCTTTTGAAAAAGAAAGGAAAGGATAAAAAAGACTTTAACAATCAATTTTGTCACCGTCTAGAGCTAAAATACAAAAGAGATCATTCCTTGGTTGAGCCAACCACCATTGAGGAGGAGGGATAAAACCTTTCACCTCAGATTGGTCAAGAGCCCAATTGGTAAGAGCATCCTCAACTTTATTTAAAACCCTAGGAGTGTGTGAATAAAAGAGACTATCAAAATTCCTTTGAAGCCATTGAATTTTTTTGAGAATTCTGTAAATTCTCCAATCTGTGGAGATATTAGAGCTAGGATTCGAAGTAGCTTAATCCAAAACATGGAATCACCAACCAACTAGGCTTTCTTCCACCCTGCCTTCTAGGCATTCTTAAAACCTTCCATAATAGCTTGCCCTTTAACTAAGTTCTTGGTGGTAATCTCAATTTTGAAAGAAAAAAGAAAGCAATAGAATTATTCAACTTCCTGCCAATACCTCCAATGCTTGCATAACTAGGATTCCCCTTGACACACCATTTGTAAAAACTTTGTTGTTCCTTGGGATGAGAATCAAGGAATGATCCTTGGCTCAAGAATCTACCTGGAGATGAAGGGGAGAAGGAAAAATTTGAATACCTTGAATAATAAGCATTCAATGCTAAGGAGTTAAAGGAAGTTTCATCAAGTGCAAAATTGATTCTTTAATATTAGCAAGAGAGTGTTGCCAGACCCAAACACTATTCGTGACCCTTTCCTTGAAGATTCTTGCATTTCACTCCTTCCATGTATTCCATAAAATGAAAGAAACCCCAACCCACAAAATCTAATTAGAGAAGACATCAAACTAAAAAATGTGGTTCCAATCCTGAAGAGGTTAAATTAGGGACGAAAATGTAGTCCATGGGATGCCCAAAAGACACGTAAGTTATTGCCATTACTCGATAATGAAAGGACAAGAAAAGAAGACATGAGAAAAATTTTCCTCATGGAATTTACAAAGCACACATCTAAATAGGCCATTAAATCCCTTTTTCATAAATTGATCTCCCATAAGCAATGTACCATGTAAGAGAAGCCAAATGAAAAATATGACTTTAGGCCATAAATTGTAATGTCATGGTTGCTTAAATATCTTCTTAAGAGGTTGAGTTGAACATTGACAAAGAGAATAATAACCATTAGCCACTGTATAGTTCCCATTGCTCTAGTCTCCCCAACCTAGTAAGTCATCCTCATTAGAACAAAGAATATCTCATTGTTTAAAAATATGAAGCAATTAGAATTTATAATCCGAGGAAATTGAAATTGGATAATCTTCAGGAGAAATCCACTCCCTTTCAAATGCCCACTCTCTACAAGGCTTATTAGAATACTTATCAACAAAAGGGGGATGACCATCCCAAAAATCAGTTTAAAAATGGGCCTTTTTACCATTATTGATTATCTAAAACAACTTATTCTTAATCACAAACTCCTTAATTTTAATAACTGACAACACTGGAGAACCTTTCGAGGGAAGGGAGAAACAAACTATTTGATCAAGCAGCTTATTTTTTACATATTTGACTCTCAAAGTTTATGCCCAAAATTATGAAAGAAATTGAAGGAAATCATTCTCTTTTTGCTCGCATTTCCTTAGTGGAATTAAGACGCGTTGTCTTTGGCATGAGTAAAGGCAAATCCCCTAGGCCAGATGGGTTTCCTATTGAATTTTATCAGGGATTTTGGGATATTATTCAAACTGACTTTTTGAAGCTTGTGGAAGAAGTCAAAATAACTAAAGTTATTCTTAAGCAGATCAACAATACCTTCATTGCTTTGGTTCATAAGGCTTAAGAAGTTTCAAATATTTTTGATTTTTATTCCATTACTCTTTCTAATGTTTTATAGAAAATTATTTCCAAAATTATCACCAATAAAATGCAACCCCTACTTTATAATATTATTTCCCTTAAGTAAGGAGGATATGTGGTAGGTAGACAAATACTTGATGAAATAGAGTTAAATAACTTTCCATTCTATGCAATATTAGACTATTCTATCTATGTTTATAAAGTTGAGCCTCTCCAAAACTTAGTTTTTCTAAATATTAAATTCTTTAGATAAATGTTGTACACTACAATTATTAATAAAAAACTTAAGACTTAAAAAAATTGAAAAGAGAGAAGTGAAAAGAAATAAAAAAACAACTATACACATTAAAAAATACTAACCTTACATTATATTTATTTTGTTAACACTAACCTTTATTCCTTCCAACTAAAATAATTAAATAATATATTATTATTTTTAAAATTATTAAAAAAAAAAAATTTTAAATAAAGTGAACTAACCACATGTTGCATATTGGTGCTACAATGAATTACCTTTTTGGCGACATATCTTAGTTACACATCAAAGAAAAAAAGTTGTTACTTGTCCATTTCTAATCATCATTTAATGCACGATACCCAACACACCAAGTCCCCATCCAAAAATTATAAATACAAATAAATAAATAATATTAATATATTAATTGGAATGGATAAATTTAAAAGATCATACAATTAAAAAAAAATTAGTTATAATATGTTTAAAGATATTATCATATGTAAAGATATAATTTTTATTATATCTTTTAAATTTAATAATATATTAATTAAATAATTAAAAATGTTGATAATTTTTTTTATTGAAATATATATATTTTTATTTGTATGTATCAAATTAGATTATAATTATTTTAATAAATATTAAAGTTTTTTAATTTTACATATTTATCAATGAAATGTGGGTATATTAGTTAAAAGGTTTGTGAAGAATTAAATTTAGTTCGTATATTAGATTGATTACAGTGATTGATAATATTAATGATGTCGATGATGTTATAACATAAACATGTTGTTAATGATTTATTAAAAGACTTGGCCCTCCTTTATATTTCAGGGTAGTTCATAACTCTAATCAATATTATTTCTAAATCATAACTCCAATTTTTTTTTTTTAAATTTATTCATAATAAAAAATTATATAATTTAAATTAAAAAAAAATCTTAAAATATCATTACATATTCCATTTAAAAAATTTATCCATAATAAAAAATTATATAATTTAAATTTAAAAAAAATATTAAAATATCATTACATATTCCATTTAACTTTTGGCTTTTTATGCAATGTACCTTCAATTATAACTATAAATCATGTCTCAAATTATAATTGTATTTTTATAAAATGACATTTCTATTCATTTAGATAGTAAAGTTATACCTTTAATTATAAACATACATCATATTGAAACACATTAGAATTGCATTTTTGTAAAATGACATTTCCCTTCCTTTGCGTGGTAGGGCCTACCATCCCATTATAGTTTCGTGGTAGGAGTACAAAAATAAGATAAATATTTTGACCATTACCAATAAATGATCTATTAATTCTATGATTAATAAATAAATTATTAATCATATAATAATATTAATCAAATACTTGCAACTATAGCTTGAAAGAACCGTATTAATGTCCTAAGGTTTGAATTTGAATTAGGTTAATGATTTTGTCTCATTAAAGTTTTATTTTATTATTTTCGAACTCCTTTTATATTCAGAAGTTAGAGTAGTCTTTTTTTAAGTCTAACCATAGAATATTGAGATTGTGACTATTAAAGTCTCTACAAAGAAGAATTTTTCCAAATTAGTTAGTTTATATAATTCAAATTTTATTGGATTTTGTTTTTTTTTAATAAAAGGGGTAAAAATATTATTGATAAAAAAAGAAGAGCATTACAAGAAGAATAGGGGGCAAAAATTTCAAAGAAGAATAACAAAGGCGGAAAGACTAGGCCCACGCTCAACTAAGCAATGTTATAAACCTCCCTATCTTCTACCAGAATTCTTTCTAAATTAGAACGAAGCATCGGAGAGAGAGACTCCCAATCCTCCGTATTTCCGTCATCTAAATGCTCAGACACCCATTTGGCCAAACAATCTACTGCCCTATTCCATTCTCGCGGAATATGAACAAAGGTAACAATATCCAAGTACGAGCAAACTCGCAAAATCTGTTGAACAGTCATAGCCAGTTGCCAATTAACATCCAACACTTTCCTTTTATCGAGCAGGTTAATTAAAACTTGAGAATCCGATTCGCATATGATTCTATGCCAATCCAAACCCTGAGCCTTCTCAAGGGCATAAAGAATGGCCTGGCCTTCCATCATGTTAATGGTTTGTAGCCCCTCAAGAATTGAAAAAAGAAAAATCAGCTTACCTTCGAAATCCCTGCCAATCCCTCCAGTACCTGCGGGCCCAGGATTTCCCATGGAGGAACCATCCGTATTGATCTTGAGAATCCCTCTAGGAGGGCACTGCCACTGACCGACTCTTTGAATCTTCTCCTTGACCTGCCGGCTTCTCCTGACGCATGCTAAATTACCTGTTAGATGCTGGAATCCCAGTTGCGCCACTACCTCAGCGTCCTGCTTGGTTAATGGAAGGCAGATCGCGCTCTTGGCTTGGACGATCTCCTGAAGCATCCACATGACTTTCTGCCAGACTTGTTGCGCCAAGATCCTCACACCTTGGAAGATCTGCCTATTTCTTTCAAGCCAAAGCTGCCATAGCAAAAAAATGGGGCCCCCTATCCAAGCATCCTGCAGGAAAGGTGTCCTTGAGGGGGGTTCTCCCATGCCATTCCAGAAGTCAACCATAGAAAGAGCATGAAAACATGGGCGCTGCCAAACATCCCACCAGTAGTGCCAGAGTTGCAAGGCAAAGGAGCATCTAAAACATAGGTGGGCAAAATCCTCCTCAGCCGCTCTGCACATAACACAAATAGAAGGGCCTTGGAAGCCTCTCTTTCGGAGGTTGTCCCAAGTCAAGCATTTGTTCCAAGCCAAGATCCAATGAGAGATTGTTCTAGGCCTGTCTCCATCATTGCACTTCTCCCCTGCCCAATCTCTGAAGAATTAAGGCCTGATAACCTGAGGCAACTGTATAGGCTCCCTTAGGATTGGGAGACCAAGCGAGCTTATCTTCCTCCTGAAGGGAGCTGTAGCAATGCCTAGAGAGAAGGTTCAATAGCTCCTCGTTCTCCTCCTGCATCCCAGTAATTGGCCAAGCCTCGAGATCTTTCCATCGCGACACCTCCAGTTGTCCACGTGAAGTGTAGGCCTTAAAGTCGCTCACCCAAGACTAGCCAACGTCAAGGAATTTCTGGTAGAGGTTCGACAAATTTAAGAACTGAGAAGTGATGGGAGGATAGCCATCCCAAGAGTCATTCCAAAAAAGAGCCTTGGATCCCTACTTACAAATCCAGAATAAACCTTCCTTAATGAGGCCAGCCCCTTTTTTGAGCGTACCCCATATCGACGAGCCTTTCCCAATGAGGGGATAGCGAGGAATATCCCACTGAATGATCCCGAGGTAATATTTCTGTGAGAGAATTCTGGCCCAGGCCTTGTCTTGTTCAATGCACCAATGCCAATAAAGTTTGACCGCCAAAGCAACACCATTTAAATCCGTCTGCCTCAGGTGGAGCCCCCCTTGTTTGGGGCTGCAGACAATCTCCCATCTAACAGGGCTCCATTTAGAGGACGTCAGATTACTTGCCCATAAAATTGCCTAGTAACCAAATCAAACTCCTTAACAATTCCCATCAGAGCAACCTGAAGCATGCATCTGTAAATGGGCAATACCTGCACCACAGATTGGATAAGTTGAACCCAGCCATCAAAAGATAACCACTTGTGAGTCCAGTGATTCACTTTTGCCCAAAATTTCTCCAAAATATTCTGCTAGGACTCTTTGGAGATACGGCCAGCAGAGATGGGAATAACCAAGTAAATCAAAGGGGGGTCCCAATCTAAAAATGCATGGTCCTAGCAATCCGCTACTGAATGGGACCCAGAGTGTTGAAGAAGAAGATGGATGACTTGTCTTCGTTGACCTTTTGCCCTGAGGCTGTTAAGTAGACATCCAACACCCTACAAAAATTAGCTGCTTCAGTCATTGTGGCCATGCCCATCAGGGCAGTGTCATCAGCAAATTGCAAGTGTGATTGCGTCGGCAATTCACCTCCCCAACGCCAACTTTGGATATGACCAGCCTCTCTGTTCCTATTGATCAACCTTCCCAAACCTTCAGTGAGGAGAAGAAAGAGGTACGGAGACAGGGGATCTCCTTGTCGCAAGCCCTTAGATGCACCAAATAGCTCTGTGTGTTCTCCATTGATAAGCACCAAAAAGGAGACCGAAGAAATGCAGCTCATGACCCATTGAGTCCATTCGTCTGCAAAACCAAAAGCACCAAGAACCTTCCGTAGGAAAGACCATCTAACCCTGTCAAAGGCCTTGTCCATGTCCAGCTTGATAAACATTGCCTTATCTTTGGAGTTGGCCATGGAATGTATGGATTCAACAGCAATAACAATACCGTCCAAAATTTGCCTATCTTCCACAAAGGCACTCTGCTCTTCGAAAATCACAGCATTCAGCGCTCTTTTAAGTCTTTCTGCAATGATTTTTGATATAATTTTATAAACAACATTGCAAAGAGATATAGGGCGGAATTGACTTAACCTATTAGCTCCTTCGCATTTGGGTATGAGGGCAAGATAGGTCGCATTTGTGGCCTTGAGCATTTGCTTGTTCCACTGAGATTCATGGACAACAGCTAAAAGATCATGTTTGATAATGTCCTATAATTCTTGGTAGAATTTAGCTGAGAAACCGTTAGGGCCAACTGCTTTCCCTTTTTTCATCTGGGTAATGGTCTCCTCCATCTCTCCAAGTGTGATATCCTTCATTAGATTCTCGTTCATTTTGCGTGTCACCAGAGGCACAATACAGAAGATAACCTGAGCTTCTTTTGGTAATTTTGCATTCGCATCTTCCCTAAAAAGAGTAGAGAATTATTGAACTACCTCCTCTGACATTGCCGAAAAGGAGTTAAGCCGCTCACCTCTTTCATTGACCAAGACTGAAATAGAATTGCCATGTCTCCTGGCTTTGGACGAGTTGAAGAAAAAAGATGTATTTCTATCCCCTTCTTGGAGCCATTCAACCTAGGCTTTATGCTTCCAAAAAATTTCCGCCCTTAGCTCACATTCCTCCAAGTCTTTCACAGCCTGAGCTTCATCTTGAAGAAGATCTTCAGTCAAACCTTCCTCCCTTATTATTCTCGTGATGCCATCTAGCTTGGACTGTGCAGCTTCCTTAGCATGGAAAATATTACCAAAACATTGGTGGTTCCACCTTTTGAGCTTGTACTTCACATACTACGTGATTTGGCAAAAGTATACATCGCCGTACCATGGTCAGGCCTACCCCATCACCACCAATTGGCCATACACTCGAATAGAGATTGATCCTGCAGCCACATGAGCTGGAATCTGAAGGAAGGAGAGCGTGGGTGATGTTTTGAGACACTAGTAAGCTTGATGGGCCAATGGTCGAATCCTCTCCAGTCTAAAATTCTAGACCTCGTAGACCACATGCCTCCAATCCAGAAACTAGAAACCAGAAAGCAATCCAGTTTCTCAGCAATGCATTGTTCCCCACACTTGTGATTGTTCCATGTGAACTGCCCATTATTGGGCCTAATGTCAACTAAATTCAAAATTTTCATGTAATTGCACATAAGCAAGGCAGAGGGTTCCAGCCTTGACGTGCCACCACGCTTTTTAGTCAAATCTAAAATAGAGTTAAAATCACCTGCTAAAATCCAAGGTTGGAAGGGGGCCAAGCTACGGACAAAATTGATATGGTCCCATAAGGAATGTTTACCCCACCAGTCGATAGGAGTGTAGATATTGGAGAGGAGAATAACTTCCCCTGTCTCAAAACTAGAAGCAATCATAGTCATGGAAGACTTGGAAGACAACCAACCTATGAGACCGACTGTCTGTGGGTTCCACATATAGGCTAGTCCCCCTGAGGATCCAATAGCACCAATACATTGACAGTTTCCTTGCCTCCACAACTTAGGCGCTAATCTGAACATAGCATCAACTGAAAGCTTAGTCTCCTACAAAAAAAGAACATTCGGTCTATGACTTTTAATTAGATTATGAACATCATTTTGTCTAGGGCTGTTGTTCAAGCCCCTTGCATTCCATGATAGTACAATCATTTCAGAGGGTTCAAAAAGTGTGCATCCAGAGTCTTTACAGACCCTGACTCCACCAAAGTCTCTCCCATTAGTTTCATCTTATCCAGGTCCTTTTTTCTGCCAGGCTTGCCAGCTTTCTCCGCCCCTCCCTTCTTAAGGTCTTTTTGCATAAGTCCCAAATGAAGAGAAGATTTACTGCTTCTTGATGCCCCTGTGTCCCCCATTTTCCCTGTGAGAGGTAGATTTCCATCATCATTAGGAGGAACGACAGCGAAATTCATTCCTTCCAAAATCATCATCTATTGGTCTGTATCCATGTGACAGTCTCTAGCATCCTGTGGTTGAATTGAAACCCTTGTATCATTGGTCTCATGTGCTTGGCCCTCCATCCCCTGATCCAAAATCATCAACCCTAGATTCACCTCCTGTTGGTTAAGGTCATCCGGTACTTCAAATCTGTTAAGCGAGTCATCTGCTTGTCTATCCTTCAAGGATCATTTTTGACCCCTATTTCTATAGCGACTTTTGACCAGCGTAAAGCCATCAGCTTCAGGCACCTCCCCTAAAATTGGGCCCTTCTCTTTGTCTATTCTAGGAGGAATGCGTGCAGGCTGAGCTGGCAGAGGTTTCATGAATTTTGATTTGGGACACCATCACTGTAAGTGGCCGTAAGCATGGCAAAGATGACAACGGAAAGGAAGAGTTTCATAATCCAACTGTTGAGTCCAAGAGAAGGGTCCCGCACTCATTTCAATAGCATCTGGAATTGGCTTGCTAAGATCAATTTCAACACAAATGCGGGCATAAGTCATTACCTTTTTCCCTAGCAGTGACGCAAGCATTTGCAGAGTGTCTTCACGACAACATTCCACCGAGAAGCGAGGCAGATGCACCCACACCAGAATGCGGTTTGGTAATTCCTTTGAAGGGATAAAACTAGCATGACACAGCTTGATAAATAGTCCCACCTGATTATGGAAGTAAGGGCCTCCAACAAATATTTTGTTACAGTCAGATATACAGGTGAAAGTGACCATGAAGTAGCTATTAGCCAATAGCGTAATATCCATTTCTCCTTCTGGTGCCCATGTTTGTTGAGCCCATGCTTCCAGGAACTGGAGTGAAGTCCTAAGCCCTAGAAACTTGCAGTACAGGGAGTGATTTGAATAGTATTCTATATCTTCAGCCAGCATGTCCATTGGAATAACCAGCTTGGGCCTCTCCTTGCATCTTTCCAGGCAGCCATTAACCTTGGGTATTTGTTAGCCAATGGGTTTTTCAACAGCATAAAAGCCTTCTGAATGTGTAAGAGGAGCCTTTCCAGTTCTCCTTGCTCCATGAGCGACCTGTTGCAAACCCAGCGCCGCCCTGTAACTCCTCCCTGCGCCCTCCCCTGCCGTGCCCTCTTTCTCTCTTTCATCCATCGCGTCTTTCCTATTGGATTTTGCTTTTAATTTTATTAATTTGATTTAATATTTTTTTACAATTTAAATGTGAATTAAATCATTATTTAATGAATGAGTTTAAGTTGTATATTTACAGAAAAGATAAGTTTTTTAAGATTTATGTAAAGAGTGGTCGATAAAATGTTGCTCCTTCACTTATTTTCATATTATTTAGGAAAATTTATGTTAAAAAATTGTAAAGTTTTATTATTAACATTAATTTTTCCTTCACACTTTCTTGTAAATCATCTTTTTTACTTAGCCAACTTTTAACATAGTCGGTCACTATCTTTGCATTTCTTGTCCATGCTTTTCCGCATTCCTCTAAGGCATTCGCAGTCAGTCTCGTTGTCACTTCTTGCATTTTTTCATAGTCACAACATTGAGACTTGTCACATCTTTTTGTAGTCGGGACAACATGTGCCATTTTTTTATGCATTTGTAGCTCATCACAAATTTTTGAAGGCACGTCCAACTCATTTTTTTAGTGCCACACTATGCATTTTCACATAGTCGTAAGATTCATAATTTGCAAAAGAAGTAGATCAATGCCCAAGACTTGCAAAGCTCAGAAGAAATCATAGTTTTCCAAGTGTTGGTATCACATTCAATCACAATGTTTATGATCAAAACTATGAATAATTCGACTTGTAAAGCTTTGATGCAATCACATAGTGTCATGTGTCATTCTTCGTGTTATGTGTCATTATCAGTGCCACTTGGTACATTTTCACAATGTTGCAACATCAAAGGGAATACATAATGAGGTTCTTATTCATGTCTCTGCAAGCTTCCAACTCCATTACAAAGTGCCAAGTGTTATCATAGCATTTGTTCACAGGAAAACCAGACATTGCATTGAATTACTCAAATCCAAGACCGTAACTACACAAAATGATGCCACACAACACAAATGTAAAAAAAGGGACACAATGGCACTCGACTATCAAATATGTGAGACTCCAATAGACACATCAACCCATATATACAAAATCAAATTTATTGGTTGTTACCACCCATCAAACCATCAAAAGTTCATAAATGTATAATAATTTGTAGACATCATATGTCATCATTTATGGAATTGGAAGGATGAGACATTTCTTGAGCATGTGAGAGTTATGCTTACCCAATTTATTTGTAAGAGGTTGGTATGAGCTTGTAAGAGAATTAAATGCATAAGAAGACTTTTGAGATGCAAGATTGTGTTGAGGTGGTTCCATTGGAATGGTCCATTGTGTTTTTTTAATCATGTGCCCATGTATTTTTTTTCTCTTTTGTGTTGATCTAATCGTTGTAATAAGATTTTCCATCATGGCCTAGAGTGGAATCTAATATTTGGACTATAGTCCCATGCTTTATAAGAACATTTTTGTAAACATACTACAGGAGGAATACATTTTTATGAAAGGAAAATTTTTTTTTTGAAAATTTTTAAATTGTTCATGGGCTTTCCTTTGTTTGTTTTGTTTTTTCTTCTTTCTCAATTTTAGATTGTCGATGTATATTTTTAAGCTTTACGTGATTACCATAGAGATTTATTTGTTTATTATAAGTAGATTAGAATGTGCAATTTTATTATTCTAATTATTTCAATTAATTAAATTTCAATATATTATTAGTGTATCTAGATGTATTGATTATTATTTTCTGTAGCGAATTGGATATTTATAAAATTATTATAAAAGAATGTGTAAATTTATATTTTATATGATCAATTTATATTGCAAGAAAATACTTCTGATATTAACTCATAATGATTGTCCCTTAGACTCTTATATTGTGTTTATTCATAGTTGAGTGCATGACTAAATTTGATGAATGTTGGTTGATTTGCCATAGATCTTAGAAAGTATTGCTTAAGTAAAAGGATTACTCAACTAAAATCTAAATCTTATTTTATATCCTATCTTTCCATCCTTTTCCACCCTTTTTTATGGGATCTAATTATTATATTATAGCATCATTGTAAATATCCATCTTTAGATGTTGTTTTGATCACTTGGGTGAATCTTCCTTGATAAACTATAAGTCACATGTTGCTATTCAAAGAAGACTACATAGGAGAGTCACAACCTACAACTCATGTTTTGGACTGTCTCTAATAATCTTAAAATGAGATGGATTTATCCCATTAATTTTTTCTTGGGTGTGTGCATAAAATATATGTCAATATATATTACCTTATCACATTTATCTATTATATTTTTTTAATTGATAACAGATTTTGATCGTAGCATAGACCGACCTAAGACATAATTGGGGGCCCAAATCTCCATATAATTTATTAACCCCATGAATATCACCTATATACAAGACATTACTCGATGTATACATATTATTACTAACAACGGATACCACCAACTTTGAGGATAACCAACAGGCATTAATGACCCCGAGATACAACCAATGGCCATAATTGACCTCATATACCTTTCCAGAGATTTAAACCTGGGTGGAACTTGAAACAACCAAGTCACTTAACTAACTCACCCACATCTCATTATCCATCCATTCTAATTTTAAACTTAAACTCAATTTTGATATAATAATGAATGCTACCTAATCCACTGTACTTTATTTTTTTTATTTCATATTTAGAAAAGGGTATCCATTTAAATTAGGGATTCAAAATTCTTCATGTTTACATGTTTCAATGAGTAATATAAGGTCAATTGAAGTTTGTATCCAAATTAAGCCCATTTTTCCATGGGAATTGTTGATAGTTCCATGCAAGAATCATAATTTTCCTTAATCCATATTTATGAACCAACCCCAATTTTTTTTGAAGTTATCTATCAAGTACATAATGGAAAAACTAAAGGGTCCAAACCTTTTGAAGAAACACCCAAAGGAGGAATACTCCTTGTCCTATCCCATATATCACCAATCATGATCCAAGGTCCTTTAGGAATATTAAGCCTTCGTTCCCCTTTAAAGGTGATGGCCACATAAACACAGGATAAAAAATTGAGTAGAAGAATTATCCTCATTAGATTAGCTGAATTACAAAAGAACTAACTACACGTAGATGACATCATACACATGAGTAACCTATTGAACAAGCATACATGTAGCATTAGAAAATCAATTACTTTTCATGCTACAAGATCACTTGTCAGTCTATAGGATCACCATATTGTGAGCCATCCAAAGGGATCACACACCTAAAAGTTACTTAATTATCCTTTGGTTATCCTACCATGCTATTAAATATAGGTATTTATGCCATTCAATTAGCATGCATATGACTACGTTAGAGTTCACTAATTAATTAGCCTCAAGCATTTACTTGAGAATTTAATAAGGAAGATTATATTTTAGAACTCAATACCAAGGTAGATTAATTAATCATATAACCAAGTATTACCATAGAAATTTCTGTAACTTAATATTTCTCATCCTCATTCCAGGTTATTTACTAATCACATGAATTATTCACATCACATTAATCACATCACAAGGTATAACATGAAGTTCATTAGCAAGGTACACTTATATTTTTAAGCACGTCTATCTACTATAGCCAATGACTACGTATCATCATGGAAGCAATAATGACCACAAAACCAATTTTTCTATAAATCAAGAATTTTATTAAACAACTGATTTAATAGAAGTTTAAGAACATGTCATGAATCTAATTCACTTATAACACTAATAATGTATATCCATAATATGGATCCATATAAGAAGGCTCATTAATCTAGCTTACTTCATTGCTTAAGCAATGGAAGTAAGCTCACTTAAAATGACATTACAGCCAATAAACATTCATTGCTATAATATAGTAATGAGAACATATTGATGAAATCTCCAAGAGACTAATTGCATAATCTATTTGCAACCACTTATTTTCAGCCAAGGTTATAACCGTGAAACCATTCTCTCATAAAAAGTCATAATAAAATTAAAAATAAGGAATATGCCTTTAATCATACATCGGTTGTAATCTTGCTTAGGACTACTGGTTTAATCCCAAATCTGACCATTGCCAACATGTTTCAAAATACCAATGTCTTCTAATATAATTTGCTAACATAAAGCCACTATGATAATCAATAGATAAGTCCATAGGTTACTTAGGCATTCCATATGATAGAGATGACATCAGTTAGTGTTTATCATGAATTTTAAGTGCATATGCCCCACTCCATTGAAGAATGCAAAACCACTATATGTAAATCAACATGTCATAAAAATAAGATAAGTCTATAAGCTAAATAGACATTCCATGTTATGAGAATGTCACTCAATAAAATTCATCATGAAATCTATGCAAGAATATACATAATTCCACCAAATATATTTACAACCTCTAACTAATTTCAGCACATTATAAGGCAATGCCATTGTACCTTCATGTAAATTCAAGTTTAAGGACATTATGGTTACAATTAGTCCAATGATAACTTTTTGCAATTTTGTGCTTACTTAAAAGCAATAAGTACATCGATGAGCCATATATATACAATGATATGTAAGGATCAAATTTAAGATGATGTATTCTAAGTATATTATCACCCATAAGGTAAATAAAGTCCATTACAAATGCGTACCAAAGGTGTAAATATAAATGGTTAGATATACACAAACCAAACAAACATCAAAATGTCTCAATAAAAACATATTGCCCAATAATGTTATTTTTTGGTATGACAATATTATAAAGTTGCATCAAGTAATAAGATGAACTACAACATGAAATGAGTAAACAACTACAATCCATTGGTCCCACAACATATGTCATCAGGCATGAACAAGGGAAGCTACCACATGCAAATCCAAGTATAAGAATGAGGTAGACGAACACTGCAAGAGGGAACACCCCTCAAAACCAACCCTATGAGCCCAACCATCAGTGGCCCTTACCATCCCAACCATCAACATGGTGGAGGGTTTTGACAATCAGGTACTCAGGCAAGGTAAGCATATACACACAATACTGAACCACTAGTAAGCACTTACAAGAAATGTCAACAAGGATAAAGGGATAATATAATTGACACAAAACCACAACACTCAGCCCAAGGCTTATCTAAGAATGAAATAATTAACACAAGGGTTTCCACCTCCAAAAGTCATATTAACTCAATGAGTTCAGAGAAGAGAATCCATATCCATCAATAATAGGGTTTTGACTTATTTTTAGCTTAATAAAGTCTAGGTATAGTCGACATTAAGTTTTCTCAAGTAATTTAGTAAATCCAAACTGAATAAGATGAAATCCACAATCAAGCAATTTAGAATAAAATAAAAAGTAGATCAAGATTGGTAACTACAACCAAACTGGTTTAGGGAAACCACATTCCCACAATAGGCGTAAAACAAGAGTTTACCAGAAGTATAAATAAATCCATTTATCATAAATTGACTTCAACTCCAAAGAGAGAGAAATGCAAAGCAATGAATATGGCATTAGATGATCGTCGAAGATTCTATAATTAAAAATGGGATCATGTATCAAGAAGATATCAAAGCTTTCGAAAACCCACCATCATTTACCTATGATATCTTAGCATGCTAAACATGAACAAACACATAAGAAGAAGGCATCAAGGTCTCAGATACATCTATCCCTATATTAATTTCTACATCTACAATAATCTAGTCAAGGCAAGCTAGTTTGCTACGCTCATGTGGGGTTAGGATGGGGAAAACATATCTTCACATTTTGATGGGTGAACTTACCGATTCCCAAGTGTAATTTCAATAGGTTCATTTATTCCCCTAATGTAGTCATTTACCAATTAAAGGAGTTTAAGTTTACCCATATAATTTATAAAGTTCCAACATGGTTTATTTAATTGGTTCTCCATCATTTTTTTCAGGGACAAGCCCCCACAACAGGAAGCATAATATTTAATTTTAAAAATATATTCTCAAATTTTGGGTAGAGTGCAATTATAACAATAATATAATAATAAAGATCAAAACCAACTAACACATGGTTGCCAATAATTCTGGGATGATTTAAATAAATTTCAATGAGAATTTAGTTCAGGGAAATCTTATTCACTTTTTAAAATAAACATCGAATATACCAGGAAAAAAATAACCAGGCCAATCAATGATCTTAAATTCCAGAGGGAAACCACATCTTATTCATACATTTGATATGTATTTTTCAGACCTGTGAATGCAATAATACACCATAGGCATTCCCACTCCATGAAAAAGGATGGACCCATGAACCTCTTATTCATCTCCTCCTTACCATACATCATACTACCCATACTTTTATCCTATATGAGCCATGCCTTCCTCTGTCTACTGCATTATTTTTATCTTCACGCCATGCTACCTTATACCCTTCCTTCACTGTGTTTTATTTTCCCTACTCACCTTCTTCCACCTACTCTCCCACGACCCCTGCGTCTCATTCTTCTCTCCTCCCTTCTTGTTTTATTCCCTCTTCTCCCCACTCGTTCCTCCCAAAAAATCTCCCTCGGCCATCGCCTACTAATGCCATAACTCCCTGCTACCATATTATGCACGATGCATCCCCATTCATTAGGCTCTGCATATGCCATATACTCCCCTACCATCCTTTTCTTCCTCGATGTCCTTCCCTTTCTGGCATACCCATGCTTTCCATACCATCCTCCTCCCTCTCTTATGTTCCAGTCAATGTTTCCTTCTATGCATATCAAACAAGCCAAGAAAAAAGAATAAAATTATATATATATATATATATATATATATATATATATATATATATATATATAAATATAAAGAAACATAATAGAATAAAATAATAAATGAATAAAATAAGATATAAAGTAACATAAAAGAAATCCACATTAAAATAATAATAACAATTAATAAATAATAAAATATACAAAATCATTTAACAAATAATAAAAAATAATAGTAAGATACGAAAATTATAAAGTAGTGAACCAATAGGATTGATAAGATAACAAAATCATTAATGAAGTAATGATCAGACCATTAATTAATTTATCAACAAAATTATGAATTAATATCAGTTAAAAAAATCCATTTATTAATAAAATAAACAATAAAATTTATAAAACAATAATGATAATAAAATCATTAAAATAATACAGATTATTGGAATCCTAGTATCGACCCAAAATATAAAAGAGTCAATAATAAAAACAATCATCAAACCCTATAAGTCAATCAAGGTTCTCATGGTAGATAACATCCACGAAGGGAGGGGTTGTTTACATGCTTAACAAGGTCAAGAGACCCAATATGGTATCACTAAACTGATAGTATAATAGGCTAAAACTTAAACCACTTCCTTATGATTTCAATGTCCAATGATCATGACACCCAAGAAGGATAACCAACAAAAGGGTATGGATACTAGCACATAAGAATAGGCAATCAAAGTGATGGTGTCAAAACTTGATACAATAATTGAGGAACAGAACAAAGCCACACATAGGGATCAAGATAGGGTAGGGATAATAAAAGATGAAAACCAATAACATAAAGGCATATACATGATGGTGGCTCAATATCACATAGTACACGTTATACCTGTTAGAGTGACATTCTAACTACTCGATCACTCGTGGATATACCCAAGATGTCCAAATCCAACGTCAATCCTAGCTCATGACTTGGTACCTGCATCCACTAAATAAGACATCAACAGTACTTGAATGATGTAAATGTAATAATATTAAGTTAAATGAATCATCAATCATGAGTAATACATCAATATGAACATCTATAGCTGAAAAGAGTAAGAGTAAGTCCTGATAACCATGACCCTAGGTATGCCCTGTGAACATAATCAATAGCTTAAAAAGTCATCAAATCAATCTGCATCAGTAAAACATGATAGATCAATGACATATGATAATGTAACTAACAAAAGAAGCATATACATGAAACATGATAAAATGAATCCATTGTAGGAAGTATGCTTAATAAGATATATAGAATCTAATGCAGGTATCAACTACGACATCACATGTCACATCAGCTATCTGAGCTACTTGTATCACAATCATCTAAAGGTAAAACCAACATCAAACGTCAGTAGTCAAAGTACTATCAAAACATGTGAAACAGCCTGTAGTCTAGCATCCAAAGGGGTCACAAGGTCAATTCATGATAATTTATCACTTTGAAATTGATCTTTTATATTTTTTATTACTACCCATATTTATTTTATTTTATTGGCACTTAAGTTTTTTAGATTTATTTTCTCAACTCAGCCTAATATTGTTGAAGAAGTATATTTATTTATATATGTTAGAGCCCATATTTTAGAAGACTCATGAGGTGAGAATGCATAGGTTGAAGATTCAGATCATTGAGGAGTTGAAAGGCGATACCATAGGGATGAAATGTCATGAAGTTAAGCATTCAAAGATAAGAGATGCAAGGAGGAACTCATGAATGACTTCTTCAAGAAGGAAAACAACAAACTAAAGTACTCCACCAACAAAGGGTTTATGCATGATGACTTGTCAAGGAAATGGCCAGAGGTATGTCTTCAAATTATGAGATATATTACTCTTGAGGAAAACACACTATTCCCTATTCACATCACTTATTGCTCCTGAATCATTTCAAGGGTCATTATATCAGTATTCCTTTTTTCCTATTGCAATCATTGGAGGTGTCTATTCTAAACTTCAAGAAGAATCTGATGATGGATTTAATTCACCAGAGCCTCATCCTCATTAAATGGGGGGAGCTGGTCTGGTCAAAGATTATCTCTAAGGCCATAAACATCAATAATGAAAAAGAGGACTCAGAGGAAGAGGGAGAGCATTTCTCTCAGAGGGGATCTGAAGAGGAACAATATGAATAAGGTTTGGGGGATTCAAATGCTTATATACACAAAAAACCCAAACTTGACTTGGGAAGCCCTTCCTTTATTCAACCGCTTTCTTCCAAAGGAAAGGTGACCTTGGGGGTTGATGTTAATGAGGTAATTGAGGATTCTCTTCAAAAACTTTACATGAAAATTATGATATAGAAACTCATCTGTAGAGAAATAGTTGAAGAATTTGAGAGGCTTAGAGAATCCCTCTGCCTTGATAAGATAGATAAAAATGATGGTAAGGACCACTTGGCTCACACCCCCAAAGGTAAATTAACCCAGAAAGGTAAAGAGGAGGAATCCACCTAGGCTTCTATGGAAGATAAAAAAGAGACCCTCCACTTGGACCTCAAAAGGAAGAGACTGGACAAGGATGAGGACTAGTTCATTGGGAGCCTGACTAGGGGCAAAAACAATAAAGGTGTTAGTGCAGTGATCAAACAGCTGGTTACTTACTCAGAATTGGATTAGTTTTTTACTCTCTTTTTTGCTTAGTTTCCTTTTTGATTTTTGGTTGTTAGGTGGCTGATGTTTGGTGTCTTTTAAGCTAACCCGTCGGGTTACGTCTTACCCTACTTTTTCTTGTGTTGCCTTTTCCTGAATATCTTTTGGTTTGTTTTTGTATTGGGTTTGGGTCCCTCCAACCCAACTTTTCACCTATCTAATAACAACAAAATTTAGAGCCATTTAAATTGTAATATTTACTTAAAATGTTTAATTTTATATTTTTAAAATTCATTTTTATTTGAACTAAGGAACCATATAAATTTGGTACACTTTAAATGTTGATAAACAACATATTTAAGCATATACCTATAAAAATATATTTTGTTTACATATTTAAGTGTAAAATAAGACGCAACAATGTGGGTGTTTTTACATATTTTGTAAAAAAATTAAATAATTTTTTAAATAATGTCTATTCTTCTTTTCTTGTAAATCTAAAGTGTGTCATGATTCCTTACTTCACTAAAAATAATTTATATGGAATTATGGTAGACTTTAGGCTAATAGGAAAAAAATGATATATACTATTAAAAAATAGGTTAAAATATCAATGAATTATGACATGTTATTCTTAATCTTAAAATATATATAAAAAATAGTTTTCAGACATCTACCAAAATATATTGTGTTCATTATTTTTGTATCAGTGTAAAGTATACCATAATTCTATATTATCATCTAATAAATATTAATTACATTAGATGTTTATATCAATTCTTTTTGGTTCCAAAATTCTTGTATCTTTAATTTTTACTTCAAATTTTGTAGAATATCTAATCTCTTTATTAGGACATCTTCATCTGTGGTGTCATCTACCTTGTCTATGATAGGATTGATGATGTGTTTATTGCATTTGTGCTCTAATTCCATCAGGATTTGATGTTCTTAATTTTAATTCATGATTGGTGTATAGAAAATCATTTCTTGAAACTCATTAATTATTAGATTCATAGTCATTACTACAAAAGTGTAATTGATGCCACAAATAAAGTCATATTTTCATCTAAAATAGACTTTTTAAAATGTTTTTCACAGTGAAACATTGAAGAATTTGCATCATTTTTAATAGCACAAAGATAACATGAAAGTGAAGAAACTAAGCATTTTTAGCTACACCATCTTTGTGTGACATGAGCACAAGCTTTGTGCCACCCCTTATCAATGCATATATAATTGTAAATAATTAAAAAATATATAATATAATTAGTTGTAATTACAAATCATTTAATGTAATTACAAATAATTATATTATATTTATTTTTATAATATTTATAAACATATTACATATAACTAATGTGTTTATATAATTTATATATTATATTATTGTAAATTGTCTTTTATTTTATTATATATTTAATATTATAAGTTTAGAATATATAAAAATTTATGATATTAATGTAAAATTAAAAAAAAAAAAAAAAAACAAATGTTATAATTGAATAATCAAATAAAACAATTTAATTTTTTTATATACAATAATGTTTATAAGAGAACAATAAAAGATCACTTCTAAATTAAAAAATAAATAAATTAGAACTACATCCTAATTATCCTCTTCATACTAGAAGTAATCCTCCTCCCTATGACAGTTGGTCTTTGGACTCACCGATACAGAATGATAAAATTATATAAGTTTTTTAATTTATAATCTACATAATTCACATCTAATTAAACAACACATCTTACCAACACAAAGTCATTATAATGGACCCATTTGTGTTTTAATTTTTAGTGTGGTGTGTACTTCAATTGTTGCACATTTATCATAGCACACTTCTTGAAAAAATAATATAGAATATTAAGATTAGATGTATTAATAATTCGTATAAAAATATATATAAACAAAAAATATAATTGTACACTAACATATATAGAACTTACAAATTTATTAACCAGCTCATCTATGTGGTGAGGAGCCACCTACTTTGTTTTTTTCACTCTCACTTCATAACCCTTTAGTTGATTATTTTTCTTCCACACACACACACACATAATGAATTTAGTTAAATAACATAAATGCTTATTAGTTTCCTCTTGTAGTCATTTGTCACACAAACCATTCCATGAGTCCCTATTTATTTCAAGAGGTTAAATATTTCTACTTTTTGCACTAATGTTTTCTTGGTATTGAATCTACAAATTATACATATGAAAATTATTAAAATAATATAATATTAAAAAAATAATATGTTCTATTTATGTAACATAACTACACTTAAATGCTTTTTTATTCTCCTAAACTTTTTTTGATGCATATTTTTTTAATTAAAGTATTTTTATAATGGGCACTCCCAAAGTCATCTTAAATCATAGCGACCAACTTTTTAATTTTACAATTAGTATTTTATAATTATTTATAAATATATTTTATATAATTAATAGGTCAATATAATTTATATATTATCCTATATAACAATATATTATATTATTATAGATTATATTATATTTTATTATATATTTAATATTAGAGATTTGAAATATATAAAAATTTATAATATTAATGTAAAATAAAAATATTTATATATTATAATTAAACAATCAAATAAGACAATTTAAATTTTTTTAATACAATAATGTTTATGAGGGAACATTTAAGAAAAAAAAAAAAAAAGTTTATGAGGGAACAATAAAAGGTATCTTCCAAATTAGAAAAAATAAAATTAAAACTACATCCTAATCATCATCTTCATACTAGAAGTAATCATCCCCCTTATGAAAGATGGTCTTTGGACTCACCAATACATAATATAAATTTATATAAGTTTTATAATTTATAATTCACAACTAATTAAACAACATAACTTATCAACACAAAGTCATTATAATGAACCCATTTGTGTTTTAATTTTTAATGTTGTGTGCACTTCCTTTGTTGCACGCTTATCATAACACACTTCTTAAAAATTTAATATAGAATAAAATTATACATATTAATAATTTATATAAAAATACATATATAAATAAAAATATATAATTTTACAATAACATATACAGAACTTATAAATTTGTTAGCAAACTCATCTATGGGGTGAGAAACCACCTACTTCCATTTTTGTCATAGATAGATAGATAGACATATAGACAAACATGTGGATAGACAGATAAATAGACAGACAGACAGATAGATAGATAGATAGATAGATAGATAGATAGATAGATAGATAGATAGATAGATAAATAGATAGATAGACAGATAAACAAATAAATAGATATATAAACATATAGACATAGAGATAGGTAGATAAATAGATAGAGAGACAGACAGATAGACAGATAGATAGATAGATAAATAGATAGGCGGATAGACAAATAGATAGATACACAAATATATAGGTAGATAGACAAACAAACAGATAGATAGATAGATAGATAGATAGATAGATAGATAGATAGATAGATAGATAGATAGATAGATAGATAGACAAATAGATAGATAGACAGATAGATAGATAGATAGATAGATAGATAGATAGATAGACATACAGACAGACAAATAGATAGATAGATAGATAGATAGATAGATAGATAGATAGATAGATAGATAGACAGACAAACAGACAAATAGACAGACAGACAGACAGATAGATAGATAGATAGATAGATAGACAGACAGACAGACAGACAGACAGACGGACAGACAGACATATAGATAGATAGATATATAGATAGATAGATAGATATATAGACAAAGAGATAGACAGATAAATAGACAAATAAATAGATAGATAGATAGACCAATAGCTAGACAGACAGATAGATAGACAGACAGACAGACAAACAGACAAATAAATAGATATATAATTTGGTTAACTAACATGTAGTGCTATTAATGTCCTCTTGTAGCCATTTGTCACACAAACCATTTCATACGTCTCTATTTATTCTAGGAGGTTAAACATTTATCCTTTTTACACTCATGTTTCCTTGATATTGAATCTACAAATTATAGCTATGAAAATTATTAAAAGACTATAACATTTTTAAAATAATATGGTTTATTTACGTAACATAACTACCCTTAAATGCCTCTTTATTATCTTAAATTTTTTTGATGCAATATTTTTCAATTAAAGTATTCATGTAGTGGGCACTCCCAAAGTCATCCTAAATTATGGCGACCAACTTTTTGATTTTGTAATTAGTATTTTATACCAGTCTAGATGGAAATATGAATATAAAAATATTTAATCTCAGTTTACTATTCTTTTCTTAAAATAATGAAAATAATAAAATATTTAATATTAAATATATATTACTTTAATCAAACACTATAAATGAAAAAAAAATTGAAAATAGGAAAAACTAAAAAAATAATAAATTGAAATAAGACAAATTAAAATGCTCACATAAAATATATTAAAACATATACATCCCCTAAAAACACACACCCATACACACACCCACACCCACACCCACACCCACACCCACACCCACACACACACACACATACATATGTTATCATTTACATACATCTGCATTCTGAGTAAGCTTGGCACTTGGTGTCTATATACCTCATGAGTAAGAAGAAAGGGCCTATCATCATTTGAGATTGGCAATGTTGGCCTTACTTCATCATCATCCTCCCCTTTTAATGTATTAGAAAGTATCTCATTTAATCTAGTTGGGGTATCTCTTCCCATCTAGGTTTTACAATTTTTTTACGAGGAGGACAAGAGGGTCTTATGCCTATTGAGGATCTGAAATAAAATTATAGGATGTTATAACTCAATTAATTAAAATAAATTTAATTATAAAGCATAAATTTATAGCTCCATGCAAGTAAGTCCCTCATAGTAGGCAAAGGATGTCCACTCATCCCAACACCCTCATTTTCTTTCTGGTTGATATGGGAAGTAGATATATCATAATGAATTTGTATAAGAATTTTTCAATCAAAACAGATATTTTTTAACTAAAAAATAAATTATAAAATTATACTTCCATGTAGGTGATTTTATAGAAGTAGATGAAGGATATATAATCCTCTCAACTCCCTCATCCTCTAACATATATATATGAGAAGTAGACATGTGATGCACAAGTTATATTACAAAATTATATATATATATATATATATATATATATATATATATATATATATATATATATATATATATATATATATATATATATATATATATATATATATATAATTCCATTTCAAGTCCCTAGAGGTTGAGATACATCACTCGTACAAACCCTCTTGTCTCTGTCCTTTAGATCCTATTTGTCTCTATAAGTAGTAGACATGTCATTGGGTTCACCAAAATATTTTACTTAAAATTGATTTATTTTCAATAATAAGATAAAAATATAATGCACAATAAAAATATAATGTAAAATATACATACATACATATAATTTAATTAACTACCATGTAACCCTATTAGTGTCCTCTTGTAGCCATTTGTCACACAAACCATTGCCTGCATCTCTATTTATTCTAGGAGGTCAAACATTTATCCTGTTTGCACTCATGTTTCCTTGGTATTGAATCTACAAATTGTATTTATGAAAATTGATTGACATAACATTTAAAAAATAACATGTTTTATTTACATAACATAACTACCCTCAAATGTCCCTTTATTCTCCCAAATGTTTTTCATGCACATTTTTTTAATTAAAATATTCTTGTAGTGGGCACTCTGGAAGTTATCCTAAATCATAATGACTAACTTTATCATTTTGCAATTAGTATTTTATATCAATCTAGATGAAAATATAAATACAACAATTTTTGGGCTCAGTCAACTATTATTTTCTTGAAATAACGAAAATTAAAAAAAAAAAATTAAATATTTTGTCCTTTAATTAATCACTATAAATGAAAAAATAAATAGATTTAAAATAATAGAAACTATAAAAATGATAAATTGAATTAAAAAAAATTAAAATGCTCACATAAAATATATTAAAATATTTACTTCCCCTGAAAACACACACACACACACACGCGCGCGCGCGTGTTATCATTTCCATACATTTGCATTCTAAAAAAGCATGTATTTGGTGTCTATAAACCCGCACAATAAGAAGAAAGGGCCTATCATCATTTGAAATTGGTGAGGGTGGACCTACTTCGTCATCATCCTTCCCTTTTAATGTGTTAAGAAGTATCTCATTTATGCTAGTTGGGGTGATCTCTTATTGTCTGGGTTTAAAAAAAAATTACGAGGAAGACATGAGAGTCCTACACTTTATGACTATTTGCAAAAAAAATATAAGATGTTATAATTCAATTAATTTAAATCAATTTAAATAGAAAATCAAATTTATAGTTCTATGTAGGTAAGTCTTTTATAGCATATAAAAGATGTCCACTCGTCCCAACACCCTCATTTTCTTTCCGATCAATATGAGAAGTGGATCTATCATACTAAATTTTTATTAGATAATTTCAATCAAAATAAATATTTTTTAATTATAAATTTATACCTCTGTGCAGGTGATTTTTTGGAAGTAGACAAAGGATATATACTCCTCTCAGCTCCCTCATCCTATAGCATATCTATATGGGAATTAGACCAGTGATGCATAAGTTGTATTAGAATTGTTTATGGAAGTAGAAGAAGGATATATACTCCTCTCAGCTCCCTCATCCTATAGCATATCTATATGGGAATTAGACTTGTGATGCATAAGTTGTATTAGAATTATTTAATGAATATATATATATATATATATATATATATATATATATATATATATATATATATATATATATATATATATATATATATATATATATATATATATATATATATATATATATATTCTTCCATGTCTGGTCCCTAAAGGTTGAGAGACATCACTTTATGAACCCTCTTGTCTCCGTCATATGGATCCTATATGTCTCTATAAGTAGTAGATATTCCATTATCAAGTTATATACATAGAAGTTTTCAATGAAAATGCATATTTTTTAATTAAAAAATAAACTATACACTTATACCTCTGTGGTGGGTGCATAGAGATCAAAGCATGTTTATTCGTATAAGAGTGTCGAGGTAATTCATGAGCCTTATCAAAATGCTCCTCCATGACATGTTATGTCCAAGCATGAACGATAGAGTAATATTCCCAGTGTTTTATTTATGTCGCATTCACCAAAATATTTTACTTAAAATTAATTTAATTATAATGATAAGGTAAAATATCAATTGCATAAGGAAATTATGATCTTATATATAATATCTATATATATCATTAATCGGGTTAAATAACATGTAGCCATATTAGTGTCCTCTTTTAGCCATTTTTCACACAGACCATTCCATGCATCTCTATTTATTTCAAGAGGTCAAATATTTCTCTTTTTTGCACCCATGTTTCCTTGGTATTGAACCTACAAATTATTAAAAGCCTATAACATTTAAAAAAAAATATGTTTTATTTATGTAACATAATAGTACTTTGAAATGCTTCATTATTATCCTAAAATTCTTTGATGCATTTTTTTCAATTAAAATATTCTTGTAGCGGGCCCTCCTGAAGTCATCCTAAATCATAACGACTAATTTTTTTATTTCACAATTAGTACTTTATACCAGTCTAGATGGAAATATGAATATAACAATTTTTGGGCTTAGTCAACTATTCTTTTCTTGAAATAATGAAAAAAAAAAAATTTAATGTTAAATATTTCTTGCTTTAATCAATCACTATAAATAGATAAATAAAAAAATTGAAAATAGTATAAGCTAAAAAATTGATAAATTGAAATATAACACATTAAAATGCTCACATAAAATATATTAAAATATTTGCTTCTTATTCTCGGTCTCTCATTATTCCCTTTGTACGAAAGGAGGGTATTAGTTTTCATATAGTTGCACTTATAACTTTTAGTGAAGAAGAGGTATAAAACCCTCATTTGAGATATTTTCATACTACCAACATGTGGGATATATAGTTTCAATGTCTCTTCATCAATTTTGTAGTACCATAGCAATTTTCTTTTTAGAGTGTTAAGTTATGTCAAAGAGGAAGAACATAAATTCTACATATTTTAATTTGAAAAAAATGAATAAAATGTATATAAACATTAAAAAATACAAAACATAGTAGTGACATAAAAATAAATTCGTGGAGTATGGCATAGGATAGACACAATGGCACAAGGGCAATTTTGACCAAGTCATGGCTGCATGTTTACATAGAAATAGTTTTAGAATCCCAAAATCTAGGAATAGGATCTATATAGTCTACACAACCATTCTATATGTTTAAAATTCTAGAACAAAAATATAATGTGATCATTATTGAACCTGTTGTCCTTACTTTTCATATCTTAGTTAAATGTTTGTTACTTTTGCCATTGTTACTTAAGCTTAGTTAATTTGATAGATCATAAATTTGTATTTTCATGGATACATTCTTATATATATTTAATTTCAATTAGTTTATTCCTATTTTTAGTAAACCTAGGACTAGGGTAAAGATAAATTATGAACCTCGACTTCAACTTAGGGAATTTCAAACCCTCTGTCTTCTTAGCATTTTGTATTTCAAATTTGATTTTTAGATTTTATACTTATATAGGGTGTGTAACTTTTATATTTAATACCTTTTTGTGCATATTTACTATTTGACAAATTAGATTACATTAGTGAAATTGATGAGAATATTATGTCTCTCTTGGATGCTAAATTATAGAATCTCAAATTTTTAGAAGATACAAACATTAATGAATGCATTACTATATATTTTAAGTAAAAAATTCTTGAAAATGATAAATTCATTTATGAAACGATACATAAATTTATTAAATTCATGAATCCACATTTTTCTCATGGAGACACCCTTAGGGTTAGTAATTGTGTTCATAATTATTATATACTTTGTACTGAGTGTTTGAATGCTAATGCCATGAAAAATAATGAGCCTATCTCCAACATCAATGGTAAGACTCAAAAAATTTACGAGCCTACCAAAATTGAAACCATTCATACACGTGAGATAGTCACTATGATGCATGTTATGAGTAATTAACAAAGACAAGTGTATATTTTATCCTTATAAGAATAAATATTTAAAGATGGAATGAAAAAAATGTATTTCCATAAATAAATGTTGGCCAGGCATTTTTATCATGACTTAATTATTCTAAAATTTACATTATTTGGTAGTCATAGTGATCCTCAATCACATCTTCATTCAAATTTTAAATTCTATAGGCAACTGTGATAATTGTCCTTTCATGACATTTAAGTTAGTTCTAATAAAGTTATAAGGTGATGCCTTAACTTGGTTCTATTATTTTCCTAATAGTTATTTAGATTCAATAGTATGTTTCTATAAAGTCTTTCTAGATCAATACATTACCAATAATGGACCTAAAAATCCATTTAAAAGTATTCAACATTTTAAATGAGGTCCTAATGAGCAATCAAAATATTAAATATTTAAATTTTTTCATATGATTTCATTGATCTATCAACGATGTGATATTGAAAGACAATATAGCTTTACCAATAGTCTCATTGTAACTATTAATAACAAGTTGTTTAACACAACTCATACATCACTCAATTATTTGGCACATAGAGCCATTAATCTAGATAAAAAAGAACTAATCAAACCTAAAATACAAATATATTATATTAAAGAATATAATGAATTAAAAATTCATAAGTTAACCATGGCTTCATCTACTACTAAGTTAAAGGGAATAAGAACATAAAACCAGACATATACACAACTAAATTTACATTTTTTTTCAAAAATTAATGTGTTATATTAAATAACCATTTAGAGAAAAACTTGATCAAATTCCCTTAGATGCACAACCAATTTCCAAAGCATAGGCCAACATCTTACAAATACAAATAGTTTTGTTCATATCATGCAAAAAGAGGGCATTCAAAAAATAGATGCATTGCTTTAAGAGCCAAAATTCAAGAGTTAATTGATCAATACAAGATTAGGGTCCTTCATCAAAATTCCTTAGGAAAGGGTGATATTTACAAATAAAGTTAACCCCTTTAGATGATTCAAAATCAACAAACTTTAAAACTGTTGACGTAGCGGATTGCACCCTGGGCAGGAGGCCGAGCTCCTACCTTCCACACACAACAATGGAAACTCCCCTCTTGCTTGTGGGCCTAGCAAAACTGGGGGGAGAGTCTCTAGATAAGGGCTAGCTCCCTTCAATGTATCTTTTAGGTCATGGATTCCCTAATGCTAACAAATAAATGAAAAAGGGGGGGGGGATGAAAAGGGAGAAGGATGCTGAAAGCAGAACCTAAACCTAAACTAAAAGGTGATACACCAAAAAAGTTGATCCACTCAGCCCGAACATACACTTTTCACCAAGAATAAGGTGTCATACACTTCATCTGACATGGGAAACTCTTTTGTATCAGTGAGTTAGGGGTCCGTAGAGATACAGGGAGGAAGAACTATCAAAGGTGTTCTGAGACATACTTTGGTAGCCTATTCACATGCGCCTATATTCTTACTGTAGACACCTCTGGCAGACCTGCATAAGAAGAGAATTCACAATGCACTAGACATGCTAGAATCGTTCTATGAAAGCATAAAAGAAAATGACTTAACACAAAAAGAAAACATAGACATATGCGTGAGTGCAAGTTCAAATGGAGGTAAAAATTGCTAAGTCTTGATTCAAGGTAAAATCTGGCAGAGTTCTGCCTTACAAACCCAGAGATTTTTGGGTAGAGCTTTGCCTTATAGGCTAAGAGATCCCTTCTCAAAATGATAAGTTTACAATATATAGAAATAGGAGAAGAAATAAATGCGCCCCTTTTGAAAAAAAACTTTTGGCACCCTTTGACAAGTGGCCCATGTGCACTAAGAGCATCAAGAAGAGAAAGTCATTGTTGCTGATGTCATTCTTCTAGAAGAGGCCTGCTAGAACCATGATGTGTAATCACCAATCTTGACTTTGACATTCAAACATTAATGTGAAAGCACAGGCCGCACATCTTTTTCTATAAACAAGACTGCTCTTTCTAGATATTCATGCAGTTTGTCTGCTCGTTAATGCAAAGTGGAGAAAATAGGTTGCGTCACTTACTATTTTCACCATTTGATGACCACTTGGTGAGCACTGTTCCAACTACAGGAGTAAATCCTTGAGTGGACACCTCTCTTTGCCACCTAGACTGTTTGTCCATTTCTACACTTTGTCTCTTCCTAGTTTTGTCTCTTTCTGGCTCCTTCGGCCCTCAGGGGCTATCTTCTTGGCAAGTCGGTGAGTTCCTTGGGATCTTCTTTAAGCTTTTCAAAATCAACAACTATTTCACTGCCTTAAATTTAACGTCTTTGCACCCATCACTATTTGAAAACCAATGGCTAGTTTATCGTGCTTGATTTTGATGTCTTCGAGCCCGTCACCCCTTAGAATTTCTTTGATATTTTCCCTTTGTTTTAGCCTTTTCTGCTCTGATCAGGTTTTTGATTTGGACCCTCTCAAAGTGAAGGTGACCCTTCAACTTTAGAGAAGTGTCCTTCATTTTGGCTGAGAGTCCCCCACAAGGGCACTTGCCGTTTGGGGTCCTTCGACTCCTTGGTCTTGAAATCCTTCGGACAAAATGCCTGAAGGAATTCCTTCAGACATTTTGTCTGAAGGATTTCTTCCTTTGCTTTTTGCTTATTTCCCTGGGTCTTTTCACTTGACCACTTTTCTCATGGATTTTCTCTCAACTACTTTTCCCACAGACAAAAAGTCCGTAAGAATTGTTTCGATCACTTCATTTGACTTTCAACATTTCTTCGGGTTTTCCTCCTGTGGCCTTTTCTCTAAATTTCTTCAGAATTTTTGTCTGAAGGAATTCCTTTGGACAAAAGTCTAAAATAAATCAATTTATGGCTTTGCCTCATCCTTTCGCGATGGGATTTTCTTTTGAAGAATTTCTTTAGACAAAAAGTCTGAAGAAATTCCTTCAAACATTTTATCCAAAGAAATTCTCTTCTTTGCCTTAAACAAATTTTTGAAGGAACTTACCTTTTCAGCTTTCTCTTTGGCCTCTTTGAAAATGTTCCCTACCCTCTGCAAGGGCACTTGAGTCTGGAACTACCCTCCATAAGGGCACTTGGAATGGTCCATTTTGCGCCTAAGTGGGAACTTGTCTCTACCTACAGAGTCCGTAGAAATAGGCCTACAGATTCCATAGAAATAGGCCTACAGAGTTCGTAGAAAGTTCTAGACTTGTGCAAAATAAAAAAATGAACTGGCTTAGAACAACAGGGGAAAAGGGGGAACTGATTTTGGCCTACAGGACCAAAATGGTCAACAAATTGGTAACTCCCAAGGGAAGCATGCCTGCTATGCTTAAAAGCTAGTTGCCTTAAAATCCATTAGGCACGGAGTTAGAATGCAACTTGAAAAAGGTTAGCAATAGCCCCAATAGATCCAAGAATCAATCATGAAGCTTTTACCCCAAACACAAAGGAAAACACACACAAGGCTAAAAAACACTACCTGTGCAAACAACACTTAGGGAAAAAAGGAAATAAAATTGAAAGCAAACTACTATATACAGCTAACCAGGTATATTTGCCTCCCTCCTAAATTAAAGGGAAAATTTCTTAAGTCTCCTTCCTGGTTAGGAAACTTATGGTGCCAGACAAGTGGCTGAATGGAATGGAGACTTGGCGACCTGCTCCTCTTGCCTGCCACCTCGATTGGCTTACATCTAAATGGATCATAATCAAACATGCTTCCAACATATATGTACTCTTCTTGTTCTTAGAAGCTTGTTGAATTTTGGTCATTCATGCTGGTGCATTTTACCAAGAAATTGATGGTTGCTAGCTCATCACCATAAGCCCTTTGATATGCAAAATCCCCTTGCAGTACATCATGGTTTGACCTGTTCCCTTCTACTTCATTAAAGACCCTGTCAAACTCATCCTCTGCTCCTTCATGTCTTTCTTGAAGAAGGGTGACTATTGTAGTGTCTAAAATGGAGTCACAAACTGATTGCTCATCCCACAGAACATCACCTTCTTGTTCAAGGCTCTCTTCTTCAAAGTTGTTCTCAAGATGAATCGGCCTCTCCTTCTCTTGCTCAAAGATCAAAGTCTCTAGTTGTTCAAAGATATTCATCTAATCCTCCTCCAACTCAGGCTCCATTGCATGGTCATCCTCCTCATCAAAGCAACAAGGAATTTCATCAAACAAGGGAGGAGAGAGCTCACCATGCTTACGTTCCTCTTCGTATTGCTGAAACATCTGCATGTATGCATGCCCTGTGTCTTCTCCATTGCTGATGATGTTTTTAGAAGGATCCTCCATGATGATTTACTCTTCATTATCACTCATGATAGCCTTTTGGACAACTGCAGATTGGATCTTCTGCTCCTCACTTGCCTCCTGCAGAACAAGTTCCTCCTTGAGAAGGGGTAAAGTGGAAAAACCATGTGAAAGAGGAGGTAGTCCTTGAGCTAGAATCGAATGATTCTCCTCTTTCCACTTGGATAGCACTTCATCTATATTAGGTGTGGCCTGATAGCTCTCTTGGAGGTGTGTAGATGGGGTGTGTTCAGACATGTCCATCACATGTTGTTTGATGAATCTCGCTCTGGATTCCAACTCTACAATTCTCTTGGCTATGTTTTCTTAAAAGAGCCTTTCTTAGAGGTTATAAGCATCATCATGAGCAGGAGAAGCCTCAAATTCTTCCAAGTTTTGAGCAAAACCTTTTTCCTCCTCTTCTTTCCTACCCCATGATTCCATTATTTCCTTCCAGCTCATGATCTTGGGATTGGAACTTTCCCCTTGTGAACAGGGAGTAACTTTATCCACTCTAAGGTCCTGGGCTGGTTCATGATTTTCCTTCTTCCAACTTGGAATTTGGAGATCATGTCGAAATATTTGAGGAGGTTGGGGAAGATTTGGGAGGGTCTACTCATGTATAGGAAGAGCTATCTGAAGAGAGGCATGCTAGAAAGCTAGGCGCATGGGATTAAGAGTAGGATCGATTGATGCATCAGATGAGCTAAAATGAGCAAGTGCTATCTGATAGAAAGGATTTGGTGCACAAGAGGGGGCTTTCTTTAGAATAGGAGGGGGCACACAAGGTTGACTACCTTGCATGAATGGATTCCTCCATTTTTTTACCTCTTCCTCCATGGATTGTAAGGCTTGAGCTTGCCTGAATAAACACTCCTCTTTATACATCAGCTCCTACTGATATCCATACTTCTCATCCAATCTATCAATCTCCATTACCTACTTCTCAAAATCCAGCGCTACTTCCCTTATGGTTGAAGGCCAAATAGGAGAGCTGCTTGAGGTGATTGCATGAATAGTCTGAGCTTGATCAAAACCATACAAAGGAAAACAAGGCCCATGATGCTGGACGATGAAATTATACATATAAAGATGTGATTTCTTGATGGCACCAGAACTGCTTAACTAGTTGATTCAACTCAGAGTCACCATTGGTATTGATGAAAAAGCTGTTAGGGTGTGGAGCTAAAAGCTTCACCAAGGAGCACACTAAAATAGTTTCGGGTTTACACAGTCACCGGCGTCGGTCAGGAGTAGTTGGAGGAACGCCGACGTCGGCAGAGGATTGGCTGACGACGGTCACAAGCAAATAGGCAGGAACCGGCGTTGGTTACCTGGGCGTCTAGAATGCTATTTTTGAGGACAGAAGCGAGTGTTTTCATGATGAGTTTAAGTCTTAGTCTTAAGTTCGCGTTTCTATTATTAGCAAGATTGTTTTTAGAGCCCTTGTTCAAGAGGCTTAACTGTTGGTTGTAAGTGCATGCTCAAGTTTCCTAATTCTATATGTAGGAAAGATCTTCTTAGCTTAGTGTGTGAGTATGAGTAGAACATTGTGAATGTTTGAAGGATAGTACAGAAGTTGTATCAATCCAGGTTGTTGGAATTGATTGTACTTGAGAGAGAGAGCTCTTGAGGAATATAGATCTAGAGAGAGATCTTGTGCATCTGAGAGAGGTGTGGAAGAAAGAAGTTTCTTCAATTGTATTCCTTTTGTAAAGAGTTTAAATAGAAGTTTTCAGGGTGGTTTCTTGTATCTCTTGTTCTGTGCTATTTATCATTCTAGTTGTTTATCTATCTGATTTATTTTTGCGTTTATTGATTTCACAAGTGTAATCATTGTTGGTTGATCCCCAACAAGTGGTATCAGAGCTCAAGTTCACTAACAGGTGGTTCAGATCTGTGTAGTGTGTTTGGATTACAGGTTGCTCACAGGGGTTTCTACAGGGATTTTTGTTTGAGTGGGAGAAGCAATGGCAGAAGAAAGTAAATTGATAATGGAGAATTTTAATGGAAAGAACTATCAACATTGGAGAATGCAGATAGAGGACTATCTGTATCAGAAAGATCTTTACTTACCGTTAGGTGGGATTGCAAAGAAGCCCAAGGACATGGAGGATGAAGAATGGGAAGTTCTTGACAGAAAGACTCTGGGGTCTATAAGACTAAGTCTGGCATCCAATGTGATATCTAATTTATCACAGGCAAAAACAACGGTAGAGTTAATGACTACGTTAGCAAACTTGTATGAAAAACCCTCTGTTTCTAATAAGGTATATCTTATGAAGCAGTTATTTAATTTGCATATGCAAGAAGGTGGATCTGTATCTAATCACCTAAATGATTTCCATGGAATTGTTAATCAATTAAGTTCAGTCAATATAGTATTTGATGATGAAATAAAAGCTCTTTTAATATTATGTTCTTTGCCTGAAAGCTGGCATGGCTTGGTAATGGCAGTTTCTAATACTGCATCTGCTTCGAATATTTTAAAAGTAGAGGATGTTGTTAGTGTTATCTTGAATGAGGAAATTCGTAGGAAAAGCACAGAGGAAACATCAGGGAATGCTTTAAATCTCGAGAGCAGGGGAAGGCAAAAAGAGAAGAGCAAGAGGAGATCAAGATCTAAGTCTAAGGGGAGAGGTAGATCCAAATCCAGAAATGGCAGAAGGCCACAATGCTGGAACTGTGGAAAGATGGGGCACATAAGCAGAGATTGCTGGTCAAAGCCTAAGGAGGACAATCAACACGAAGGAAAGGAAGAGGCAAAGGTTGCAGGTATTGCACAAGATGCTCTAATTTTTTCTTTGCATAATAACATAGAATCTTGGGTATTAGATTCTGGTGCATCTTTCCATGCTACCCCTAACAGAGAATATTTTAGTGACTATATCCATGGAGATTTTGGAATAGTGTACTTAGGGGATGATGAGCCTTGTAAGATTATTGACAAAGGTAAAGTGCAGCTGAAGATGCAGAATGGCAACACATAGGTGTTGAGAGATGTGATGCATGTTCCTAGCTTGAAGAGAAACTTGATTTCTGTAGGAAAGTTAGGGGATGAGGGTTGTACAATAACTCTCACAACAGAATCTTGAAAGGTGACCAAGGGTGCACTTGTTATGGCCAGAGGTAAGAGAGTAGGTACTCTCTATTTATGTAATTGTGTTACTGATATTTCTCCTTCTGTATTATCTACTTCAGATGTGGATGCTAAATTGTGGCACTCAAGGCTTGGCCACATGAGTGAGAAGGGGATGTCAATTCTTAAGTCTAAAGGTAAGCTTTCAGATTTGAAAAGTATGGATCTAGAATTTTGTGAGCATTGTGTATTTGGAAAATAGAAAAGGGTTAGTTTTCTCAAGACTGGGTCTACTAAGAAAAGGCATAAGTTGCAGCTTGTTCACACAGACATGTGGGGACCGGCTCAGGTAGCCTCTATTGGAGGATCACAGTACTATGTTACGTTCATAGATGATGCTACAAGAAAGGTATGGATCTACTATATTAAGAAGAAATCTAATGTTTTTGAGACTTTTAAGATTTGGAAAGCTATGGTTGAGAATGAAACAGGCAGAAGATTGAAGTGCTTGAGATCTGACAATGGCGGTGAGTTTTGCAGCCTTAAGTTCAACTGGTATTGTTATACACATGGAATCCATAGGCAAAGGATGGTTCCAAGGACACCTCAGTAGAATGGAATTGCTGAAAGGATGAATAGAATAATCATGGAGCATGCAAGATGTATGAGATTGCATGCTGGGTTGCCCTTAGAGTTCTGGGCAGAAGTTGTTGACACCACAGTGTACCTGATTAATAGAGGACTCTCTACAGCTCTGGATAGTGGAATTCCAGAAGAGGCATGGACAGGTAAAAAGGTAGATCTCTCATATCTCAAAGTTTTTGGTTGTGAAGCCTTTGTGCACATAGATAAGGAAAATAGAAAGAAGCTTGATGCTAAGTCTATGAGGTGCATATTTATTGGCTATGGCTCAGATGATTTTGGTTTCAAATTTTGGAATCTAGGAACTAACAAGGTAATTAGGAGCCGTGATGTTGTTTTCAATGAAAAAGTGATGTATAGTGATCAGATGAGGAAGCTGAATCAATCTGGGCAGAGCAATGGAGAATTGGACGAAGTGATGGTCCAAAATGAGCTCACGAGAAAAAGAAATAATCACTTGCAGGAAAACACAGAGACCAACGTCAGCAGGGTAGAAACCGATGTCGGCAGTACAGAAACCGATGTCGGTCATACAGAGACTGACGTCAGTAGGACAAGCACCGGCGTCGGTCAGGAAGAACCGGCGTCAGCCAGTAACAGGTCTACAGGTGGCCGAGGTCGGTCACTGTCAGAGAATTTGGGTGGACAGCGTGTTGAGAACGAGTCTAAGACACCCATCAGGAGGTCAGAAAGGGTAAGTAAGCCTCCAATTAGATATTCTCCTTCTTTATACTATTTATTGCTAACTGATGGTGGAGAACCAGAGAGTTTTGAAGAAGCATTACAGGTGGAGTCCAAGAGTCAGTGGGAGCATGGCATGGTTGAGGAGATGGAGTCCTTGAGAGAGAACCAAACATGGGATTTGGTTGAATTGCCAGCTGGTAAGAGGACACTGAAGAATAGATGGACCTACAGGTTGAAGGAAGGTGAGGATGGATAGATGAGATATAAGGCCAGGTTGGTAGTGAAAGGATTTGCACAAAAGCCAGGTATTGATTTTGGTGAGATTTTTTTTCCTGTTGTTAAAATGACTTCTATACGGGTTGTATTGTCTTTGGTTGCTTTTGAGGATTTGCATCTTGAGCAGCTAGATGTTAAGACAACGTTTCTTCATGGAGATTTGGATGAGGAAATATACATGGAACAGCCAGAAGGATTTGAGGTCAAGGGTAAGGAGAAGTTAGTGTGCAGGTTGAATAAAAGCTTGTATGGCCTCAAGCAAGCTCCTAGACAATGGTATTTGAAATTTGACAGGTTTATGACTGAGCATGGCTACAGTAGGTGTCAATCTGACCATTGTGTATATTTTAAGAGATTTGATAACGGTAGATATATTATTCTATTGTTGTATGTAGATGATATGCTGGTTGCAGGATCACACATGCAGGATATCTCTGAGCTTAAGGTGAAATTAGCTCAAACGTTTGCTATGAAGGATTTGGGAGTAGCAAAGAAAATCCTTGGCATGAGCATTAAGAGAGACAGGAAAAATCACAGGTTGATATTGTCTTAGGAGGATTATGTGGACAAGGTGTTGAAACGGTTCAATATGCAGGATGCTAAACCGGTAAGCACACCTTTGGCTGGACATTTTAAGTTGAGTAAAGAACAATGTCCTAATTCACATGATGAGGTAGAGTACATGAGTAAGGTTCCATATTCTTTCGCGGTAGGAGGTTTGATGTATGCAATGGTGTGTACTAGACCGGATATTGCCCAAGCAGTGGGAGTTGTAAGTAAGTGTATGGCCAATCCAGGTAAGGAACACTGGAAAGCAGTTCAGTGGATCCTTAGATATCTGAGAGGAACCAACAGTAGGCACTTATGCTATGGAGGTTCAGATACTTCTCTACATGGTTATGTAGATTCAGATATGGCAGGTGATTTGGATGGCAGGAGGAGCACCACAGGTTATGTTTTTATTGTAGGTGGAATGGCGGTTAGCTGGATATCTAAGTTGCAGAAGGTTGTTGCCTTGTCAACTACAGAAGCAGAGTATATTGGAGCCACAGAAGCTAGCAAAGAGATGATATGGATGACACAGTTCATGGAAGAGCTTGGAAGGGAGCATGAGAGTTGCAGATTGTATAGTGACAGTCAGAGTGCAATCCATTTGGCTAAGAATTCAGCCTTTCACTCAAGAACCAAGCACATACAGCTAAGGTACCATTTCATACGGCAGGTATTGGAAGATGGTGAGTTGAAGCTGGAGAAGATCCATACAGACAAGAATCCTGCTGATATGTTAACCAAGCCAGTTACAAAGGAGAAGTTGAATCTTCTTTCAACTTCTATTGGTCTTCATGATTGAGTTGAAGAGGGAGGAGCTAGAAGATGTTGCTGTACAGGTACTGGTGTAGCTGTTTATCTCCAAGTGGGAGATTGTTAGGGTGTGGAGCTAAAAGCTTCACCAAGGAGCACACTAAAACAATTTCGGGTTTACACAGTCACCGGTGTCGATCAGGAGCGACCGACGTCGGTCAGGAGTAGTTGGAGGAACGCCGACGTCGGCAGAGGATCGGCTGACGACGGTCACAAGCAAATAGGCAGGAACCGGCGTCGGTTACCTGGGCGTCCAGAATGCTATTTTCGAGGACAGAAGCGAGTGTTTGCATGATGAGTTTAAGTCTTAGTCTTAAGTTCGCGTTTCTATTATTAGCAAGATTATTTTTAGAGCCCTTGTTCAAGAGGCTTAACTGTTGGTTGTAAGTGCATGCTCAAGTTTCCTAATTCTATATGTAGGAAAGATCTTCTTAGCTTAGTGTGTGAGTATGAGTAGAACATTGTGAATGTTTGAAGGACAGTACAGAAGTTGTATCAATCTAGGTTGTTGGAATTGATTGTACTTGAGAGAAAGAGAGCTCTTGAGGAATAGAGATCTAGAGAGAGATCTTGTGCATCTGAGAGAGGTGTGGAAGAAAGAAGTTTCTTCAATTGTATTCCTTTTGTAAAGAGTTTAAATAGAAGTTTTCAGGGTGGTTTCTTGTATCTCTTGTTCTGTGCTATTTATCATTCTAGTTGCTTATCTATCTGATTTATTTCTGCGTTTATTTCTTTCACAAGTGTAATCATTGTTGGTTGATCCCCAACAAAAGCCTCTAAAGGCTGGTTGGTTGAAGAACACACCAAAAATTCTTTAACTCTTTGGACAAAACTTGTTCTAGTTGGTCCCACTGGGCGTGCCAAAAACTATTGATGCAGTGGATTGCACCATGGGTAGGAGGCCAAGCTCCTGCCTTCCACACGTAACAATGAAAACTCCCCTCTTGCCTGTGGGCTTAGAAAAACTAGGGGGAGAGTCTCTAGATAAGGGCTAGCTCCCTTCGATGTATCTTTTAGGTCCTAGATTCCCTACTACTAACAAATAAATGAAAAAGGGGGGGGATGAAAAGGGAGAAGGATGCTGAAAGCAGAACCTAAACCTAAACTAAAAGGTGATACACCAAAAAAGTTGATCCACTCAGCCTGAACATACACTTTTCACCAAGAAGAAGCTGTCATACACTTCATCTGATGTGGGAAACTCTTCTGTATCAGTGAGTCAAGGGTCTGTAGAGATACAGGGAGGAAGAACTATCAAAGGTGTTCTAAGACATACTTTGGCAGCCTATTCACATGCACCTATATTCCTGCTGTAGACACTTCTGGCAGACTTGCAGAAGAAGAGACTTCACAATGCACTAGACATGTTGGACTCATTCTGTGAAAGCATAAAATAAAATGACTTAACACAAAAATAAAACATAGACATATGCATGAGTGCAAGTTCAAATGGAGGTAAAAATTGCTAAGTCTTGATTCAAGGTAAAATCTGACAGAATTTTGCCTTACAAACCCAAAGATTTTTGGGCAGAACTTTACCTTATAGCTAAGAGATCCCTTCTCAAAATGATAAGTTTAAAATATACAGAAAAGGAGAAGAAGTAAAGGCACCCCTTTTGAAAAAAAACTTTTGGCACCCTCTGAGAAGTGGCCAATGTGCGTTGAGAGCATCGGGAAGAGGAAGTCACTATTGTTGATGTCATTCTTCTAGAAGAGGCCTGCTCGAACCATGCTGTGTAATCTCTAGTCTTGACTTTAGCATTCAAAAATTAATGTGAAAGCACGGGCCATGCCTCTTTTTTTGCAAACAAGACTGCTCTTTCTAAATATTCACGCGATTTGTCTGCTCATTAATGCAAAGTGGAGAAAATAGGCCACACCGCTTACTATTTGCACCATTTGATGACCACTTGGCGAGCACTATTCCAACTACAAGAGTAAATCCTTGAGTTGACACCTCTCTTTTCCACCTAGACTATTTGTCCATTTTTGCACTTTATCTCTTCCTAGTTTTGTCTCTTTCTGGCTCCTTCAGCCCTCGAGGGCTATCTTCTTCGCGGGTCACTGAGTTCCTTGGGCTCTTCTTTAAGCTTTTCAAAATCAATGGCTATTTCACCTCCTTAAATTTGACTTCTGTGCACCCATCACTATTTGAAAACCAATAGCTAGTTCACTGTGCTTGATTTTGACGTCTTCAGGCCCGTCACCCTTGGAATTTCTTCGGTCTTTTCCCTTTGTTTCAGCATTTTCTGCTCCAATCGGGCTTTTGATTTGGACCCTCCCGAAGGGAAGGTGACCCTTTGGCTTTGAACAAGTTCCCTTCATTTTGGCCGAGAGTCCCCCATAAGGGCACTTTCCCTTCGGGGTCCTTTGGCTCCTTGGTCTTGAAATCCTTCGGACAAAATGCCTGAAAGAATTCCTTCAGACATTTTGTCTGAAGGATTTCTTCCTTTGCTTTTTGCTTATTTCTTTGGGTCTTTTCACTCGGCCACTTTTCCCATGGATTTTTTCTCGGCTACTTTTCCCACAGACAAAAAGTCCGTAAGAATTGTTTTGATCACTTCATTTGACTTTCGGCATTTCTTCGGGTTTTTCTCTCGTGGCCTTTTCTCTAAATTTATTCAGACTTTTTGTCTGAAGGAATTCCTTTGGACAAAATTCTGAAAGAAATTAATTTATGGCATTGCCTTGTCCTTTCATGGTGGGATTTTCTTTCGAAGAATATCTTTAGACAAAAAGTTTGAAGGAATTCCTTCAGAGATTTTCTCTGAAGAAATTCTCTTCTTTGCCTTAAACAAATTTTTGTAGGAACTTACCTTTTCGGCTTTCTCTTTGGCCTCTTTACAAATGTTCTTTACCCTCCGCAAGGGCACTTGAGTTTGGAACTGCCCTCCACAAGGGCACTTGGAATGGTCCATTTTTTGCCTAAGTGGGAACTTGTCTCTACCTGCAGAGTCCATAGAAATAGGCCTGTAGAGTTCATAGAAAGTTCCAAACTTGTGCAAAATAAAAAAATGAACTGGCTCAGAATAGCAGGGGAAAAAGGGGGGACCGATTTTGGCCTACAGGACCAAAATGGTCAACAAAAATTAATAAGAAATATCAATGCAATCAAAAATTTGATGATGATGATGATCTATTTCAAGATAAGACATATTTGGGGTGTCTGTATGACCTCCATTACATGGATTGATGACTCAAAATACACATCATGGGTTTCAACACATATATATTATGTCATTTTTTATGCTATACCTTTGATTTTTTCTTTTTTCCTCATTTAGTTTCTATATACATAGTCATGTAATTGACAGTTTTATGACATATTTAGAACTCCACTCTATATGATATAGTTGGACTTTCAAATCTTACTTGTTGGAAATAAGCATTGGATTTATGCCTCATTATTTTTGGGTATCCTCTCATGTATATTATTTCATTCTCCTTTCGACACTTAGTCTGTCACATTTATACATTGATGACTATTATGATTTACTTATAACATACATTCTTATATACATTTACACTAGTCATCCATAAATATAACACTTCATAGATACATTATTTACTTTTCTCTATGTATGCAATATTAAAAAAAATAAGACAAAATCTAAAAATGTACAAACATTTATAAGAGACAAAAAATAAAAAATTTGGGCCTTATCTTAGTCATACTATGTGTATCATGCTTATTTTACCTATCTTAAAGGTTTTACTCATGTTTCTATATGTGCTTCTCATGGTTACTTTACTATGTAAGATGTGGGATATTATGGTTATATATGGTTTTTGGCTCATTTTATTCACTAAATATTAATTTACATGGTTTCATTTTTACTAGTCCTTTATCTAGTTATTATATTGAGCCATTTTACATTGATCATGTATATTACATTCCCCTTTACATAGAGTATGCACATATTAATTGTGTACAATGATGTCTTTGTGAATATATATGTGTATCACTATTATTTTAGATGAGTATATTTCATATCACTTGTCTTGGGATCGATATTTATCTATACATTACACCTCAGTATTATAGATACATAAAGTTGGTATTAAACATTTGACACTATCAGTTTTGACCAATCCTTAGCATGCATGACTTGTGCTTAAAAATTATCTCTTGATAATATTCTCTCTTAGTCATTCACTTAGTTATAGGCTTGGACTTCCTAATTTTTTTTATCATAACATAAGATATCTCCCTAAGCTATGATGAAATAGTTAATTATCCTAAGTGGACTATCATTGTTTCCTATTTCTTGGATGGCTCTGACCACAATTAGATGGATTCAGTTACTAGAATTGTCTGCCTTGACTAGACCGATTCATGCACTCTCTAAAAAACATTTTACCAAATTAAATTTATTCATTTGGGTCATCCCACACATCTCTCATGTATGTTTGGAGGGTAATTACCCAAATGTTTAACTATATAAACATTTCAAGCCTAAGCATATTCCTATCTATAAAAAATTTATCTTTACATTGACACATTGAGGAATACACCCACAAACCCTTGAGTCACTACCATAAAGCATCCAAGATTAAAAACTCTAAAAGGAAAAACCAAAAGGCTAAGTATGAATACTATTTCAAGTCTAAAATCAAAGGTTTTCAAGTGTTAAAATCTACATAGGAGTGCACTACATACTTTAATATCATTGTTGATCATACACAATTAATTGTGAGAACTATGTGTAGTTTGAACCATATTCAGAGTATTTGAATGTAGGAAACATTCAACCACTTAGGAAGGGGTGGTTGAGATCATCTCAACTGATACTACCTAACATCTCTTTATAGGCAAAATAAGTATCAAAAGTGGAGTTAGGGTTTCAAGGTAAATAAATATGAATCTAAACCTTCACACATTACCAAACCTTTAAATTTGAAAAAAAGACCTATTTATAGGTAGACATAGTGATCTATGGTAGAATAGTCTGACACTTTTCATATGGAAAAATTTAGTAGAGATCAAATGATTGTGATTACAATAGGCATCCAAGAATTACCGGATCTATCTTAATAAGTTTTAATAATCAATTCATAATCTGAGTGATCATAAACCCATTATAAAACACTTATGAATACTATACACTATCACAAACCATTAAAAAATTAAAATAAGATAAGTAGCCTATCCTCTTGGTCATTTCTATTTATATAAAATGCACTAAATCAATCATACTTTGTCTTTTATATTTATATATTTAAGATATTATCCTTAGAATATTCATCAATGATAATTGAAAATGCAGAAATAAAGAAATCAATACACAATATTATCTCTCAAGATATAAAATACAAATGAGACAGGAATTTTAAAGTGAAAAACTGAACATATCATATAAAAACTCACATGATATTATAAGAAATCTTTTTACCAAAATATCAACAATTATAATTTAGAATTAAGAGCAAATTGATAAGAAAAGAGAGATATAAGTTTCTAGCAAGGAAATGAGGAGAGGAGGACTATTTTATAGAGATAGATAAACATAATGTGAGTTACAAAGAATTTCATGATTAACTTATAAGCCTTATTTATGTGTGTCACTTGTGGCCTAGTCCTTTAGAAAGTGAAGAGAGATGTGTGCCAAATAGGGGAAGGGTTTAGTTATGCAATTAACTCCCAAGTCTTAAAGATAAATAAAGAGGTGAGTGACACCTTATAGAATCTAGATTTATGTGAATTTATACTTCATATAAATAAAAAATTTACACATATAAAGGAAACTTAGGATAAAATAAATTATCCTAAATAAAGGGTAATCCTAACACCCTCCCTCAAAATTTATTTAGGGGTTTACAAACAAATAAGAAGGGAGGAAACATTACTAATTCACCCCTTTGATGGAAACTTCATTCAATCCTAACATATTATAAAAGAGTACAAACTTTTCTTTACATAATATTTTAGTAAAAATATCAACCATTTGTTGTTGAGTAGGATAGAAAGAGATAAAAATTTGATTATCTTCAAGAAGTTCACATTGAAAGTGATGTTGAATTATAATGTGCTTGGACCTTGCATGGAAAATATTAGTTTTTACTAAGGCAATGACACTTTGATTATCACCAAAAATTGTAGTCAAATGGTGGTCCAAATTAGTAATAAGTCTTCTAAGTCAAATAACTTCTTTGACAGTATGATTCCTAGATTTATACTCAACTTTCATGGAAGATAAGGATACAGTAGTCTACTTTTTACTATTCTATAAAATTGTGCCAGAAACCAAAGAAAGTAATGGATCTACAATCATTAAGATCACCAACCCAATTGGAATCGAAATAACCTGCCGAAGAGAAATTGCTATTTAAGGTATACTCGATGACAAAAGTTAGAGTACATCTAATATAACAAAGAATTACTTTAGCACATTTAAAATGAGTAGCTTGAGATTTAGACATAAAATCAAAAACCCATCTAATAGAAAAAGAAATATTATGACGAGTATGAGTAAGATAATTCAAACTACCAACTAATTGTCTATAGAGAGTTGGATGAATAGTTTCATTTTCCATGTCATTAAGTAGTTTGACACAAGTTCACAAGGGGTAGTAAAAGGTTTGTAATCTAACATATTAAACCTAGATAACAATTCATATGCATATTTAGATTGAGAAATAGAAATATTATATTTCTTTTGCCAAATTTGAATGCCTAAAAAATAATGTAATAGATCCAAATCAATCATTTCAAAGGTATTATTTAAAGTATTTTTAGCGTAAGAAATCTGTGAACTGTTACTACCAATTATGATTAAGTTATCAACATACAAAATAATGATAACTATGTCATTAGAAGTGTTTTTGACAAAAATATTAAGATCATTAAAACTATGAGTAAAGCCTTGAGCTATGAAAAATTGATAGATTTTAGAATACTATTCTCTAAGAGATTGTTTCAAACCATAAATAGCTTTGTTTAACTTGAAAACAATATTTTCATTACCTTTATTAATAAATATATGGGGTTGGGACATGTAAATTTCTTCATGCAAGTCACCATTTAAGAAAACACTCTTAACATCTATTTGATAAATAGGCCGATGCATGTGAGCATCTAAAATTAAAATAACTTTAATTGTGGGCATATTAACAATAGGTACAAAAGTTTTATTATAGTCAATTCCTTCAATTCGAAAAAAAACCTCTAATAACTAGTCTAAATTTATATTTTTAAACAACCATTTACAACTTACCAAATGATGTCCTTTAGGGAGAGGGACTAAGTCCCAAGTATTATTATAAATCAAAGAGTTGTATTCATCATGCATTGCTTTTTTCCAATGAGGGTGGCCTTGATCTTGTTTTAGTGTTGTAGGATCATTATTGTTTATAAGTTTAATCATCAAAGCATAATTATAAAATTATTGCCTAGTTCTACGAGTATCATTAAGATCTACATCAATTTTAGAAGCTTTTAGAGTATTCTTATCCCACTTAGGCATAGCTTTGGGTGGAGAAAAAATATAAGAAGGAGAAGAAAATTTAGGAACAACATCATTATGAACATTACTTGATTGAAAATAAAAAGAAGTATAAATTATATCAAGAGAATTTGAATTAGAAGCACAATCAAGTACACTATTTTCAACAATTCTAATATCCTTTTTAATCTTGATTTTGTTATTTTGGGATCACACACCCTATAAGCTTTAGATGATTCATCGTAACCAACAAAGATAAAAGTGTTTGTTTTAGAATCTAACTTATTTTATTTTTTTGTGAGAATATGAATAAATGCACCACAACCAAAAACATGTAAATAGTTTAAATTAAATTTTCTACTAATCCAAGCTTCTTTAGGTGTAATATTTAAAATAGATTTAGTGGGATTCCTATTTATTAGATAGACAACACAAGACAACTTCAACACAAAATTTATAATGCATATTTTTAACATGCAACATACACCTAGCTATTTCAATGATAGTCTTATGTTTACATTCAACAACACCATATTGCTCAGTTGTGTAAGAAACACTTTTCTCATGTTTAATACCATGTTACTTATAGTACACATAAAATTATTTTTAACATATTCAGTTTCAGTATTAATTCATAATATGCATAAAGAATAATGAAATTATTTTTTAACAAAGGCATGAAACTCAATAAAAGTATTTAAAACTTGATCTTTAGTTTTCAAGAAGTAAATCCAAACTCACCTAGTACATTTATCAACAAAATTTAAAGCATAATTTTCACCATTAATATAATGATTTTGCATAAGGCCTAAGATATCATTATGAACTAAATGAAACTTTTCATGAGCATGTTAAGATTGATTCTTAGGAAAAGATTCTCTACGTATTTTACCATCCATACAACCACTATAATAAAAATCAATGGGAGGAATTTCAGGTAAACCTTACACTATTTTAAATTTATTTATAAGTGTAATACTTTGGTAATTGATGTGACCTATTATTTCATGTCATAAGTTAGCATCATTAAAAACAAGCAAAGTATGAGAATAAGAGGAATAAGAAAATCCAGTAAATTTAAATAAATTATTATTGTCTGAAAAAGTAATGTAATTACTTGAAAATATTGTTTGATATATTTAACATAAAAAGTGTCATTAAAGATTCTAATTTATAGTCATATTTGTATAATTGCAGAATAGAAAGTAAATTCAATTTTAAATTGGGAATAAACAATTCATCATACAATTCACCACTAGAGATTTTAACAGTTTTTATGGCTTCAATATTTCAAGAAGCATGATTTGTAAGACTTAAATAATTTTTAGAAATATCTAATTTCAAATAAGTAAATAAATTTATATATGTTGAGTAGCACCATAGTCAACAATCCATTCAATAGGAGAAACATGCAAAGCACAAGTAAAAACAATTCTAGTATTAGACTTCTGTTTAGATTGAGTCTTAGTGTTACTAGTGTCAAAAGTATCTTTGACCTTAAGATTTTTGCTTTTAATATCATGTTTCTTTTTAAAGTAGTGATATTCATCATGAGTATTTTTATCACAATAATTATACTTTAACTTTTTCTTAGATTTTTTGTTAGATTTTATCTTTTTTGTCGTGTATTATTGGAGTTAGCATGTTTTTTGTCATTCTTGTGTTGGTGTTTAGAAACAAAAGCATTTTAATTAGTATTAAGACTAACACATTAAATTAACTTGTGTTTCTATTGTTGAAAATATTGAGGCAACCATTTTTTCATGATAATATGAATTAAATTCACATATAAAAGTTTAATGCCTAAGCCATTTAACTGAGAATACAAAGAGTGAACATTAATAAAAAAATCATCCATAATGTTAAAGTCATTATACTTTAAATTAGTCAATTGATATTGAATTTGAAATTTACAAGATTCATTCACGACGTCATAAATAGATTTAAGTTTAGACCAAAAAGTGGATGCAAAAAGACAACCATCAATGTGCACATGTAATTCAGAGGTCATGACCATGCCAATCAATCCTAAGGCTTCATCATTTTTAGCTTTCTATTTTTCTTGAACTTTAGTAGTGGTAATCTTTTCATTAGGTTTGGGGTTCATGCCATCTATTATGCATACAAAGTGTTTAAAAGTGAATATGTATTACATATGTAATTTCCATAAATGATAATTGATGGACGTGAGTTTAAATTTTGGTAACAATTGAGTCATTGTGCTGCAGAATCTCACCCAATACCCATAAAATGAATAGGCAATAAAAAAATAACTTAAAATGAAAGAGGCATGATGAAGGGACAAGAAAGCCAAAAAAAATGAGACTTATCCAAAATCTAAAAGAAATATAGGTAAAAAAATAAAAAAATGTACAAAGCAAAGCCACGCCACACTACTATGTAGAATCTAGACAAAACAACCCCAAAAAAAACAAGGGCAATGCAGGTCCACATAAATGGGATGAACTGACAAAAATAAAAAAAACCTCAGAATGAAGAGAAAGAGATCTAAAAACAAGATCTAATATCTAGAAAAAAGAAAAGAGAGTGTTCAGAATTTAAAATAAATATGATATATAAATATTTTCTTACTGTTACACATAATAAAATGCTTAGAATTTAAAACAGAGCTAAAATAAATATTTTATTTGCCTTGAAAGACAAACAGAAAAAAATAAAATACATAAAATGTAAAAACAAGTGAAATCTAATATATGCGAAAGAAAATAAAATTATCATAATTTAATAGTAATTTGATATAGATATTTAATTTTCTAAAAGGATAAAATAGAAAATAGGATGCTTAAAAATAAATGAAAAATTGAGATATATCTATAGAAGCGTAAAAGTAAGATTATTAAAAAAATGATCAATAAAACTAGAATATTAAAAAATGTATATTTTTTGGCTTGGTTGCCTAAAACAATGATAAAAGAGAAATGCCTATTTGGAAGGTCTCTCAAAACCAAGTGAAGAATTGTAAATAATCCTTTGAAGTAACCTGCAATAATCGATTAGAGAACAAAAAACTTCAAGAAAAAAATGAGAGGAAAATAGATTTGAATAGAGAGCAAGGGTGGATCCCTTACAAAAAATATCTAAAATATCTCCCAAAACTGCACGCTTCCAAAAAAATGTCAATAATATGAATGTAACTCTAATACCATGAAGGGATTATCTCAAGAATATTCATCAATGATAAATAAAAGTTTAGAAATATAAAAATCAAGAATCAATATTACATCTCAAGGTGCAAACCACAAATGAGACAAGAATTTTAAAGTGGAAAACTGAATGTATCAGAAAAAAATTATGTGGTCTTATAAGAAAACTTGTCACCAAAATATCCGGAAGTATAATTTAGAAGCAAGAATAAATTGAGAAGAAAAGAGACAGCTATAAGTTTTTAGTGAGGAAATGAAGAGAGGAAGGCTCTTTTATAGAGATAAAGGAAAGTATGGGAGTTACAAGGAATCACATGATTACCTTACAAGCCTCCTTTGTGTGTGCCGCTTATGGCCTAGTCCCTTAGAAAGTGAAGGGAGGTGTGTGCCAAGTGGGGGAAGGGGTTACTTCTACAACTCATAATTACTAAAGGGGATGAAAGAGGTGAGTGAGATCTTATAGAATCCATATTTATATGAATTTATAATTCATATAAATAAACATTTTACACACATAAAGGAAACTTAGGATAAAACAAATGATCCTAAATAAAGGGTAATCCTAATATATGCTTAATCTAGACATAGATTATATAATTTGAATGAGTCTGAAGTTATATCTTATTTAGAAAAATAAATATAAAAGAAGTTAAAATATATTTGTGAACCCTTCATTTCTTCAAGTGTGGAAAACCTTAGGTTTTCTTTAAGATTTCATTATACCTTTTTAGGGTTTCATATTTGATTTCTAGATTTTGATTTCCTTCTTGTCACATAATCATAATGGAATATGCACTTAATTTGGATGATAGTTTCAATGATGTATATCAATATAAATTAACTCAATATCTTCAAATGAATTCACATCTACTTGGTGCATTGTTACATATAAGTAGAGATGAATCAAAATAAAATGATATATTTATCACATTTGAGGAACAACATGAGTCTTACAATGATACTAATTTTCCTTTCATATGTACACATTTTATAATGTGTTCAAACCACTACTAATACTACTATTCATATATCTACACCTATGGTTACACATGTGATTTCCCCCCATGGTGTTAGGCCAACACAAGGTTTCCTTAAGATTTATGTTCCTATCCCTACTCAACATAATTTTGTACCACTTAGGGTTGTTATTAATAATATCAACACATGATAATGTAATTAAGCATAAATATAATGTAGATCAATACAATATAAGAGGTATTGGTGGGCCAAATGCCAAAAGATGAAATATATTCATAATTAAAATAATACCCTTAAGGTATAACAACACCATAAAATATTCCTTTAGGAATAAATAACTCCACAAGATCTCCCAATATGAGAATGCCTCTTTGAGGGGACAACCTCTAATATGCTTCTAAGAAATAAAATACACTCCACTTACACGATATCCTTTACAATGATATTCATCTCCTTTATATAGACCTATATTACTAATAATGGATTGATATACACCAAATCCCAATGTAGGTTGATATTACCCAATGTAACTAATTCCACAAGTTACTCATTTGACCCATACAACTAAGGGGGATGTGTGCCACATGATGGCATCTTCATCAACCCATCTACATTATAATTTCATATCCTTAGGTACTATAGACACTAAAACCTAGTATTAGACACTTGGAAATTTAAATTTTGACCTAATGTCACATTACATGACTTATGCATACACATATGGATCTTATACATCCTTTTCTTCTATCTGCATGCTTTCTATGGTCTAGCCTTTCTAATTTATTATCGATCACCTATAATAATTCCACATTACATGCCTAACATGTTTATTATTATACTGAGACTATCTCCAGATCATTAAATTAGTATCCCTATATCTTAGATAAGTTGATAAGACTCAGATACATGTGAAATTATGTAGACGTCTAACTATGGTGGATTCATCCCTATTCCAATCAATAGTCATTTTTAAATTTAAAATCACCTTTAAGGATTAGCTTGTATGTTTTGCATGTCAGTGGTGTGAGAAAGTACTCAAAGAGTCCCATATAAATACATAATATGTCTAATTTTATTTGATTATCTAACACTCTTCAAAGATACATTAAATCACTTGCACATTCAAAGCGACTACTCTAAAATTTTTAATTTATAAATTAGTGACAAGAGTATGTCTTGGCCATGTTTGAAACACCTAAGCCAAACCAAGTTTATCATTTTCCAAGTGTCAAAAGATAGAACATAGGTTGCATTAATTAAATGATCATTATTACACACATACACCTAATGGGGAGAACTACACATGGTTTTAGATTTGTAAGTAGTTCTCAACCAATCATTGGGGAGTGGTTGAGGTTATCTCTACTAACATTTTCTCCCTTTTGTAGTCTCAAACCTAGTTTCAAAAATGAACCTAGGGTTTCAAAAAAAAGGGAAAAAATGGACACAATGCATGTAGTGAGCCTTGATATTGCATGTAGAGATGAATTACAAGTAGGTGTGACATATTATAATGAAAATAAGAGGCACTATACACATAATTGAATTTTAAAAAATACATATGTTATCATCCAGTGCATGAGTCCATAAAATAATTAATTCATTTGAGTGATTCTTGATACCTAGTTCCTAATTCGAGTGACCCTAGATCTAATTTTCAACCTTTATGTTACCTACATTTAGTCTCACACCTGAACAAAATATTGAAACTCAATGTATCTCAATCCCTTATGTCATTTCTATTTATAGAAAGTGTAATTGTTCAAATCATATTCTACCTTTTGCAATTAGATTTGTGTATTATTGCCATACTTTATATAATCTAAATAGTTCAAAGTTTTACACTTATTTAGGTTCATATAATAAAAATAAGATAAAACATATTGGCGAACCCATATTTTTCTTAGAACATAGAAAAACCCTAGGTTTACCTTAGGGTTTCATCCATCTTTATAGGTTTTAAAATTTTGCCTTAGGGGTTTAGACCCGATTTCTAATTTCTAATACATTAAAACAAAAAATCTTTTTTATCCTAACCCTGCCTTTTATATATTTTCATGATTTCATTCTATGCAATCTAACAAGGCTAGTTCTATTATCCCTCTAAGGTGAAGTGATAAATTAGGCGCTTTACATATTGTGCATTATTAGATACCATTGGTTCCACTAAAATGCCTAAAATAAATGAGATGAATTTTCATTCTTTTTCACCTTCTTTTTTTACAAATATTGTTAATAGATACCTAAAAATAGAAGATAATGTTGTTATTGATGAAATCCATAATTTAGAATACGCTAATCAAGATAATCATGAATACCAAAATATAATCCATCTTGACAACTTTAATGGGTTAGATATTATATAAGTTAAAATATTATCTGATTTTTTAAATCAAATTTATCAACAATATCAAGAATTATATAAGGTTTTAAAATCAATCCTAGAAGCTAAATCTACACAAAAATCTGAAGTTGCCACATATAAGGATTAATATGATCTCTTCAATGATATCCATCAATGACAAGGCTTAGTCTCCTTGTTAGAAACTTTCCAAATTGCTAAGGCATAGTCTCTTCATTAGAAACTTTATAAAATGATAAAGCTTAATATCCTCATTAAAAACTTACCATGTTATAATGTTTTTGTTCTTTTCTTATTTTTATAAGTTTCCATGTGATTTCCTTCTTGAAACTTCTTTATTTTAGATGCATATTTTTATTCATATATAAGACCAGATATAAATAAGATTTTAGGATATTTTATAAAGAAATATCGTGCGCTCACATCCATTTGTATCAAAGTCATGTGATTGTGGATTTCAGTATAGTCTTCTAAAATATTTTGGTTGACCTTTTCTTGATCCCTCATCTTATGTTACCATAGATATAACCTCCTTGAGGAGTTCCTATGGTTTTCTTATTTATATCTTCATTTTCAACCCAAAGATCTAACCTCCTTAAGGGTTTCCTCCTATTATCATTGTTAGATATATATTCTATTTTTTAATCTTAGATTCTACATTATGAATCTTTATAATTATAGTCACTAAAATTAATATTTTATGCTAAAATAATGCACTTGTGACCACTCCTTATGCACACATAAACTATGTTCAATTCCATAGTTCCAAACCATTATTCCTCTACTTTTATATAGATGAATCACTATCTTTAGGAAATATTATGCCAAATAGTCCTATTATTCATTCCATGCATCCTAGACTCACTATTGGACATATTCACACTTCCATTTTAGTTATCTTTACTCCTTAGATAAGGCTACTCCTTCAGAATAATCATGTTGGTTGGTAGTGTCTGAAGCCATTAATTTCATCCTCCCACCAAATAACATCTAATTTATCAAATTAAAACTCATCTAACATATCATCCTACACGTTTCACAATCCTCATTCGAGTAAAACCCTAAATTATTACTATATAAGCACATTTTCTATTCATTTTCTCATTGGTTGGCAAGAGGCTTCCATTATTGTAAATATTCTAACTGCACATTAATAGGAAAATACCTATTATTACCAATTATAAGTCCATACAACCCAAGTATCCCTAAGCTAAGTCTTAATACTCCAAAAAGATCACAACTTAGTGTTTAATCACTTAATTACATCAATATATCATTTACATATAACATTACATCAATATTTCACACATGTTATAGTAGTATATGAGAACGACATGAATTTTGATCCCTCTTCAACATATTGGTATGTAAGTAATACTCAACACATGGGGTGTTGAGGTCAAGCATAAATTCAAACTCTAACCCCTTTTTCTCATTTTAATGAATTTATTTCTCATTCTTATTGAGCTAGGGTTCCAAGTGAAGAAGACACATAATGACTTCTATAATGAATCGAGTGACCCATAATATACACATAAAACCTACAAGTGAAGGTACATTGACATGAATTCACATAGAGGGTAAAAACTCTAATGGATGTCCATGCCCCTACATATGATAGTGTATGACATCCTTATCTAAATAGAGTGACCTTGTCCAAAATTTAAATATATCCACGTTCTTGATTCACATCAAGTTCACATAGTCCCATAATCGATTATACAGACTCTGTTGAAAACTTTTAGATTCAAGTTCTAGCTAACTTATTTGTCTTTATTATTTTCCCATTTTAGTATATTTCTATAAATAATAAGTTACAAATTAATCTTGTATATTTATTACATATATTATAAAATTTTGATTTATTTAATATTTTTTCAAAATTAGATTAACACTTGCTTAATCCCCAATTTTTATAAAACATATTGGTGAACCCATCTATAGATTGAATATTGGAAACCCTAACCATCCATGTTGTTAGGGTTTATTTTCTTATTTTTATTATTTGTAATTGTTGTATTAGGGTTTTTAGATTGGGTAAATTCACTTTTAACAATAATCTTCCAAGTTTCTATTTCATATTTTTTACAATCTAAGAAAGTTGTTTCTACCTCTCTTAGAAGAAGTGTTAGACTAAGTGGTAATCACATTGAACATATTCAAATTCTAGTTGATAACAACATAATGGAATAATTAGTTACTAAATTTGATGATACATACAAAAGACATTTAAAAGGGTTTCTTTCAAAGAATATAGATATGCAAGATGTTTTTAAAAATAATTAAATTAAAAAAATATAAAACATCTAAAGGCCAATCCTCTAAGGCTTCCACTACTATGAGTTCTATTCCTTTATCTACATCACTTGATACAACTTTCATACCAACATATACTATGGGGGTAACCCAAGGGCTTCAATAGATCAATATGTCAATCTCTACTTAGTCACTTGTTAAACCACCTTTAGTTAGAACACATTCTATTCCTGATGCACAATCCCTTATGTAAACTATTCCAACTCTATAAACTAAGGTGTTGGAAATGAAATAAAGTGATTTGAAATGTATTCAAGCACATTCAAAAAAATTATTGCATACTTTATTGGCTCAAAATATTTCAGCATATCCTCTACCAGTTGGTTTTGTGGCACCTAATATTACATTATATGATGTAAAAGGTGACCTCGAGCAACATGTGAGAGTATTTCATGGTATGTGTTTGGACTATGAATCTAATGATAGGTTGTGTTTACCAAATTGACTATCTAGTCAATTTAGGCCAACCAATATAGAAAAAAATTCTATTAGAGGGTTTGTCATAAGTCATTTAGTGTTAACTCATGCTTTTAATAGTCTAACCATGGTCAATTTGGCCCCATAAGTCATTTCAAGTCTTTCTAAGGTCTTTTCAATAGCCAAAATAGTGCATTTAATGTATTATACAAATTTCTTAGGAATTAGACAAGCTTCAAAATATGATGTCACCTCATATGTGTCAATTATAACTTTTAGTAACTGTTTCAACTAACAAATTGGTAGAATATTTAGAAAATAAGTAGTTTTCTTGAAGAAACAAGAGGTTTTAGGCACTTGTATGACCTATGAGGAAGATTTGTACATGTGGTAAGGTTGGAGCATGACCCTTTAGCTTCTCTAACCCATCCCTATGTTTCTCTATCTTTGGAAAACACTAAAATGGCTCAAAACCTTCCCATCTCTCCATCACTCTCTTGGAAAGCATTCTAAAGTTCATAGATTTGTACTTGGTATGGTCAGCTAGAAGAGTTTCAAGTTTAGTGCTTCTGGGGAGGATAGTACATAAGTTGACCTTCATTTTCATAGCATGAGTTCAAAGATTGGGGAGTTGAGCTTTATGAACCATCTCTTAGAAGTTAGCCACTCCATTCTACTTGTCATTTCCCATACCCTATAGGTTTCCTCTTCTACTAAGGTGGTCTATATGGTCTAATTGGTGGAATAACTTCATGAGGGTCAAAATATCTTCCTCACCATATCTAATCTTACCCATATCCAATTGGCACATGTGGAGCACTATGACACTTCCATGTTTCCATTTGGATCTTCAAAGGAGTGTTTTTTGGTTTTGTAGATGAAGGTGATGTTTCCATGGTTTCAAGAGCTCATACATCTTTATGTTGATGTTTCATACCCTAATAAAGCTCGTGAAGTGTTGAGATAAATGTGAAAATCATATTGGTATAACAAAATGCATGGAAACCTTTGTTGTTTTGAAAGCAATGTTGTTTGTTTCCCAAGTTTTGGTTTCCATGTTACTATAGCAAGAGATATGAGGTAATAAAACACTTAGCCACAATAGAGCCAGATGGTCAAGGCTTTTCTTTACCATAGCCATATCAAGATTATCTTAATGATTTGTGAAGAAGGGTCACCATTGCTCATGCAAGTCTCAAATCAATATAAACATGAATGGTTATGTTTTCATTTTGGGGAAAAGTAACCTTAATTTCACCATATTAGGATTTCACCTCATTCAAAAGCTTGTGGATTGATCCATTTAGAGGTCACAATTGCCTTCCAAAGCTTGTGTTTCTTTGCAAAAGGGTGATGTGTTCATTTGAGAAAGTTTAAGAAGGATATCCAATGAATATAAGTGTATTGTCAAGATGGCATGGAGAAGGTAATTTCACATTATAATCTACAACAATTTCAAAGCTCAGATGGAGTCAATACACCTATAGGTGGCCTATAAGGAGGGTAAATTAGCAATGTGGATTAGTCCTTTTAATGCATATGTAGATACATGGGGGTAATAAGTGGAGTAAGTTTGGATGTTTGGAAGTGTTCAAAGAACACATACACATGGATTCCCTAAGATTTCATCCCTCAGCTACCTTGTGCAAATTTCCATTCTATACAAGTGTTGTAGCAAGCCTATAGCAGTGAGGAAGTGAACAAAAGAAATGAAAAAGTGAGTGGTGACTTGAATGGTACATAAATAGTGTTATCTAACCCAAATGTGGTTATATATGTATTAAATAAAACTTCAATATAGATGGTACATCTCATCTCAGTTGAAAATACATCCCAAGTGTATGGAGGAGTGTAGAAAAGTTTCAATTAGCAAAGGTCACACTTTGATGAGGGTAATGAACTCCTAGGAGATAAGGATGGATTATAAAGGGACTAACATGACTCATACATGACTCATTAGAGGGTGAAGTGCCTCATAAAGTTGGTGAGGGTGAGGATGGATTATAAATTTGTTTAGCTATTATAGGTCCTTAAAAGGCACTAACATGACTCATACATGCAAAAACAACCTATAGCCAACCTTCAAAGTGTCAAGAACACACACAACTATAAGTGGGATGAAGACAATTGGAGGGTGAAGTGCCTCCACAAGGCCAAGTGAGAATATCCAAGGCTTGAATATAATGATATAAACATTAAGTAACATGAGGATATAGAGAAAACAAGGCAAATACATCAAATTTCTCCACTTATGAGGTCAAAAAGGCCAATTTCACCGTCAACTCACAGGTACACCTTCAAAAGCTAGTTTTAAGTTTCATGCTAGTTAGAGGGGTAAATGAAGGAGTTAAGAGATGAAATTTTGTACAAGGGGTAATCATGACCTAAGGAATCCTCCCAAGTATTCAAAAGTGATGAAAAATAAGGGCCAATAATCTTTGTTTTTTCTCAGATATAGGCCACTTGTAGGGCTTAAAACTCGTAGATAAGAGAGAAAATGGTGAAAATTGAAGGTTAGGGTTGAAGTGGCTATCAAACACAAGTTGGGAAAGCTTGGATAAGCATGGAAAAACATGATTGAAGGATCATAAGGTGTTGCAACAATATTAGGTGTGATAAATCCATGAAAGAGGATCCAAAGCCACTAGGCCTACCTCAGAACTATGAACTCCATCAGTCCAGCTTTAGACTCCTACAATATAACTACAGAATCCATCAATACCCTAGGACCTGAAGGAAAGTTTTTGGAAACTCCATGATTATCAAACCCATGGAGTCATATTGTATTAAATTTGTATGGATGGAGTAGGGGACCAATTCTTTTGACACTTTCTTATGTTTTATAGGTTTTGGAGATGATCAAAGGATGATAATCACTTGAGATAATATATTGGGACTTGAATCAACTCCCCATGTCATTTAAAAATATCATAAATTGTCCTAAGTATCTCTACTAAGTTTCTCACTTCAACCAGTTCAGAATGAGAAAAGTGATCACATAGTGGAAAGAGTGGCAACTCAAATTTGGAGATATTTTAAGGTGTTTTGGATGGAGCTAAGCATACAAGGTGTCGTAACATGTGTCTTAAGACCCTTTGTATATATTAGTTAGGGAGAAGAAGGAGATGCTAAGGCCAAGTGTCAAGAAAGGTCTAAAAGGAGTGATCATAGTGATAGATGATGATTCTTCTTGTGCAAGATAATAAAAATGATTTAGAACACTTCCAATGTAGGTATAGGATTTCTTGTAACTTTCTCTTATCAGTGCAAAATAGACACTTTACCCTAGTCAGCGTTGGAACACCCAATGAAGACTAATGATGAAGGTAGTTTCCTGGAAGGTGTTTAAAGAGATGCTACACCAATTTTGGAAGAGGATGATTATTTGAAATGGACGCATATGCAAATCAATTTCTAAATCATTTTACACTTCACCTACATGCATTGTAACTGGTTTCCACCTTTGGACACATGTCCTTATGTCTCTTAGACTTATTTTTGCTCTCTTTCATTACAATTTCTATAAGTATAAGCCATTTTGGCCATTGTAAACTAATACCACATTTGGTATGGCAAATACCTATTGAAATAACATTGTACTTTACTTTTAAACATTGAATGCAAGTCTAATTCTGAGTTGTGAACATCTTTATCTAAGTGTGAGAGAGATGAATAGTGAATTTACGTGATAATTATCATCCTTTCTTCCTCTATCCTTCATGTTTAAGCAAGAGTTCTGATCTAATAGGTCATGTGAAGTGTAGCTAGGATACTAGGCTCCTCTTTGAACACGTTATTATCTCTATGGTGTGCAATCTTCCCCTAGATTAGTTGTCTTGTTGATTGTCTCAAGTATGTTACCTTCACATTGAATAACTTATGTTAGGATCCTTTAAGGCTTAGAGTTGGTCTTACAAATCTTTGTTATTTAATATAAGTATGATAGTTTGTAGGATATCTCTCGGTGAATCACCACTTTAGCATAGTCTTAATTCATGTAAACTTCTAACTCTTTCCCTATAAGCAAGCATTAGAGTAGTTTACAAGCATTTCAAAGAAGATCTAGTGAGCTAGCCCTCATAATATTAGAGATTCATCTCTCTTAAAATTTACCACAAACTTGAGAGATGACTCCATTTTGCATCAAATTGTAGGAGCTAAGTAAGGAGTTCTAGGGTGCACAATTTGATGACAACAGGTTATTGACCAAGTTATTTCTTAGAAGTTTAAAAGAGTATGATCTAAGATGGTTTTATGATTTAATACATCAGTCAATTCATGTGTTCAATACTTTGGTATATTTTTTCCTTACACATTTATCAATTAACATAAGTGAAAATATTTCACATGCTCATATTACTCAACTCAAACAAACATCCAATAATCCTATCACATAATATGTACTAAGGTATAAGGTTGTATTATTCAAAATAAAAAATCATATGGTAGATAAATAATTATGATACATAATTAAATAGAGTTTGTTTCCACCTCTACATGAATATATTATGTTTAATTAGTTTCTATAATTCATGGATTTATGACACATAGTCAAAGAAAGAGAGATTAAGTTTTTGGTAATCAATAAGCTAAAGTATAAAATCAACCTAGTTTATACTTCTCATGCAAAAAATCTAAGGAACCATAAAATGAGAGATATAATGACCATAAGAGTGATACAAAGGTAATAATGAATGAAATTTTAGAACCTACTCTTTGTATTGCATTATTTTCTCTTATAAGGAGAGAGTTTATCGACTTTATTGAATCTCCCTACAAGTTGTTAAAATTTTTATTAGAATATAACCTCATATCAATCCCTCCCATTAAAGAGGTTGATGTGAGCAAACCTCTTCCAAAAGGATATGATCAAAATAATTTTTATGATTTTCATAGAGAAACATGGCATAATACAAACATATGCATCAATTTGAGACATAGAGAAGATGATTTGATAGATGAAAAGATCATTGATGTGGGTACATTTGTTGATAGTATAAAGACACAACCAAGTGAGAGTAAAAAAATGAATATATTGAGTGATCCTTTCCTTAAGAATACTATTGGCCAATTTTGGCCCACATACAAAAGATTTCCTGAATGGATCAATTTTTAGAAGTCCTAGTATGGAGCAAGTTTTCTCAAAGTCTTAAAGGGTTATTCAAAGATTTAACAAATCAAAATATGGCATGACCAAGTCTAAGGGACCAGACCATCATAACACATCATGTAGAGATAAATAGATCAACCTAGTTACACATTTGATAGATGCACTTGAACATTCAACCAAGGTTAAAGAGTTGCATGGACATGGTGTTTTTCATGCCTTCAACATTCTCTACAAATACATGCACGGGGATGTTAAGTTCAAGCTAAAAAAATTAATTGTTTGGATTTAAGAATCCTTAATGAGTAAGATGTGCATGGGGATGTAAAATTTAGGCCCCATAAAATAGTCATTTGGATTTAAAATAGTAAACACAGAGTTAACAAGTGTATAAATCATGAAAGCTCGACAAAGATCTAATGGTGCATTATGACTGACAAAGCTAGTGGGTCTATGTAGATCCAATGATGTGCATAAATCATACCAAGGTATATCAATGATAAGCTTGTAGTCAAAAGGTTAGTGTATCCTAAATCTAAATGTAGAGATGACAAGTGTCAAGATTACATAATCTTAGATCAAATCTAACAACACACGAGAGAGGACAGTGTCAGTAGGTCCCAACTGATCAATGATACATGATCCATTGTACCAAAGGGGATTGATGACAAAAAAGAGGTAACATATTCATTAGATATTGGGAATTAATAAAAAGATTCCATGTGTTGAGACTATGACAAAAACTAGAAAAATCAACAAAGTGCATGCAAGTTATGCAAAAGTAGATCGATCACCATTGTTAAGAGTTAAATCCAAGAGACTTCAAATGGAGGTCAAATATGGTTTAGGTCAGACCAAAACAAATATCTCAAAGGGGCATATGCTATCATTAGAGTTCAATCAAGCATTATTAAGCAGACATAGTTATACATTCAAGGTGGCTAATAATGAAGCTCTATTTCCATTAAAGCTTAGATGTAAGATAGGTTTATTTAAACCTAATATAATATATAAAAAGCTATGTGATATGTGGATCTTCATCAATATATTGACTATAGGAAAACCAATAATTAGATTGGTTTTCAATCTATAGTAAATACGTATGTTCAGATTGGAGTAGAGGCAGGTTTAAAGTGTCTCATATTTTGACATGGTCATTTACTTGACAAGCAAGTACCTACAATAGCTAAAATTAGACTTAGGCATGGATATATCAAGTCCATGGATATGAGGACTTTGTACTCATAATGAAAGCAAGTGGAGATGGTGTAGAAGATAAAATCAAAGGGGTTCGGGGATTAGAGAGTACAATAGAGCATTTATTTCTTCTTAAAACCTTTTTATCCTAATTGGATCAAAGATGATTCAAAAATCAAGAAGGATGGTAGTTCAATTAATGATCTCAGATGGTGTGCTCCCCCTCTCTCTCCCCTTTCTCCTATATCTCTTATTCTTTTCCATTTGTAAACTCTCTCACTTTTGATAATAAATTATCTCTCAATCTTGAAAGATTAGAGACTCTCATTTGATAAGGTTAGACCCTATCAAAATTTGTATAAAAGACCTCTTAAATAAATATAGACTTTCTTTACCTATCTTTCCCCTCTAAATTGTGTGTAGCAAAGTTTGTGCATGATGGCATTATGAAAGAGAATCTTGCATGCCCATTTTCTTTTTTTGATCATTTCTAGGTGTCTTCAAGTTAGTTGCGTGTCTAAGTTGGTGTTATTTATATCATTAATGCAATATATTAGTGAGTCTTAAAACTCCTTTTTGCCTTCATTCAATGCTTCCTGATCCTAGTTTATGACACACTTATGCAACTGGCTAATTTTGTGAGATTGTGTGAGTTAGCATTATCTTATGATTCCTCAATGTTTACTTCATGCTTATGTGCGTTCTCATTCAAAAATGGTGCATCACTTGGTTAACTTTCTTAGGATCCCTTCCCCCCTTTCTAACCTTTTTCTTAGTACAAACATTAGTATAGGTTGATGAGGTTTATCAAAGTCTATGCAAGATTAAGCAAATGACATTCATCAATAATGGAGCCGAACACAAGTAAACTACTAATTATTTCAAACATCCTATAATATATTAGTTCATGCTCTCTAAATAAAAAATAATACATGAGTTTACATTTAAATATGAACTCTTTCCTATATTTAAGGAGATCATATCTCCTTAAATCTCTCACTCGAATCCCTAATATAACTCACAAACCTATAAACAATATATTGTTATAAATCATAACAATATAATCTAATCTATATTCATAATATTGTTTATAATAATATTACTACCAAATAACCTATTACTATCTACTTCACAATAAATATCCAAATTCACTAATGTAAAAGCTAATTCCTAACATTCCCACCCATAGTTTTTACATGGTGCAAAAACATTCATACTCTCACTTGTAATATGCTCACCTATTGTAGCATGCCAAACTATGTGGATCATGACCTTGATATAAAGAGAGCCTCACTCCTCCCATCGTTTTATAGGTTTACCATAAACCTTGACATGAATAATAACAACATCTACCTCCAAAAATTAGCATGAACATAATTGTATGCCATCACATACTCTTAGGTCTGCATACTACTGACATAATCTTGCTACATATGACCACTATTATGCAAAGGAATGCATCCTAAATTTACTTTATGTGACCATAATAGATGTGTCACTGAGGATTATCTCTATAAATAAGGTATTTGTGAGTTATCTATAGTAGCTACTCTCCTAACTATTGCCAAAACACTATTCACCTCCTATGGTTTTTTGGATCTCTACCACAAATCCTTTCAAGATCCATGAACTAAATTACATTGGTGTTTTTTGTCTTTTCATAATGTTTTCACATCAGGGAATCATGTTTGGAATTTGCACACAAATTATATATCTTGAATAGGTATATTCTTTTTCTCTTATTCTAAAAAACATAGCAAAAATGAAAAACACACCACACAAAATGTCACCACATCATTAGTGCAGCCCCATCATTAGCAACTGATGAAAGGTCACTAAAAGACCTCCTTTGTGTATCCTCCAACCTCTAGTGAATGATTTTGCTTACTAAGCTGATGGAATCATGAATCTCAATTTCATGTCACTTTGACTGAAATGGGGTCCCCCGCACAATACTGACACATTTGACGTTAAGATGTCACATACAAGCGATAATACATCCTTTTGATTTTGAATATTTTTTGACATTTTAAAAATATTACAAGACCCTTTACAAAAAAATGACTCAAAATGTTGTGTTGATATAAATGACATTAACCTAATTCACCTAAATGACTTTGACCTTTTGATATATAGACACTTTGGATTTTTGATATAGAACTGACTCTTAACAATAAAAATATTTTACATTATTGATTTAAACAATAATGACTATATTTTAAAATACACATGACATAGAACATACTTTTAATAAAAAATAATTAAATTTCTAAACTAAAAACAAGAAAAAAAGACAACCTAAAATTGACTAACCTTAAACCATAAGACCTACTAATATCTTATCAACATTAATAAACAAATAGAACTAAACCTAAATATTGTTGACTACCCATGTTAGCTTGATAGAATAGAAGAGAAATCAGGTGAGGTGTTTGGTCGAATGCATGGGATAAAACAGACACTTAGCAAAAAAGTGGTGATACATGACATGGAGATAGCAGGCTACACATCTCTAACTCATGCTCTTTGCTGACATAACATCAATGCTTCCCAGATTGGATATTATCCAAAGGATTTTGTGATTTGAAGTACAGTTAAATCAGAGATGAAACATGAGATATATAGAATAGAGATGTGTCCAATATCTATGTTTGGAATGGTGAGCTAGTTGTGAAGTCACTGACATATAGGATTGAGTGAGCCAATTTCATTTGGTATACATTGGATTTAGCTTTAGTGAAGAGGAAAAGAATGATTTGCATCAAACAATACATAATAGAATTCAAAAATCAAAACTGATGGTCATGCATAAATATAAGGATGTTTAAATGTGATTGATACTAGTGCAACACAAATCCATAATGCTTGCATAGAATATCTTAGAATTTTCACCCATGCATTTAGATCCTTTCCCTCTCATCCTACCTCTAAAATATACATACTTATAACATTTATCTCTCTCACAATATTTCATTGGTATGCCTTCTTTGATACCAAATGATGAAGTTTATTAGAGTATGTGCAAGATTAAGTAAATGATATTCATGAATAATGGAGCCAAACAGAGGTAAACTAATAATTATTTCAAACACCCTATAATATATTATTTCATACTCTCTAAATAATAAACAATATAGGAGTTTACATTTAAATAGGAAAACTCTTTCCTATATTTAAGGAGATCATATCTTCTTAAATCTCTCACCCGTCTCCCTAATATAACTCACAAACCTATAAGCAATATATTGTTATAAATCATAATAATATAATTTAATCTAATATATATTTTTAATATTATTTATAACAATATTACTACCAAATTTAACTACCAAATAACCTATTACTATTTACCTCATGGTAAATACCCAAATTCACTAATGTAAAAGCTAATTCCTAACATAGGTGATCCATCAGGAGGAAGCCAATCTTCTCTAGAGGTCCAACCCCACCATAGGTGACCCACATCCTGGGGTTATTCCCATAGTGTAGCTCAATTAGAAAGAGCCTGAATAACCCTCTCCAAGTGTGCAAATTGATGCTAAAATAGTTTATGGCATGCCTGATCGGACATAATTCAAATAATATTGGTCAAAGTTTGATGTTGGTTTGATCAATTTGTAGCAGTTATAACTTCCAAGAAACAACATTTGATGACTCTAAAAGAAGATTCAACATTTTGATAGTAGAGCAGTGACTACATCTCATGCCAAAGGTCACTACAAGTTCAGATTCTAGAGGTATTCCATTTGAATTCATTGAATTGCCTTTAAACTCAGTAAAGATATTAATATTTGCTAACACACACCCTTATAAAGGCAACTTTGTTCTTTGGACAATTTCAAGGCCTAACCTTGCAAGAAGATCTTTGTTAAACCCTTTTATTTCCATGATAACCCCTAGAGCTTTCCCCTTTATGGCCTTTAATGGCCAAAGTCCTTTGGACCTCCCTCCATATGATCTTATTCTAGTAGCAGCTCTTAAAAGTGTCCCTTATTTTGCTAGAAACCAATCTACAACCCCTTATGAGCACCTCATGGGCGTAGCTAATTTTTTCAATATTCATAATGTCAATGAGGAAAATGTAGCAATTAGGTTATTAGCCATCTCTTTCAAAGTTAAATCCATAGATTGGTATAGAAGCCTTGCTGCTAATTCCATTGACACATGGGATCAGTTAGGAGATGCTTTGTGTAATATATTTGAAGATAAAAGTGACCATTTGTCACTTGTAGAGTAATTAACCACAATTCAAAGAGCCCCTCATGAAGTTATTCAAGACTTCAACACAAGGTTATAAAAGACTTAGGACAAAATCTCAGTCTCTATTAGGCCAACTCTTAACTTTGTCTTCCTTTACTATTTAAAGGCCCTAAATAGTGACATTATAGTAATGATCCAGTCTGTGGGAGGAAACACATTACCAAATACATATGAGGTGGCAATTAGAGCAAAAAATTATCTAGTGTAGGTTGACAAGCTTACACCTAGACCTCCAATGCCTTTATTCCCTGAGATCAGCCCACCTCTTGTTTTTATTCCTCCCCATGATGTCATTCCTCTTGTGCCTACAATTGTTTCTATACCCTCACCTAAGCAAGAGAAGGCTTCTACTAGTCAATCTAATGATTCCCAAGAACAAAAGAATTTTCAAGAGCTTAAGAACATGTTCCAATCTTTGGGAAATGAAATAGTGAATGTTAAGAGGTAGAAAACTTTCAATAGGCCTCATCAAGTCTCATATCAACCTCAGAAAAAAAAACTTATCAATAAAATAGACCACCCTACAAAGGAAGCTTCCAATGCTAAGGCCAAGGTCAAAACCAAGAACAAGGCCAACCTAGCTATGTTAAGCAAAACAACTATAATCCAAATGTTGCAAGCACTTTCAACACTTTGTGCCCCATCCAAAAAAATGTTGCTCAAGAAGTTGAGGGGACTATGCCTTAGAATCAATCTTTTTGACAATCCATTATTCCAACCACTGATTTCACTCAAGCTTTTAATGATTAATGGCAACAAGCTACTAATTATGGGTATAATCAAGATCTTATGGCTCAAACATAGAGGTACCCATAATGAAAAAACTTGAAGAGCCTAAAAAAGGTCAAATCCATAATCAAGGACCAAGGTATTTGGGTGTTACAATGGTGAATTATAAGCAAGAAGAGTGTTATGTACTCTATCAATAGGCTACTTCTAACTAGGCATACATTCCAGTGGTGACAAATACAAATTTTAAATGAAGGAATATGGATGGTAACCAGGAAGTAGTCAAGGAGCCTCCTACCATTACTCCTTCAATATCAAATCCAAATGGACCTATTCCTATTCCAAGGGTTCCAATAGCTCCAAGGAATCAAAATTAGGGAAATGTCTTTATCCCTCAAAACTCTCAAACTCAAGGTGTAGTTGTGGCTTCCAAATCACAACCAAAGGTTGGTGGTTCACCCATTAACATTGTGGAAACAATGAAAAGGTTAAATATGAGTGTGCCAATGTGGGATAAGCTTTCCATGCCTATTCAGGTAGACATCCTCCAAGAAGGGTTGTCAAGAATCAATGTTTTTGAGAAACAACCAAGCAAAGAAAATGTGGTTCTCACCAATGCAACCAAAGGACCTAGTGAAGGGAAATTAAGTAAGATGGTAAAACTTACTCCCTTATAAATTTTAGTAATCATTGATGACTCTTTAGTACATAATCTCTTGGTAGATAGTGGGGCTAGTACCTTAGTAATGCCAAAGTCCATAGCTGATCAACTTGGTCTAAAATATGAGCCCTAGTCTAAAGGAGTTTTACAACTTGATGGTTCTTCCACCAAGCCATATGTTATCATAAGATACCTCAACTTGACCCTACATGCTTGTCATAGTGTCCATTTTGCTCAAGATGTGTTTATTCTATATGTGCCTCCTCATTTTGCATTATGTTTATCTAGAGAATTCATAACAAAGATTGGAGGTTACCTAATAGAAGATTGGTCATACATGGTAATTAGAACAAGATAGAAAACTAAGGTATCTGTTAAGGTTGATCCCATTGCATAATTACACATAAAGCCTTATGAGATAGATAACATAAACCTCAATTGCACCATTATTAATGAGGATGGACATATGGTTGGTCAAGAATTAAACACTCACCTTGAGGAGATAGCAGACATGTTCTTGGATGAACTATGGAATGACAATCATTTAGTTGATCCCTTGGAAGGATTTTAAGAAAGGGACATGGGTGTTTAATACTTACATGAAGAAAATCAGTCTATGCCATCCCTCATTGGACCTCAAGAAGATCCTAATGGCTAATGGAGATTGCTCTTTGATGGTTCAAGGAGCAAACATGGAGTGGGTGTAGGTGTAATGCTAGTATCCCCCTCAAATGATAAGTATGTATCTTATTACAGGTTCTAATTTAGTTACTCGTATAATGCAATAGAGTATGAGGGCCTTATCCATGGCCTTTAATGGGATAATAAGAGAGGAATCATATAATTACAAGTTTATGGGGACAATAAGATGATAGTGCATAAAGTCAAAGGCTAGAATGTCACCAATAACCCTTTGATGAATTCCTATAAACATAGGGTGTGGGACCTAATTGAGGACTTTGAGGCTTTTAATATGCAAGCAGTGCTAAGGAACCATAATCAATATTTTGATAGGTTAGCAGCTATGGGAAGTTAATTTGATATCCCCAAAGAGCTAAAAAATACCAAAGTGCAACCACATGTCAAAGTGGTAATAAGACCATTAGTGCCAAAAAATGAATTTCTTTGGTAGGTCTTTAAAAATGATAAACAAATTACCTATTTCTTGCAGTAGGAAGTAGAATTCTCCTACATAAACCAAGAAAATTTTCAACATCATTATGAGGTGAAAATTACTTAGTTAAGATCTAAAAATATTCCTAAAGGCCTTGTCACCCTTGAAGGTCTCTTTCATGAGGGAGATCATATGAGAAAAGACAAGGCAGTGACGTCAACAATTGAAAAGAACTATGAAGGAGTCCTTATATTCAAAGACAAGCCCTTCAAGCTTAGGAAGGTAAACACTAAAGTTGAGAGGCATGCTTTCATATATCTTTGCAAATAATATGAAAACATCTTTGCTTGGGAATATAGTGACCTAAGTGGCTTTGATCCCAAGCTTGACCAACACACTATATAACTAGAGGCTAATGCCAAGACTATCATGCAGAATCAAAGGCCTATAAACCCCAAAATTCAAGAGCTTATGAGGAAATAATTGACCAAATTAATTGAATCCAAGATTATCTTTCCCATTAAGCACTCCTCATGGGTAGCCAATTTGTTACCTATGAGGAATAAGAGTTGGGAAATCAAATTGTGTGTTGACTTTAGGGATCTAAATAGGGTCTCTTTGAAAGATCACTACCCCTTTCCATCTATGGAGCAACTACTTCAAATAGTTTTTAGTTCAAAACATTTTTCCCTTTTGGATCGGTATTCAGCTTACAACCAAGTGTTGGTAAGAGAAGAGGATCATTATAAGACTACCTTCATCACCAAGCGGGGTACATATGCTTATCATAAAATGCATTTTGGCTTGTCAAATTATGAGACCACTTTTTAAAGATCCATGGACATGGCTTTCTAAGGGTTACTGAATCAGATGGTACTAGTTTACTTGGATTACACCACAATTTTCTCCAAGAATGATAGTGAGCACATGGACCATCTAAGGTTGATATTTGAAAGATGCAGAGAGTATGTGATCTCTCTAAATCCCAAGAAATGTGTGTTTATTGTTCATGAAGGTAGACTTCTAGGTCACATTATCTCAAAGGAAGGGTTATCCATTAACCCTGATAGAATAAGGGCTATCTTAGCACTATCTCTACCCAAGCACAAGAAAGGAATCTAGAGCTTCCTTGGGAAGATAAAATTTGTGAGAAGGTTTATACCTAGTTTTGTAAACCTGGTCAAACCCATCACCACCATGATAAAGAAGGGCCAAGTGTTTACTTGGTCAAATGAAGGTAAAACAATAATTGAGGCCATCAAGTAAGCCATTACCCAATCACCCTCACTCATGAATCTTGATTTTCCAAAGGATTTCATATTATACACCTTTGCCATTGTTGACAACATATCAGCTATGCTGATGTAGAAGAATGGTGAAGGATTTGAGTAGCTAATTGCCTTTTTTAGTCAAGGACTAGAGGGATATGATATGAGGTACAATTTTATAGAAAATCAGGTTCTTACATCTTTGAGAAGCCTAAAAAATTTCAAGCCAATGCTTTCCAACAACAATATTCATCTTATGGTGTCTTATCCTAGGGTAAGGGACTTTCTCCTCAACAAAGACTTGAATGAGAAAAGAGCATGATGGATTACCAAGGTCATGGATTATGATGTGGAGATCAAAGTCACTAAGTTATTAAGAGGAAAAAGCTTATGTGAGAATATGGTAGATGATCTTCAAGAAGATAAATAAGTTGTTTTGGTAATATAAGATGACTCATACGCAGATGCACTTCCAATTCATAATAGCTGGCTCCAAGAGATGACACATTTATTGATGATAGGATAATGTACTCAAGGTTTGGATAGAGAAAAAATAATGTATTTCAAGATTCAATCTATACCTTATGCATTAGTTGATGGTGTTATTTTCACAAGGGAACTCAATGGGGTACTTCTTAAGTTTATTTATGGCAATCAAGTGACAAAGATCTTGGAGCAGTTTCATGATAGACCTATTGGAGACCATTTTGTTTTAAGAATAAAAAGAGCAAAAATAATGAGGGTTGGTTATTATTGGCCCAACCTCTTCAAGGATGCCTATGCATGGGTCAAGAAATGTCATAAATGTGCTCTTTTTGTAGGCAAACAAAGATTATAATTTCTTTCACTCAACCCAATTCAAGTAGAGCAACCCTTCATGAAATGGGGATTAGACTTCATAGGGATGATAAATCCACCTTCAAGTATATGGCATAAATGGGTGCTCATTTCAACTGACTACTTCACCAGGTGGGTGGAATTAATTACCTTGAAAGAAGCAAATGAGATAGCAGTATTGGACTTTTATGACAACATAGTAACCAGGTTTGGTGTCCCATCTACTATAATTTTAGATAATGTATTAGTATTTGTTGGTGTGAATATAGGTGAATGGGCATTTAAGCTGGGCATTTACCTTAACACATACTCCAATTAATACCCCTAAGGTAATGGACTAGTAGAGTCCACAAATAAGAACTTGATAAGGATTATCAAGAGGACCATGGAAGAGAATCAAAGAGTGTGGCATACAAAGCTAAGGATAACCATATGGGCTAATAGAGTGACTCCCAAAGATACCATTAAAAATTATCCATATGTCCTTATATATGGAAGGGAAGCCAAATTTCCCATTTCTCTTGAAATGCCTACATTGGAGTTAGCCCATCAGCTTGAGTTGATGGAGAGTGAGCCTATGAATGTGAGGATGATAGAGTTCATGGAGCTTGAAGAAACCATGGACCTTGCAATGAAGACACTAGAGTCATACCAAGCTCAATTCAAAAAATCCTTTAACAAGAGAGCCAAAACAAGGGAATTTAAGGAAGGGGGCCTAGTCCTCAAATGGGACTCAAATAAGGCCAAGTCAGGTAACCATACCAATTTTTATAGATTGTGGAGTGGTCCTTATTTGATCCATAGATGCAAACAACATAATGTTTTTTAGCTGACCCAACTAGATAGAGAGGTATTACCCATCCTAGTCAATGGTATTTATTTAAAACCTTGTTATTAAAGGATTTTTACAACCATTGTATTGTATTTTACATATTAGATTAGATTTTTATGCTTTCCTCTAAGTGCCTTGTGCACATTTCCTTTTAGTTGTGTGTTTCCCTTTCAATAAGTGCCTTGGGCACAATTTTTTTTTTGGTCCTTGTTATTTCAAGAGGATTTTTTTATAGAAAAGGGGTAGCCTTGTATCATTTTCATGATCAACTGAGAGAAAATACTTGAGACTCTAGATGTCCAATAGATCAGTTTAAGTCCACTAGTCTTTGCATAATAGGCATGCAATCCCAAAATATCACCAGAAATGTTGGCCAATTTTGTCCCACATACAAAAACTCACCTAGATGGATCAATTTCTAGAAGTCCTAGTATGGATCAGGTTTTTTCAAAGTATTAAAGGGTTATTCAAATCTTTAACAAATCAAAAGATGGCATGAGCAAGTCTAAGGGACCAGATCATCATGGCACGTCATGTAGAGATGGGCAGATAAATCTGGTTAGATATTTGATAGATGTATTTGAAAAGTCAACTAAGGTTAAAGGGTTGCATGGATATGGTTTTTTCATTCCTTGAAAATTCTCTACAAATTTCATGTCTTGATGAGTTGTCTATCTCAAGATCTAAGTCCTCAAAGTTGAAAAAGTAGAATGAAATGTGCACAGAGACGTCAAATTAAAGCTACAACAATTAACCATTTAGATTTAAAAATCCTTAATGAGGAAGACATGCACAGGGATGCCAAATTTAGGTCTTGTGAAATAGTTGTTTGAATTAAAAAGAGTAAACATGGAGCTGATAAGTGTCTAAATCATGGAATCTTGATGAAGATATAACAACACATTGTGACTAACAAAGCTAGTGGGTCCAAGCAGATCTAACGATGCACATTAAATCCTACCAAGGTAGATCAATAGTGGGATCATAGTCAAAATGTTAATGTATCTTAAATCTAAATGTAGAGCTAAAAAGTGTCAAGATCATGAAAGCTTATATCAAATCTAATGGTGCATAAGTGAGGACAGTTTTAGTAGGTCCTAGCTAGTCAATGGTGCATGATCCATCATACCAAAGCAGATCGATGATAAGAGAGAGGTTAATGAGTCGGTAGATTCTGGGAATGAATGAGAAGCTACCAATTATGGAGACCATGGTAAAATCTAGATAAATCAATAGAACACATGCAAGATATGTAAAATTATATTGATAGTCATTGTTAAAAATCAGAGCCAAGAGACTTCAAATGGAGGTCATATATGGTTTAGGTCAAACTAGAAAAAATATCTCAAAGGGGAATATGCCACCATTAGAGTTCAGTCAAACACCATTAAGCAGACATAGTTATATAATCAAGGTTTCTAATAATGAGGCTCTATTGCCATTAAACCTTAGATGCAAGATAGGTTTGTTTAAACCTAATATAGTTTAGAATAAATTTATGTAATCTGTAGATCTTCATCGATATATTGACTATAGGAAAACCAATAATTAGATTGGTTTTCAATCTATAGTAAAGACATATGTTTAGGTTGGAGTAGGGGAAGGTTTGAAGTATCTCATCTTTCAACATGGTCATTTCCTTGACAAGTAGGTACCTGCAACTACTAAAATTAGACTTAGGCATGGCTTTGTCAAGTCCGGGGAAATGAGGACTTTGTCCTCATAATGAAAGCAAGTAGAGATGGCATAGAAGATCAAATTAAAGGGGTTCAAGGATTGGAGAGTATAATGGACCATTTATTTTTTCTCAAAGCCTTTTTGTCCTAATTGGATCAAAGATGGTTCAAAAATTAAGAAGGATGGTATCTCAATTAATGATCTCAGATGGTGTGCTCCCCCCTCTCTCCCCTATCTCATATATCACTTATTATTTTCCATTTGTAAACTCTCTCACTTTTGATAAGTAATTCTCTTTCAATTCTGGAAGAGCAGAGACTCTTATTTGATAAGGTTAGACCCTGTCAAAATTTATATAAAAGACCTCTTAAAGAAATAAAGACTTTCTTTACCTATCTTTCCCCTTTGAAGTGTGTGTAGAAAAGCTTGTGCATAATGACATTATGAAGGATAATATTTCATGCCCATTGTCCTTCTTTCTTATTCATTTATAGGTGTCTTCAAGTTAGTTTTAAGTCTAAGTTAGTGTTCTTTATATCATTGATGCAAGCTCTCAGTGAGTCTTAGAACAACTCTTTGCCTTCATTCAATGCTTATTGAACCTAGTTTATGAAACATGCTAGTTTTGTGAGATTGTGTGAGCTAGCATTGTCTTTTTACTTCCTCAGTGTTTACTTCATGATTATGTGAGGTCTCATTTAAATTTGTTACATCACCTATTTAACTTCCTTAAGATCCCTTCTCCCCTTTCTAACTCTTTTCTCAGTGCGAACATTAGTATAGGTGATCCATCAAGAGGAAGTCGACCTTCTCCAAAGGTCTAACCCCACCATTGGTGACCCATAGCTTGGGGTTGTTCACATAGTGTAGCTCAATTGGAGAGAGCCTAAAAAACCCTATCCAAGGGTGAAAATTGATGCCACAACAAATACATGTCATGAAATGATAGTTAAATCAAAAGTGCATTACATATATAATGTAAATCCTCCACCAGTTTCTTATCATCCTCATACAGAGGCACAACATCATTTGAATGCAATTATTGGTACATATCATGTTTTAGTGTCATTTAGACCACTTATCACATTCTAGAGTATGAGATATTCAACAATGATTTTGACTTCACTCTTTGTTCATTTGAGCTTACATTGATCAACAACCTATATGAAGTGTTATACTTGATAATGGATCAAGTGTGAATATGTGTACTATGAAATTTCTCTCACATTTAGGATATAATTCATACAACAATAGTTATAAATGGATTGAATGGACATGTTCATAGTTCTATTGATGAGATGACATTATCACTACAAATTGGTCCAACACATGTGACCACCAAGTTTATAGTAGTACCTAGTGCAAGAGTATTGATATGTTGTTTTGACATCCTTAGATTTAAAAGCTTTGTACAGAACCTTATACATCACATAAATGTTTAAAATATATTTTTGCTAATGAGGATACCACATTTAATTATATTCCATATGAATACCATTACAAGAAAAGGTCATTATTCTTATACAACAGATATCAGTTGAGCAAGCTAAAAAGGTTCAACCCTTTTTAAGCATTCAAAATTAATTGGTCAACTTTGCAAAGAGACATATACTTTAAAATCCACTTAATCAACATTTCATCACAAGTTGTAGAGAAACACCTTCTACTCCAGCATGCCCTTGATTAATATTACATGGCATTAAGAGTGTTATATAATGAACACTAGTATAGAGTTATTATACTCCAAAATAGGTTCAAAAGAGTCCTAGAGTTCATAATGTTAAAAAACATAAATAAAATATTGTAGATTATCATCATGATAGTGGTCCTTATGTTATAGGGCTAGATCATTTTTTATATTATGAGTTAATAATAATCACATCACAGTGGCATTGATACTTTTCATTTGTGTGAGGTCATCCTTCCTATTCTAGATATAATACCTATTGATTACGAGGCTCTTTCTAGATTCATTGGTTAGTATCTTTATTTTTAATTATATATATTAAAAAACTTTAAAAAATAGAATATTATAAAAATTCTAAAAATTAGGACTTATGCATGATGTGTGTTCATTTACAATAGTTGATTTATCCTTTAGTATATGCAATACTTATCTATACCCAATTTTATATCAAATATGGTTCATAAGTGTACTCGAGTGAGCTTTAAAGCATATAGGTTATAAATTTTAGATATAGTTTCATATGGTAAATCTATCTTACACCCAAATAATTTACATAGACAAAACCACTCTCTTCTAGATAGTAACACACTCCAGTCTTGTCTAATTCCAGAGGGCTTGTAGTAGTGAACACATGATATATTTATCAAATCCAAAATAGTGATAGATATTCCATAATTTTTTTCATCACAATAAGTTCATTAGGGGTATATTTTACTCGAGTTTTATCACTTTATGATTGTCCTTTATATTCCTCCTATAGTACAATAAATTGCATACATCTTTCCATATTTTCTCACTTACTTTCACTTTGATATCTCAATGGATACCTAAGTTTTTTAATATACTAATGTTAAAAATTATTTATGTAGATCAAATTCACTTAATTATGCATGGTTATTGTGTTTTCTTCTTTACTTCATGATTTTTGTGTATTATTTTCTTTGGATTGTGGACATTTGAACATGTCCTTGTTTTCGAATCTAAGCCTTATTGTGTGTTTCTATGTGTGTAAGTGACATTTGAATATGTCCATTAGATGAGACATCTTGGATTTATTTCATGTTTTTATATGATTTTATGTGTGCTCTTTGTGTTGTGTCATGGCTATGACTCTTATTTGTTATTGCTTCTCAGTTTTTGATGCCATGATAAATATTATGCATATTCCCTAGGTAGTTCTATATTAGTTTCAAGTACTTATTGATCATTTATGCATGATGTGCCTAATCTATAAAATCTATGTAAAGGGTAAGTGCATAGAATCTGGGGGGGAAAAGAGGGTCTTAAGTGGACATGTTTTCCTCAAAAAATAAAAAACCTCAACTTTTATAGATTATTTGAGATACCTACACTCAAAATTTGAAGATGTCATATGAACATGAATTGTATCATTTTGAGTCTAGTTTCTAAACTAATATTTTTTGAATGGTAAAGTATAAGTAGGTCAAACATCATAAATTTGAAGAGGTACTACTATTTTTTATAAAAATCATAATAGATAGCCTATCATGCACCCCATGATTTTTTAAGCATCATTTACTTTGTTAAAAAACCTTTTGGTGGAAAGTTAGATGAGATAATCTAGTTTGTAACCTATATTTTTAAAAAAAAATCATAATAAAGATATTTTTTTTTTACTAATTTCACAAATCAATAGACCCTACAATATGATCAATAAAGTATAACCAACTGTGTGCCCTCCCAACTACCTCAAAAAATATAGAAAATTAGATATTTTTTGAATGTGTATAGAATTAGGTCTAGTTTGTAACCCTATATTTTTTCTATTTTGAATCAATGAAATGAAATATATATAAACAAAGATAAACATGTATATTTGTGGCATATAGCATTATAAAAAGACATACTTATAAATAAATATAGATAAAAACCTTAAATTATATATATATATATATATGTATATATATATATATGTATATATATATATATATATGTATATATATATATATATATATGTATATATATATATATATATATATATATGTATATATATATATATATATATATATGTATATATATATATATGTATATATATATATATATATATATGTATATGTATATATATATATATGTATATGTATATATATATATATATATATATATATATATATATATATATATGTATATGTATATATATATATATATATGTATATATATATATATATATATATATATATAAAGAGGAGAGTGTGCTCAATATTTTAATCATATTTTCAAGATTTTTTTCAATAAAATTCAAAGTGTTTAGCATGGCATAAGTTGTGTTTTGTTGTTTTTAATCAAAAATACACATTCAGCTATGTGTTTATAGCTTCATGCCTTAGGCTCAAGATTCCAATCTATTCTCGAGCCTTGAGGAATGTGTTTAAAATGTCAAACATAAGAACCACATATGTAGAAAACTTGTGTACGTAGAATAGTTTACTATTACATTGACATGCTTTTGGCCATTTTATTAATTTTATTATAGTTTATTTTTAATTTTAAAATTTTATGCATGGCCTTAGTCAAACTTAGTTGTTAACATTGAAGTTTTATACATAAAAGAAATGTAAACCTAATTTTGATAGTAATCTTGATGTCATGTGCTTGACTAAACATATTTGTGACTAAAGAATGTGATTTTGGGTTTAATTAGCCTCAATATCATCATATATTGAGCCAATTAATAAATTGGGGTAATAAGTGATGTGATTTGGGCCAAGTTGATCCTTATAAACATAATTCCTACTCAAAAGGATGTTAATTGGGGTTAAATTGATTCGTTTAGGGTTTAAGGTCCAATTTTAAAGGCAATTGGGGCCAATTTGAGCTCGTTAAACATATTTATGACTACAAAATGTGTTTTTGAGCTCAATTAACCCCAATGTCATCATAGATTGATCCAATTAGTCAATTGGGGTAATAAATGATGTAATTTAGGCCAAATTAAGCCCTATAAACTTTATTCTTACTTGAAATAATGTTAATTAAGGTCTAAATCAATTGGTTTAGGGTTTAGAGTTTATGATTTAGGGTTTAACATTTAGGGTTTTGGGTTTTGTCTTAGGGTTTAAGGTACAAGGTTTAGGGTTTAGGGTATAAGGTTTAATTGTGAAGGCAATTGGGGATAGTTTGAGCTCATTGAACTTATTTTTTACTGTAAAAATTGATTTTGGGCTCAATTATCCCTAATGTCATCATAAATTGAGCCAATTAGTCAATTATGGCATTTAGTGATGTGATTAAAATCTAAATTAAGCCTTATGAACCTAATTCTTACTTTAAAGGATGTTAATTGGGGCTAAATTGATTTGTGTAGGGTTTAGGGTTTATGACTTAGGGTTTAGGGATTAATTATGAAGTGAAAAAGGTGTGACATAAATCTCAGTAGGATCATAGAAAATATTTTTTAGTATGCCGCAAACAATGCATGGACACTATGTATATTCCACATGGCAATGAAGATCCATGAAAACATGTAGTAATAGAGTGGTAAATTTTTTTTCACAAGTATTAGCCCACTTATCAAATTGAACATGATCATTGGGTAAAATAATCTATCCATATAAGAATGGAATATGATTCTTATATATGAGTAAGTGTTCCATATAAGCACGCCAAGAAGCATAATTAGTGTTACCAAGAAGAACCACTAGTGTAGACTCAACTTTCCTCCTTAAAAGGTATATCTCAAGTGGAGTCAACATGACCACAACTGAGAGTAAAAGTGCAAACTCTATAAATATACTTTAGATAACACCAAAAAATAATCCTCAAGTGAGATAAATTGATGCACAAGTGACAATACATGCTCAAATAGATGTCAAACTCTGCTAATAATGTGTCTAGGAATACAAGATCAATCTATGTGCTAAGTCACTAAATGGTCATAAGTAATAATTAAGTAAAAATTGAATGTGCACAAGTGAGAATATAAGGCCCAAAATAATTTCCCAAAGATAATCAGGTAGACCCCCCCCCCCCAAAAAAAAAAAAAGAATTGGCACTTTATAAAGTAGTGCATTTTGCAAGACAAATTGGCCCAATGCATGGGAAATAAAAAATAAATATTTTTGCAAAAGATGGTACTCAATTTTGAGTTATCATTTGAAATATATTAATAATTAATTCCCCATAAATAAGCCTATTGACTAAAAACTTGCACTTAAAACTTAAAAAATGTACCCTTGGACAAGGTAAAATATGCCTTCCAACCACTCATTAGAACCATAATTTCACCATGGATTTAAAAAGGTCAATAGAAGAGAAAAAAAACTTTTGGATTACCTCGATATGCATGCAAGCAAGTTTGACTTCCTTTTTAATTAAAAAATGCATCTTATAATAAAAATTATGAAATTACAACTATGTTAAGAGGGAAAAATGAGTAGTTTGTTTTTGTTTTTAGTTCAGATCTAAACAAGAACTCCATAAGAAGATCTAGATAGTAGAATAGAGATTTAATGATAAATTTTCTTCAAAATTTGATGATAGCTTTGCAAGTAAAGGTGACGTCAAGGAAAATTTTCAACATATAAGTTAATGCCTTCAAATCTAAAATAGAGAAAATCTCAATCCAATACTGGTTTAACTCCTCCCACACAGATCCTTCTAACATTAGCTTTTCACACAGTAGAGGGGAAATAACAATGCAGTCCAGATTCGGAAATCAATGCTTTCCTTCAATCTATCTAATTCTCCTTCAGGGTTACCTCCTCTAACGTAGATTTGGAATGATGTAAAACATGTCAAAGGTTTTATTGTAGGTGGGATGTAGGTTGTAGGTGGGATGCAGTAGCAAAGAAATGCCTTATAACAAAGGATGCCAAACCTTGGATGGTGATGTCATTATCTCTTCAACACTTCTCCACATTAGATCCCATGCCTCTCCCTCTTAGCAATAGATCTGAGAACAAAATACAAAAACTCCAACTCCACTAAATAATATAAAATCCAACACTGCTAAAGAATATAAACACTTCTCTCCCAACGCAAAGCATCACAAAAAAATAGGCCATAGTGAAGATGTGGGTTTAAGATGACTGTGGTCCTTTCTCCAACACCTTGTTCTATCAAGCTGAAACCCCAAGATTAAAAGACAATAGATCAAATTATTAAAATAAAAAATGGAACCAATGCAACACTCTCTTATATCTCTTAGCTTAAGACATAAAATAGATCTCAGAACAAAAAAATGTGAAGCTTCTCTTAGATCTAAAACAATAAATCTTGGAGTTGGAGAAAATAAGATCTTAATCTTGAATGCCAAAAAAGAAGAGATCTCAATGCTATTTTAGTGCCTCAAAAGTAGCAAAATCTTCAAAAGAAACATAAAAACTTAAAAAAATTAAAAAATCTAAGATTTGAAATGAAAATTTATATAAAAAACTAGGCAATCCTCAGATCTAGATATTCTCTGATACCATATAAGAGTTGTATTTAGGATCACCAGATCAATGAATACACATGATGGAGTGATCTCACGAATCAATAAAATGCACATCACAATGAAGCTGCTAGTAAATGAAATCATACATAGAAGAATATTGCAAAGGAATGAGAGTAAATAATGAAATACTTTATATCATCCTGAATAATGAATACAAAGGGAGAGAGGTGCATATATAGGTTGGAGAGAGAAAAATACCACACATTCCAGTGAATGTGGGACTAATATTTCTAAGTAACCCAAAAGACCTCTATAGTTTTAAGTAAGCTAATACAACCATGTAGGCAAAACCTAGTGGGAAAAAAGGCCTAGACTAATAAATTAGGGTCTAAATCTATTGGTTTAAGGTTTAGAGTTTAACATTTAGGGTTTTGGGCTTAGGGTGTAAGGTAAAAGGGTTTAGGGTATAAGGTCTAATCATGAAGGTAATTGGGGATAATTTGAGCTTATTGAACTTATTTGTGACTACAAAATATGATTTTGGACTTAATTAGTCCTAATTTCATCATAGATTGAGCCAATTAGTCAATTAGGGAATTTAGTGATGTAATTAAGAGCAAAATTAAGCCTTGTCAACCTAATTCTTGCTTTAAAGGATGTTAATTAGGGCTAAATAGATTTATTTAGGGTTTAGGGTTTATGACTCAATATTTAAGTATTAATTATTAGAAATTAGATTTATATTTTATGGTATAGGGCCCAATTGTGAATGGGCTCATTTAACCTATTTGTGACTACAAAATGTGATTTTGGGCTCAGTTTCTACCTAATGTCACCATAGATTGATCTAATTGGTCAATTAGGATAATCACTGATATGATTTAGGCCAAATTGATCCCTATGAACCTATCACAAAGGTAATTGGGGAGAATTTGTGCTCATTAAACCTATTCATGACTCCATAATGTGATTTTAGGATCAATTATCCCCAATGTCATCATAGATTGAATAAATTAGTTAATTAGGGCAATCACTAATGCGATTTGGGCTAAATTGAGCCTTGTGAACCTAATTATTACTTTAAAGGATGTTTACTAGGGTTAAATTAATTAGTTTAAGGTTTATTGTTTAGGGTTTAGGGATTAGAGTTTAGGGTTTAGGGTATAAGGTCTAATTGTAAAGGTAATTAGGGCTAATCTGAGATCATTGAACCTATTTATGACTACAATTTTTTTTTCTCAATTAGCCCTAATGACATCATAAATTGAGCCAATTAATAAATTGGGGTAATCATGTTGAAATCAAGATGACTAAGGGGGTGGAATGAATAAATCATATAAAACGTTTCTTTCAATTCTACTTAATCATTCATGAACATCCATTCAAACATGTAAATCAAATAATGACTAACCATTCATATATGCATGCAACATAAGAACACAAGATAACACAACTTATATGTGGGAAACCCTCAATGGGATAAAAACCCACTAATATCTACAATGGACTATGGTCCTATAATACAAATACCAACTTCACATGGAGCACCAACCCCAACTAACTAAGCACCAAGTCAACTAGGCTTTAACAAGTACCCACTTTCAAGGACAAACCAACCCCTAATGACCCAGTACCACCTCAGCCACATAAAACCCTTGATCACCTTTATAACACTTTATTTCTCATATGAAATATTATTATCTCCTTCTTCAAATCTTCTCTCTCTTATATCCCTCTCAAACTGCCTTCTAGGCTTCTTTGCTCAACTAGTCCTCTTCTTTAATTGATTAGGTCATATGACCTTGATTTTCATGTACAAAAAATCTATAAAACATTCATCATAGATCCCATAAAATCATATAATGGTTTAAAAAACCTTTTTATGCTCTTAAATATGTTATTCTATTTGTTTTCTCTCTTCACACTTCAATAGGCCTAAAATTGCCTAGTATTTACATAAGTCTCTTGTTTATATCCTTCTTATTTGGCCAAACATCCTTACCCTCTTAGTTTTGACATGAAATGGATCTTATTAATCTCAGAGACATGTATCAACCTTTAATTTAGTCCTTTTAGTTCTAACCTATCTCAATTAAGCCTTATCTCAACTTTAGGTCTCATGGAGACATAATCCTATTAGGTCTATTTGGGACACATCACACTTTGCCTTCTTTGGAAAAAATTAAAACACTTAACATAGTATTAACATATCATATTCCACTCACATATAACCTTTATAAGCTCAAATAGGCTTCAAAATACTTTTTAGTTCCAACCACCATTTGAAGCAAGCTATTAGTATTGTTTATAATTAGCCATGTGCATAACTAGAAAGTCTATTTTGAACAAATGATTCATAAACACAATTTTCCAAAAAAATAATGAAAAAAAATCACATATGAATAAGATAAATAACCATAGGTTCATCACCATGTATTTTATACTTCACAACTCAGGGAAAGAGGATTCAAACCCTTCTTTGTAAATAGCCCACTTAGAACTACCAACTAGCCTCAAAACACAATAATGGAAACTTGAACTTCTGACACCTGAAAGAACACATAATAAATTAAAATTAATGAATATTATATTATAAAATTTTTAAACAAATAGATAATAATCTATAATGTTAATTATTGGTCTTGAAGACTAATTTGTGGACCTTCTCTCTCACTTACCTTACACAACCATACAAGTTAATTTGGCTTCACTATTTCAACCTCTTACACTGACTTCCAAGTTTATAAAAAAATGTATAGGACATAAAATTACAATATAAAAAAATAATTTTCATTATATACATAAAATCATGGCATAAATTCTCAAACTCATCACTGTAACTTGCTTACCCAAATCTGTCAGTTTCCCTTAATACATAGTCATGGTGATAATGACTTCTAACACCTTTAAGATCACTTTCATAAAATTAAAATAAATTTAAATTATTTTTATGAGATAATTATTAAAATATAAAATATAAATATCACATGTTCATATGTTAATATTGGTCTTACACACCAATCTCATAACCTTACACCTTCACTGTCTCATCTGCATTGGATAGGTCAACTTATGAGCAACATTTTCATCATATCCACTGACCAATAAAACATATAACAACATTATAATATCTTGAAATTCTTTAAAAATATATCCATGCCTTTTAATTCATCCCTAATCCATGATAACACATCCCTGTGCACCTTCTCACTTCTACCTAGGTTTCTCACTATTTGCATCATTAGGCCTGTTAGTGACTGGTCAACTTGTATGACTAGTTTATCACCCTTGAGGGATATAAAATTATTATAAACCATCTTATACATCAAAAAAAAGTCTCGATATTCAACCTTATTCCATTTAGAAAATTTGGATTGGTCAACTCTGACTGCTATAACAAATCTCTATGAAACAAAGCTTTTCTTATAAGCTCCACTCACTCATCTGACAAACTAATCACACTTGGAGGTGCCTAAGAGAGTTTAATAAAACCTAAAATAACTTGAATAGTCATAAAAATCCATTTTTATCACTTTAGAACAACTTATTTCATATCAGGTCACTATTAGGTTCTTTGAGGGTTTAAACCATCTTTCAGTCTTAATGGTCATTCATAAATCTTAGCCCCTCATTCCAAAAACCAATGATTGGAGCTTTTATTTAGGACCATTACCAATATACCTTGAATTAATTATGTTCTCATGAAAATGTTACATATGATAATGAACACTTTAAATTTATTCTTGGGTTAAGAACCCTTCATTCTGTGCACATGAGAGACCTCAAAACTCTTTTCTTACCAATTCCTTTAAATTTTGACCTAAAACTTAGTCAAAATAATTGAAACAATATAAAACACTTCTATAAATGATAATATGCTCACACTTGTCTTGTAAATTGATCATGATTCCCCATTAGGCCATGCTTTCTCTATTTGCTCTCTAGGCCTTGACCTGCAAGTCACATTAGGTCTTGAAACTAACCTTATAACCATTATCCAAGCTCTCAAAACATTATATACAAATTAAATAAACCTATATCATGATAAAACACTAATATACATCCTTCATATGCCTTGACAATACTTCATAACACCTCATTAGGTTAGGCAAGGTCTAGAACTAGTCTAGTTATAGACTTGGACTTAAGGTCTTACCCCTATAGGCTTACCTTAAAACTCTCCTAAATAATCCAATGACTAAAATGAATAATCAAGAAACCTCATATATCATCTTATGCCTATATTCATCCATCTCACCAAGACACCATTCTCAATTCTTCTCACTAGGTCTTTACAAGCTATGACTAGTGCCATGACAAGGCTTCTCAAGAATTTGGAGCTTGACAACTGATATTTGAAACACTCTTTGATGCTTCTAAACCTTTCTCACTTAAATTAAATTCTTTTTAAATAATCTCATGCTTATTTTACATATCCATTCATGTTCATCATGCACATGCTCATGATATGACTAAGCTTGATATTATTGGGCTTCTTAAGATACCTCATACTCAAAGACTAGTACTTAAACATGCTTACCTTGGTCTAAACCTTGACATTAACCTTAGAATAATCATTAGGTTGCCTTAAACTTCTCTCTTAATAGAGAGAAAATAGGTTACCTTCAAATTATCTTGTCACATGACTTCCTTATCACATCAGGCACACAAGCTCATACCTCATAGATCACTCACAATGCATATTCACTAGATGTACCTTGACATCAAGGACATCAAATGAAATCAACCTTGTCATAAATGACAACACTTATAAATAAATAAATGATGTGATTTGGGCTAAATTAAGCCCTGTGAACATAATTCTTATTTTAAATGACATTAATTAGGACTAAATCAATTTATTTGGGTTTTAGGGTTTATGATTTAAGGCTTAGGGCTTAGGTATTAGGGTTTAAGGTCTAATAGTGAATGTAATTAGGACCAATTTGAGCTCATCGAACCTATTTGTAACTATAAAAAGTGATTTTGGGATCAATTTACCAATTAGTTAATTGGGATAATTAATGATATGATTTAGGCCAAATTGAGCCATGTGAACCTATCGTGAAGGAAAATGGGAATAATTTAAGATTATTTAACCTATTTTTAACCATAAAATGTGATTTTGGGCTCATTTATCCCTAATTACATCATAGATTGAGTCAATTAGTTAATTGGGTCAATAAGTGATGTGATTTGAGCCAAATTAAGCCCTATGAACCTAATTCTTACTATAAAGGATGTTTATTGGGGCTAAATTGATAGGTTCAATATTTAGGGTTTAGGGATTAGGGCTTAGGGTTTAGGGTTTAAGGTCCATTGTGAAGGCAATTAGGGCTAATTAGAGATTGTTGAACCTATTTGTGATTTAAAAATGTGATTTTTAGCTTAATTAGCCCCAATGTCATCATAAATTGATATAATTAGTCAACTGGGACAATTAGTGATGTGATTTGGGCCATATTAAGCCCTATGAACCTAATTATTACTCTAAAGGATGTTAATTAGGGATAAATTGATTTGTTTAGTATTTAGGAGTTATAGTTTAGGGTTTAGGGATTAGGTCTTACAATTTAGGGTTTAGGGTCCAATCGTGAATGCAATTGGGACCAATTTGAGCTCATTAAACTTATTTATGACTATAAAATGTGATTTTTGTCTCAATTACCCCCAATATCATCATATATTAAGTTATTTACCTAATTGGGGAAATCAATTATGTGATTTTGGCCAAATTAAGCCCTGTGAACCTAATTCTTACTCTAAAGGATATTTCTTAGGGATAAATCAATTGGTTCAGGGTGTAAGGTTTAGGGTTTAGGGCTTAAGGTTTAAAGCTTAGGCTATAGAGTATAGGGTTTAGAGTTTAAGGTATAGAGTCTAATCACAAAGGTAAATGGGACTAGTCTAAGCTCATTAAACCTATTTGTGACTATATAATGTGATTTTTTGCTTAATTATCCTCAATTTCATCTCAAATTGAATCAATTAGTCCATTGGAGCAATCAATGATGTTATTTGGTCCAAATTGAGCCCTATGAACCTAATTCTTACTTTAAAAGATGTTAATTAGGGTTAAATTGATTTTTTTAGGGTTTAGGGTTTATGATTTAGGGTTTAGGGGTTAGGTCTTAGGGTTTATGGTCCAATCATGCATGTAATTAGGACCAATTTGAGCCCATTTAACCTATTTATGACTATTAAATGTGATTTTTGGCTCAATTTACACCAATTTCATTATAGATTGATCCAATTAATCAATTGGGGTAATTAGTGATATGATTTGGGAAAATTTGAGCCCTATAAACTTATCATGAAGGTAATTAGAGATAATTTGAGCTCAGTAAACCTCTTTATGACTATAAAATGTGATTTTATGCTCAATTTACTCCAATGTCATCATAGATTGAGTTAATTAATTAATTGGGGAAATTAATGATGTGATATGGGCCAAATTGAGCGATGTGAACCTAATTCTTAATCTAAAGGATGTTTATTAGGGATAAATTGATTGGTTCAAGGTTTAGGGTTTAAGGCTTAGGGCTTAGGGTATAGAGTATAAGGTTTAGGTTATAGGGTCTAATTATTAAGGTTTAGGGTTTCAATTTACCCCAATGCTATCACATATTGAGCTAATTAGTCAATTAGGGAAATCAGTGATATGATTTGGGCCAAATTAAGCCCTATTAAACTAATTTATTTAGGGTTTAGAGTTTAAAGTTTAAGGTTTTAAAGTCTAGGGTTTAGGTTTAGGATTAATTATGTAAGTAATATACACATTAAAGAACACATATGTGGTTTTAGAGTGTATGTGATTTTAATGCATATGTGGTCCTATGGGTAGTAAAATAGTAAAAAAGTACATGTAGGTCAACGCCATTTTTTTCACATCGAGAGTTTTATCCCCTACATACTATGTTTATTTCATTCTAAACATTACATGTCTTTTTTTAATGATTTTATCACTATCCCTACCCTCAACAATAGAGAAAGTTTTCTCTAATCATGGTTGGCTACAGAGTGAAAGTTTATTTTTTAATAATTTGATCATTATCCCCACTTTATACTACACAACACACAAGTCTATTTTTAATAATTTGATCATTGTCTCCACCCTCTAAAATTAAGAACTCTATGTAATCATGGGTAATGTAAATCATTCTAGTGGGAAGAAAATGTTAAAGAACAAAATGATGAAGTAATTAGAAGTGATGAGAAAAAAAAAAAAAGGTAGTGAATGAAAATAATTTTTGCAAGTCTACTATCCCTAATGAATTGAATGTCACAAATAACGATGGAATGAATAATGATAGTATGCCAAATTTGGAAAGTCCAATTTTCAAATTTGATAGTATATGAAATTATAATGCAATTCCACATTTAAATTTTACTATTTTTAATTTTGGTGACAATGATAATATGTATGATGATTTACCCTCTAACAATGAATAAAATTACATGAAAATACCGATTAGAAAAAGTAATAATGAATAAAACAATATGGGAACATTGTTCAGTGAATAAACTACTAATGAAGAAATTGGTATGAGAACACCATTCAATGAAGAAACTACTAATGAAGATAACAATATGGAAATACCAAATCAACCAATTTTAGCACTAAGAACACCTCCTAGGATTTTCAAAAGAAGACCCATGTATCTAGTTAAAATTGATGAAAACATTTTTAAACCAATGCATAATAAAATGTCTAACTACCATATGAAAATAAAAGTTAAAAGAATTTGGACTATTACTTTGAAAAATTAAAAAAATCTCAAAGATGTTAATTGTTTGTTACATTGATAAAATTGATTAAAATGAAACCTACAATGAACAACCTAGGACTAAAAACATCTAATATTTATGGTCAAAACAAGGTAATTGTTGAAAATGTACATAATCCATACCATAAGGTAGGTGTGAAAAAACATACCAAAAATGGTAACATTTCTCGATGCATTATTACAATTTGTATTATAAGTTATCAGACAAATAAAGAATGTTCAATTAGATAAACAAGTAGAGCATTGAATATAAATATAAAAACACTAATGAAATCAATTGGAAAACATAAAAGACTTGATTTTTTTATAACAATGAATTATGGGCATTCTATGGTAGACTCCCATAGAAAGACACGGTTGTAGTCGATGCCCTAAAATATTTACTTGCATAATTTTGTAAAGATAACACAAGGGTATCACCTAATATAAGATATTTAGTGAAAATAAGAGTTAGTTCTTGTAATCATGAACCACATTCAAAACATTTTTTGGATATGACTCACACACAATTATACCCTAAATTTGTTCAAAAATATCCACAAATTTCTATTAGTTAAAGATATTCTAAAATGGCCAAACCCTTTTATGTGAAAATCAATCACATACACACCAATTATTGTTGTAGGCAACATGTTGAATTTTCAATGCATTATGATGTTTTTCATCATGTTCATTGTACTTTGCATACTAACAACATTTTATAGGAGTGTGGAATGAAAGTTCCACCAAAATCATCAAGCGAATTTATTCCATCCATTTTTTGTGAAAGACAAGATGAACAATTTTTTATAATAAAACACATTTGGATATAATTTGTAGCATTTATGACGGATTGCCAAAATTATATCCATGAGGAGAGTATGCATAGAATTGGACAATAACTAATTGGTTCTAGTAATATAAATCTATGACATATCAATTAAAATATGTAAAATAATCTAAAAGGTGTGATCTTATTACAAAATAAATACGTGTTTGAAAATTTATGCTCAAATTTAGAGAGGAAATTGTTTATGAATATGCAAGGCACACAAATAGAGATCGATGGCTAGATGAAAAATTCAAATTAAGCAAGGACACATTCCCACTTCCTACTATTATTTCATTAGTTGAATTTTTAGATAATTACACATTACAACCACAAATGGAGGTTCATTCACAATACTACAATTCAGTACAGGTTTCCATTTTTGTGCATATAGTGTTCATGCATGCACGTAATAGTATATATCATGACCGTAAAATATTAATGGAGTACCACTTATAAGTGATGGATTTATAAACAAAAATCCCATAAGTGGAAATGTATATTGAAGGAAAATAACATGTCTATTAATGGATCTTTAGCCATGAGGCCTTATAGGTGGAGATATCTAGTTGTGGCTTGAATGTTGACAACTTTTCTTCTCAATGTTTCATGATGCCATAATTGTTTCAAAAATGCATATCTGCATGGATTCAAAAATCGTAGTGTTGGTAGCATATGTAATTTTCATATCCCAATGTGTTATAAGTGATGGATTTGTAAACAGAGGTACCAAAATCATAAATGTCTACTAGAGGCAAAGAACCTATCTCTCAACTACATAAAAGTAACATTTTAGGACTGATCACAAAATCATCAGCCATGGATTTGTCTCTTAGTTTTTATCCAAGTGATTTAGTTTGAAAGAGTACTGATTCCACATGAATGTGATGTTTTTTTCTATTTATGTAAATGAATTACATTTTTTGTTTGACACATGTCCAAAGTTTGCCTTAAAACATATAATTTTACAATATAAGGAATGACCTTATTGAGGTCATAATGGGTGCTCAGTCTCCTAAATGGATGTACTCAGAGGAAAATAACATGGTCCTAGAGGTTATTTGGCACCCCCAATGTGTTGGTGATGTTAGGTTTCAACCATGAGGCCCTAGAGGTGGAGATATCTAGTTGCAGCTTGAATGTTGACAATATTTCTTATTAATGTTTCCCAATGCCATAATTGTTTCAAAATTGTGTGTCCACATGGATTTGTAGGTCATGGTGGTGGAATCATATGTAATTATAATATATCTATGTGTTTTAAGTGATGTATTTATAGGTATAGGTCATGAAAGCATAAATTTTTGTTGGAGGAAAAGAATTTGTCTCTTAACTACATAAAAGTAGCATTTCAAGACTGTCATTAAATCGTCTACCATAAATTTATCTCTTATTTTTTATCCAAGTGCTCAAAGGTGAAAGTAGAGGGATTATAGACACATGTAATTTTTATTTATTTATATGAGTTACTATTTTTATTTGATACATATCCAAATTTTGCCTTAAAAAGTGCAATTTTACCATATAGGGAATGACCTTGAGGCCAGAATGGGTGATTCATCTTGTAACCGGGCTTACTCAGAGGCCACAAATATGTTCCTAGATTTTATTCAACACCATTAACATGGTGACAATGCCAATTTTTATCCATGAGGTCATAAAAGTGGAGAATATTCAACTATAGCTTGAATGTTGACAACATTTCTTGTCAATATTTCTTGACGCTGAATTTTTTTGATGTAGTTTTAATACACACCACAAACAACAAGGTAGCCTATAACATTTTAAGATCTCAATGGAGATTAAATCCACTCCAAATCATGATTTTTAGGTATATGGTCTTAACAACTAGCTGATGGAATAACGGGCAAAGCATGTAGGTTGCTAACAAGGTTTTTGGATGGAGGTGTGGTTTCTTAAAAGGAAGTGAGATTCTATATGAGGTGGATGGATGGTTGGTTGCTAATCTAAGGTGGGTAGGTATCAAAAAAAAATCAAAAAAGGAGGTAAGGGTAACGTAGAGAATAAGGCTCTATGGTCCTCAAGAATCACTTCTCTGGTTGGTTTCTAAGTGGACAAGTACTTTCAAAACCTATGGATGTTGCTAGCAGCTATTGCACACACACATTCAAACATGGCTAAGAATTCTAAGGGGATAGTGATATAGAAAACTCATGGGACTTATTCAAATGTTTCTCCTTTTAGGGAACCTATTGCACACTCTTAATTAGGAGATTATAGATTGGGCTAGTGAAGTATCTGAGGCAGCTATTGCACACTCATAGAAAACTATATCAAAAGAAATCAATTTTACACACTCAAAATTATGAATCAATCAACTCAAATATCAACAATCAATATATTTTTACCAATCATTCAATATATGTTGTACATCTAATATTAGTACATCGTTCAAGACAATCAAGAACCCATTTGCAACTTTTGCATACTAAGGATTATTAATTCATAAAACCAAAGAAAAAAATTTGATAAAACAAATAATAGAAATAAAACATGCAAACACATGAGTGGAAAATAAAAATTACTTTTGCTTCTATATATCAAAAAATTCTTTGATGACTCCAAACTATGAATTATAATTAATTTAAATAAACTTGGGGAAGGGGTCACCTCATCTTCCAAGTTCATGCAAAATTCATTACATGTCATAGTTAGAAATTAAGTTCTAACTACGATCAAAACCATATAGAGTTTACTTACAGTTGTCAATTAGTCTAAGTTAGCCTTTACAAAAAACCACACAACCTGTGCATGTATACAAAGAAAAAGGAAACATTACAATTATAGCTTAAACTACAAGAAAACTATATATATCATTAAAAAAATTCATTCACAAAATCCTAGTCTTTTAAGGCTGCATTGTTTGTAAAGCTACATGGTCCTTAGTTAGTGTTGTGCCCGATGTGGTAGACATGGAAACTATTGATGTCGATGTGACACTAGAAGTAGAAACTTGATCTTGCTTCTTACTTCTTTAAATTTCTAGGTAACACTTGTGAGAAGCATCATGCTATTTTTGAATGATGTCTAAGTTTAGTATAGGTAGTTTGTGTATCCTACTAACTTGACCCAAGAGTTTTGCATGCTTTGATTTGGTCATCTGTAAATTGTTCTTTAAGATCTCCACTTCAGTTACCTTCTTGGTGAAGCTCAATTCAGCCTCTATATCCTCTGATGGTAACCCTTTCATAATCTACTTAGAGTTATCAGTGGCCTCTTGTATGAGTTGATCAAAATTGATCTTACTGATCAATTTCTCTGTAGCATCTTTGACCTTAGATAACTTTAGATCATTCAAAATTTGAAGAATGAGAGCCTCACGCTCTTGATATTTTGGGATTAAATGCCCAATTATTTTTATCCATTCTTGAGCTTCTTCTATCCTTATGACTACTAGGTTGAGGGCATTAGATTCCTCTAGTGGTGTCATTAAGTCTACGTGGCTATAAGCCTTATTGCCTATGTATACAATTAGCATATTCAATTTATTGTTGTAGTTCTTCAAAGAATTAAATAATTCATTAGTCTTATTATATGTGGGGCTAATTTAGCCCACATAAATTCCAATGCTTCTAATGAATTATAACATTTGGAGGTTACATCTAGAACCTCAGTCTCATTGCCTACTAGTATATGCATAGCCGTGTCTTATTGCTTCAATTTTTCTAGGTCAGCTTCCAACTCTTGTATTGACATTTTGGTACCCTCATCAATTTCCACCATGGCATCCTTATGTGCTTTAGCTAGAGCTTAAAAATTTTCAACATAGGGGGATTGCCCCAGTTGCTTGTTTTATCTCTTAGTGAGGGAGAAGACCTCTTGTCTCTCCTTAAGAATCAACTCCCTGCCTTTATCATCTTATAACTTCCTCTCCTTCATCCTTTGAATGATCCCAAATGGTTTGTCAAGTAAAGTGGTGATAAAAGGGAGCTCAATGATTTTGAAACTAGGCATATGTGTGGGTTTAGTCCTTAAATCCACAACATAGGGAGGAATTATCAACTGATTGACATCTATTTCTTTTAAGGTTGTAACTGCAACCTCTTATTTATCCTCATAAACTACTTGTTGCTTCTTGGATGCCTTAACAAGGGTGTTAGGCAAGGAGGGCCAGATAATTTTAGACCAATCCACTCCTCCAAATTGAGGGAGTGGATGGAATGTGACTATTTGTGGTTTGGCCCTTCTGCCTTTACCTGAACTTATCATAATAGTTTCTTCAAATGGAGTGGCTGATGGCATGAGAAGGGTGACTTGAGTGGATTGAACATGGAATTATGGGGTGGCCATGGCTGCCTCCACCTTCCTAGATTCCTTTTTTTTAGTGATCTAACTATGGCAGTGCCAAAAGTAATATTGGAGGTAACCATGATGGAAGTGGATGGAATGGAGGTGAAAAGTGGATCAATGGAGGTGGTAGAAGTAATAGTAGAAGAAACAACCTTCTCAATGTTTTAGGTGAGAAAGGGGAACTACATGAAAGAAGTAGTATCAAATGGATCAATGAAGCTAGAAGTGGGAACTTCCACCTTTGGGGTTCTCAACATAGAAAAATAGATATAGTACCAAACATATGAATAAAAAAAAAGACAAAGAAGTCATCTCAAAAACCTTGGTACTTGGGGTGTCTTCCTCAACTGGTTATTTACCCTTGTTAGGTTCAAGGATCAATTCCTTATCCTTTTCCAATTTGATTTCTTCATCTTCTTCCAAGTCAACTGCCTCTCCTTCTTCCACCTATGTTTGTTGGGGCACTGTAGGTAATCCTTGAGATTGTTCAACTATAAGACTACCTTTGGGAGTCCTGGGATTCCTTGTGTAAAAAATGGTGGTCTTTAGATGTGGTGAGGAGATTGGTTGGCCTAGTGAAACTACTTCATCTATTACTACCCCTACAAATGTATAATCTTGTGCTTGGGGAATAGCTGTGAGAATTTGAACTATGCTAGTAGTTAGATATTCCTACACTTGCTCCACCTCATCAAAATCCAAATTGATGGGATCTCTCATTTGAGCTCCCTTAGGGTCAGGTTCAGCTATCCCAAGTTCCTTATTAACATCTTTTAACTTCAAGGGGAGTCCTTGTGATGAAGAGCCTCTTTGATCTTTTGATTGTTTTGTGGACTAGCCCTTCCAGAAGTCTAAATGGGGCCATCTTGCATAAAGGGACTTTTTAGTATCTAATTCCCTTACAACTATTGTAGGATCTTGTTAGATCATTCTTAAGTGATCTTCTTTAAATCTAACAATATTTCCCTCTCCAAAAATTCCTCATCATTCTGTGAATTCATGAACAAGAAATCATAGGGATAATGCACATGGTTGTAAGGGATATTGAAGCCTTGTATATGACTTCGAATGGCTCCGTGGGGATCCCAATCCCTATGTGGAAGTGTGGGGAAGTGATAGCTTTTTTTCTTACCACCAATCTCTCCAAAGTGTTTTCTCGTTGTATACACCATTTGGCCAATAACTATGTGGTGGCCAAAGAATGAGATTTTCTTCATTCTGGATAAATCCTCCTCTATGCTCCACCATAATTGTAAAGCAATTTTTTGCTTGACTAACTTATCAAGTATATACTTTGGGAGGCATTGGTGAACCATGGATAGACTACCAAACTTCAAGATACACATCCTTAGAAATCCTCACCATATTATTCATGCAAGCATATATGTGCATGAATTAAAAATGATCATAGATCTTATTTTTGATATAATTGGTGGTTAGGCTCCATAGCTCACTAAGAAATTTGTAAATTATCCCCATAACAACATCTAACAAATACAAAATCATGTAAAACTGGCCTATAGGAGTAGGTTTCTTGTCTTTAGAGATGACCTGCTCTCTCAAATGAAAATTTACTATCTCTCCCAATGCAAATGTGGCATTACTGGTCAACATCAATTATAACAATGACATCCAATCCAAATGGAGAAAATGAATGTTGGGCATACCTTAAAGTCTATTCAATAGTGTCATACCTATCCACACTCCCATCCTAAACTTGTTGATGGGACTAGGACCTTTTGGATTCTTCCCTTTTAATGTAATGGTCTCGTTGGGGAGAATTCATGAAGATAAAACCTTCTCGATTGTGTTCTCTTAATTTCACTAGACTAGCTTATGCTTTTCAAAGTAACCATCAGGTGTGGGCAATAAAAAATACCTTTAGAAGTTGGCTCCTATGATGCATGTTACAATTGTAGGATTGCCAATATGATGAAGGAAAACATCTTGTGTGACCTTGTTTTTGAAGAACGAGTCATGAAGGAGGTCAATACATGACATTACCTTAGGATTGGTAGTAAAAGAATATAATCCTTGTATTTTTAGGGCTAGTAAATCCTTAATAAATAGTATTTCAGAGGGAGAGATGTTTTGGTTCAATGAGAATATATCCATAGAATCAACAATGCCCCATAATTCTAAATAATTTTCATATTGTAGACATTGGGAAACCACACACTATGGTTTCAAGTGTAGAAATACCCCTAAACCACCTCAAGACCCCTTAGGGACCAAACCTAAATCAAGTCAAAATTGACCTACTGGCTAACCTAGATTTTAACCGAATTTGGCCTTAGACCCTCGATCATCGATTATCACCCTAACCATCAATGGTCAGGCCTAACCACTGATAGTCATGTTTGTGCTACTTGAACATTCAAATCCCAGTCAACTCTGACTTGCATTTTTATATTTAGCTCATCTAAATCATGTGTGAACCAATGCATGTGAGATATAAAATTAGATAGCAAGTTAGACCTCTTATTAATGTATTATTACACCTCTCCTTCCTATAAAGAGAGAGGAAAAGAGGGTGAATCCAGATCCATAATTAAGTGATCATCACCCAGAGCCAGAGCTTTTTGCATCAACACTTCCTTTTTCAAGTGTTCTTCTAGTGATCTATAAAAATAGTAAGTGTGATAGAGAGTCAAAGTGTTGCCATCAATCAGACAATAGCCAAGTAGCATTACTCTATCAAGATTAGTCTAGGATCTATCACCTCAACCATTCATAAAATCAACAACCTGCCTACTAAGTATCTATTTTCAATCTTTCAATTACTTTGTTTTTGTTTTTCAAGCAACCCAACCCAAACCCATCTCTTAGAATTCCATTTTGGGACCTCATCCAAGCAACCTATTCTTGACTAGACCCAACCCACAGTAACCATCGATGGTCATCTTGATTGCTGATAGTTATCTTAACTATCAAAGGTTACTCTAACCATCGATGGTCACCCCAACTACTGATAGTCATTGTATGATAAAATAACAAGAAGTTATTTTCATCCACCAGACCTCAACCAAATCTCTCTTTCAAACCCTTTGACTGATCATAAGAACACTGCCCTATTTTCTAAACACACCCAACCTATTTGGCATTAATATTGACCCACTTATTGCTATAGTTAGTCAATTTTATCTATTATTTTAGAAATCACTTCTTGTTTTTTATTTCAATATCTTTTGTGGTATATACAAGTACTTTATCTTTTAGAATTTGATTGTTTAAAAGTGTGGATTGACAACCTCCAAATAAGCTTGTGCTTCTTGGATCTAGCTTGCTAGGCAATCCACCATGCTATCTAAATAATCAAACTATCTCTTTGAGTGCTTTATTATCTATAGGTCATTCCTCCGAAGGCAAAGAGGAGTATCTACACGCATCTAGATCAATGCATGCACAACATATCAAGTTTTTCTATCATAACCTTCTCAAGTTTATTTTATCTTTCTTCTAAAGAACATAAGCAAAATATCTCTAAAACATTTTGGCATGCCCGATGGGACCCTTGAGTCTTTTCTTGGGTTCATAGTTACATCTAGGTGCTTATTTCTTCTTATCTTTTTGCTCACATAATGAAATCAAAATTTCATTTTGGGCTTAAAATTGACTACATCCATGATCTACTTGCTTATTTTAGCTCACATAGTTTAGTTAAAGTAAAGTAATTCAATCATAGCTTCACTCTTGTCACACACATAAGATAAAATGAATTACATCTAATAAGGATCAAACATTGACATAAGGCCCATCTAGGATTTAATTACCTAGTGTTCACTTTTTTTGGTTATCCTACTTGTATTTCATCACTAAGGAGAGAGCCCACTCAGCTCTCTTGTTGAGCATAATCTCTAGTAATCAATATATCTTGGCTAAGCACTTGACACCCTTATCTCTATGGTGTGTGAAGTGAGGGCTTAGGCCCCAATATCAAGACACATATTGATTTCAATATAGATCCCTTTGAGATCCTAAACACAATCTAAAACCAACCATAGACTTCTTTTCTAGTACTCACTCTACAAGCCAATTTGGATCACATAATTCCTAAAGCTTAAGGTATAAGCCACAAGAGAGACTAAAAAGAATTTTAGGAATTAACATGTTATAGTGTGTTCTTTGTATCCTTGAATTTTCTTGTCTTCTCTTTGTTTGAGTTGTGAGATTATTTATATCTTCTTCTTTTTCTTACCTGCATGGTTTTAACTAGGCAACAACTAAGGAACCAAGCAAATTACGATCTACCTCCTAATCATCCATCTTCCTCTTCATCCATGGATTACGTCTTGGATGTAGATGGTTCCCCCCATCCTTTTGGTAGTCCTATCATCCCTTGAATGGCTACCCAAGGTGATGTGAATTTTGTCACGTTATTGGATAACAACCCTATAGCTCATCAACAGTACCTCAATACCATCTCTCATTGTACCCCTACTTTAGTACCACCTACTGATCCACCCTATGGGATGTCATCCCACCTCAAGGGCACCACCTCTAGAGCCCCTATTTCCACTGTAGACCTTTGGTTACCTAGGCCTCATCTTCCACCAACCATCCCACTGACACCACAGTCCAAAACTAACCCACCTAACCAATCAATAACCAAACACCATCTACCCCAACTAAAAAATCCTCTAACATAGGAGCCACCCAACCTTTGGTCACCCATACCCCTCTTACAATGGGATTACCTTATATTAGTGTTGCTACTTTCCCTCTTATTTCTAACCCACCTACCTCCACTCCACTCTAGAGTTTGTTGGTTCCTATACCTTCTACTCTTGCACCCATCAACACTAAGGTCACCACTTATGCCCAACCCACCAAATTAACCATACCTCCCATTCAACCCATACCAATTTCTCAACAAGTGTCGATTGCATCTAGCCTAAGACATATCCGAAACCCACAATGATATATAGCCCCATCCTCCATCGAACCTTCCACATCTACTTACCTATACTTAGCACCTTCTCAACCACTCACATCTATATACTAATATGTGCCAACTTCCCAACCTTATGTTGGTTATCTTTATGCTACACCTACCTAGACCCAATAAAACCTACCCTATAACTTTTGGGGTACATAACCATAAATAGATGTTGTCAAATTGTTAATGGACAAAATGACCACCTTAGAGTCATTTATCTTTGGTACCCAAAACCTCTTATCATATGACTAAATATGTAATGAGCCTATTCACCTATCTGTCCCTATCTAAACTTATCTACCTCAATAGGAGCTTCCCAAATTTTCTAAATTTCAAAGCAAAGAAGATCCCCAATAACATTTTAAGGCATTTAGGCACTCATGCTACTTGATTTCCTATGATGATTCTATCCTCATTTGAACCTTTCCCATGTCTCTATCATGACCAACATTAGATTGGTATAGTGTTATTCACAAGCACTCCCTCTTCTCTTTCACCCAAATCACCCAAACCTTCCTAGATCACTTTTTTATAAACATCTCTAGGAAATTTTCCATCACTGATCTATACTCCATCTGGTATTTTGATGACAAGTCTATTGCTGATTTTATGGCCCATTAGAGAAGTCTCATCAACCAAATCTCCTTCTCTCTACCTTAACCTGAGTTGATTGAGCTTTTTATTTGGGCATGTGCCAAGCACATTTCCACTACTTTACAGGTTCAGAGCTTTAGGACCTTTGATGAAGATTTCATTATGGCCCACAAATTAGAAAATAGAGCCATTGATGAGGGAAAATTAAAATTGAAAAACAATAACTCCACCTTCAAATCAAGTGAGACATCATCCTTCAAAACCAATAACCAAACCAACACTAATTCCAAGAATAACAGAACCATAAACATGGTTGTTCTTAAGACCACCCCTCCACCCACTATTAACCAATCTAATTCTTCTAACTCCTCTGACCAAAATAGCAGGAATCCAAACTAGAAAAAGCAAAGATAATTTACTCTGCTAAGGGATTCATATGATTTGATGTTGGAGAAACTATTAAAAGCCAACATTATCCAACTTCCTCTGATAAAACCTCCATGACAATTCAACTCTTCTCATCCTGCACCTACTTGGTATAAATAGAACTAATTGTGTGTTTTCCACCATCTCATTCAACATAATGTTAGTAGGTGCAACACTTTCAAGAGTGTCATCCAAAATCTCATTGACCAGGGGAAACTTACACTAGATAACCCTAATGCAACCCCAAACTAATCACTTGACATCTTCAAACAACCATTTCCCAACCACGCTTTGTCCACCAATAATTAAAGTAAAGCAAAATCCTCTCATGAGGTATACACTATTAACATGGTGATTAGTGAACTCATTGCTAAGGAGACCACTACCCAACCTACCCTATCATCCCCTCCACTTATTGAGGTAGTGGGGTCACCAACCTCTCCTTTGAAAACTAAAACAAAGGAGATAACTTTTCACCTTCTTCCACTTGTCGAGATAGTGGAGCAACCAACCCCTTTGGAAGACATACTAGAGGAGATAACCATTCCCACCACACCTTTTTCCTCCATCATACAACAATACACTCTCCCTTTGGAAGCATCCCTATGAGAGAGATCACTCTACCTACTCCTCCCATCAAGGAACTACCTTACCAGCCTCAAAACCTTTGATTAAGGTGAAGGATGACCTACCCACTCCCCTATCTCCACCTACGGGCATATATTTTAAGACCAACACTAAGGGGATCAAACTTATCTATAAACCTTTTTATCGACTGGTCCAAAACTTAGGATACTTATCCCAACCTATCATGGACCATGCCACATTTTGGTACTACCTCAAGATTCTTTACCTGACTAGACAAGAACCCCTAACCACACTATTATAAAACTATCCTATCACCTCTACTGGCACACCCACCGCCATCACACCTATACCATTTGACATATCTATCAACCAAATCATCACTAAATCATCTCAACTTACCCTACCTAAAGTAGCCAAGTCACCTTTCATCATTCAAACCAAGCCTATGATGAATCTTGACATGTTTCATACTCAAAACCTTACTCACCCATTAGTAAAGGTATATTTAAACCCACCAAGCCCACATAACAAACCCTTAACTAAAACAACCAAGAAATCCAAACTACCCAAGATCCTAAAAACCAAAGCTTTACCTCCCCTTTCCACTTTTCCTTCTATTCTGGGACCTCACCCATCTACCTTGATAAGGAAACTAGCCACCCCAAACAAAGCTCAAACCCAACCACCATTCTTGGTTACACCATCACTCCTACTTTCATCCTCACCCATTTTTGCCACACCTCCTATAACAAAACTACCTATCCCTCAGATATCTATCCCAACACCTTATATCTCCAAGTCATCTACCACCAAGCCTAAACATCCACAAAAAAATCTCCCTCACCCAAGACTCCCACCATCCAACCTACTCCTAAAAGGGCTCCTACCCCAACCACCAAACCTAAAACTCCCATGCCCCTGCCACCTTTATGAAAGTCCTACTCAACCATCCTTTAGAGGTTATTATAAGCATCCTACTTAACCTTACTGCCTATCAGACCATTCAAAACATAGAGCCCTAACCATCTTGTTAGAATGACAAACTAATATGTTCATACCATAGGACACCTGGGCATGACATAGATAATTTTAAGGCTCTCCAAGCATTATCCCATTATCTATATCATGAGGATGACTTATAATCTAATGAGCCTCCTCTAAGACCACCATTAACCCAAAAACCACAAATTAACACCTAGCTACCCCTCTACTCTCACCGCAAACAACACCTACCTACCCCTCTACTCTCACCACAAACAACACCTACCTACCCCTCTACTCTCACCAAAAATAACACCTACCTACCCCTATACTCTCACCTCAAAGTGAAAAGGATTTGAATAAATCACCTAGCCTAATTCCTCCCCCAGTCTATACCATCCATGTGGTCACATGATCACAAGCTCAGCTAAAGGATAAGGGAAAGGAAAAGGTGTCCATTCTATGGAAATATTCCTCTTCCACCACCCAACCACCTATCTAACACCAACCACCTTCAACCAATCCCAAATTATCCATCTTGGGTCCATCTCAATCCAACCCATTCAAATCAATCTAACATGTAGTTTTGAAATAACTTCACCAAATGCATGTGAAGATGAGTTTGTATGAATACCTCACCACACCATCACCAATCAATGATAGAAGCATTACAGTCTATAGAGGTTAAGCCAAAAGACCCTCAAAATTTATCATCTTTTGTTAGAGCTCTACACATTTACAACCTTATTACCTTTAAGGATTCAAAAATACCTTCCATCCATCCAAACGACCCAAATCTTCCCCTCTTCATTACTACTTATATCAAGCAAACCTCAATCAAGAGGGTTATTATTGATGGGGGAGATAGTATCAGCATCATTTCCTCTCATGCCTATAACTAACTCAAATTACCTAAGAATATCATGTCAGAAACCACAATGGTGCTCTGATCATTCAATGATACCACGGCCCCAACTCCTAGAACCATCATCCTTCACATTCACGTTCCTGAGCTCTTCTATGTAATAGAAGGTGAATTCTAGTACATCTTGCTAGGATGCTCCTAGATTCATTCCATGGGTTGTGTACTATCTACCCTACACTGATGGATCAAATTTGAACATGAAAGTCAAGTTTTAACATACAAGTTGACCCGAGCCCTTTCACATCATGAAACATTATGTATCGAACCAATGATGTAATCCTTCCCCCATCCAACCAACCCTCATCAATAAAAGACAAAACCCTATATTCTTCTACTAATGAAGCATACACTAGTTCTTCCATCTCTTCCACCCAAATCCCTATAATAGACCCTTTGGAATCAACCTTATAACATCTTTTGTTGGGGGAGTATCACCTTCTCAGCCTTGACATTTTACCTACTCCTCAAGAGTATGGGAAAAATGACCACCAACCTAGTTATGTCCCCAATATCAGAATCATTATTCCTTTCAGAACCTCACCTTACTAAACCAATTTTATCTATGGGGGACTTGATAAACCCCTTGACATTTTTTCCACCTCTTTTTCACCTTGACCATTCATCAATAGCTTTTCCTATTTGGACAAATCATAATTTACCAAAATATACCTCTATAAGTGTGCCTATAAGGGATTTGGTTTGGATCAGTATGAATATGGGCCACATGAGTTGCTTCCAATAAAAACTTGAAAACCTCATGAAAAGCATGGCCTTGGTTTCACACCACCTGAACAACAAACCAACCTACCTCCCATTACCATCATTGATGAGGAAATCCCATCCTCACCACCCATTCCACCACCAACCATTGAGGATTTTGACATCATCCCCCCTAAATTTTTATTTCATCAAACAGGATCAACCTCAGACCCTTGACTTGTATAAAGGATGGGGTGATCATAACCATTTCTCTGACCCATCTTAAGATAATAAGAGATGACTCTCCTACCATTAATACCATTTAGTGTAAGGATGATGATTTTATTCTCACTTATCTTGGTGCACCAGATTCTTATTTCCACAAATCTTTACCTCCTAAGACTTCAACCATGTTGAACGAATCCACCATGGATATCAATTTGGGCACCTCAAACAACCCCTACATTGTGAAAATTAGTTAATCACTAAATTCTAAAGAGCTTCAAGACTTCCCATCTTTCCTTCAAGATCACATCATAGAATTTTATTGGTCTTACAGTGACATGTTAGGTATTAAACCCTCCATCATTACCCATAACATAGTCACCAACCACGATGCTAAGCCCATTAGGCAAAAAATTTGATGGATGTACCCTCACAGATCCTTTCTCATCAAAAAAGAGCTTCAATGTCTCCTATCTATTAACTTCATTTAACCCATTGACTATCCCTAATAGGTCTTGAAAATCATACCTATCACTAAAGCCACAAGGGGACTATGAATTTGTGTAGACTTTCATGACCTCAACCTTGCTTGCCCAAAAGATGATATTCTTCTACCAAGCATTGACCAGCTATTTGATGTTATAGTTGGCCATGAGATGTTATCTCTCATGGATGGATTCTCAGGTTACAATCAGATCCTAATCTCCCCCAAAGATCAACACAAAATTACCTTCATCACCCCATGGGGGACCTTTTGTTATAGGGTCATGCCTTTTGGACTTAAGAACATTGGTACAACCTACCAACATGCTATGACCTACATCTTTTATGACCTAATCCACAAAATAATAAAATACTATGTTGATGACCTTCAAGGGAAATCCAAATATCATAAGGATCATTTCTCTATTCTCAAGATTATCTTTGAATGACTCATCCATTACCATGTCCACCTTAACCCTAAGAAGTGTATTTTTGGAGCCTTATCAGGAAAACTTCTTGGATTTATCATCTCCCTTAGCGAAATCAAAGTTGATCTTGCCAAAATCAAATCCATCCTCGACATGCCACCTTTGACCCACCTCAATCAACTCCATAGCTTATAGGGGAAGCTCCAATCCATTCATCACTTTATCTCTCAGCTCTCAGATTGATGCCAACCCTTCCATCACCTTATAAAGAAGGATGTATCTTTTAAATGGAACAACGACTATCAAAAGGATTTTGATTCTCTTGAAAAGTAACTTTTGTCTCTACCTGTCCTCACTCCTCTCGAGGATGATCAACCTTTTTACCTTTATATCTCTATCATATACCACTCCTTAGGAGCAATACTTGGTCATCAGGATGAACAACACAAAGAACAAGCCATTTACTACATTAGTCACACACTTGTATAATAAATAAATCATTACACCCATACCAAGAATCTTTGCTTATCTTTAGTCTTTGTGGCCACCAAGATTTGCCACTACCTTCTCAACCACAAGACCTATGTCATAACCAATACCGACCCACTCAAGTATATGCACTCCAAGCCATACCAAAACCAATTTATGGCCAAATGGCTCATTCTCTTAGCTGAATTTGACCTTGAGTTTCTTCAATAGAAATTAATTAAAAGGAAAGTCATTGTCGACCAGTTGGTTGAGGCACCATTAGCAAACAATCAACCTCCTCCCCTTGAATTTCCATATGAGTCCATTGCAACAATCTCTTAGGTAGACTTAACCTATCAAGTGACCATGTTTTTTGATGAATCAAAGTGTCAATATGGTGGGGGAGTTGGCATCATCTTTATCCCCCTTCATGATGAACCTCTTCCTTTATCCTACAAGCTAGATTTTGAATGTACCAATAATATAACTAAGTACAAAGCCCTAATAATAGGCCTTCAAACTATGTTAGCCTTGGGATTCAAAATGATCAACATATTTGGTGACTCTCAACTAGTGTTCAATCAAATCAATGGCTCTTACCAGTGTAAGAATGACGTCTTGCAATAGTAAAAACAACTAGTTGATAGACTCTTAACATCATTTAAACATTATCATATCTAAACCACCCCATGATCTATGAACAAGTTTATCAACACCATGGCTTCCCTTGCCTCTTAAATCCCATCTATACCTCTAACTCTAAGCTATATTTCATTATCTACCAACTTACCCAATCCTCTTATGTCAAACTAAACTATCCCACCATATTTTATGTGGAAGAGACCCAACCTGACCTTTGGTATCAACAAACCTTCAACTATCTTAACCTCTCCATCATTCCTTTTAATCTTTCTAGAATTTATTTAGAGCACCTCTCATTATACCATACTAGGGGTAATTATTTATAAACGTGACTTTGATGGGCTCCTTTTTTGTTAATTATGCAGTCATGAAGCCTCTCATACTATCAGGGAAATGCATGAAGGGATATATGGGGGACACTTTAGTGGCATAGCCATCAATAAATGCATCCTTCCCCTTGGATATTATTGGCCTACCCTTAACCAAGACTATTGTGATTATGTGAAAAAGTGTGTTAAGTGCCAATAACATACTAATTTGCACCATGCACCTAGCCATAGTCTTCAAATATCCACAGATTTTTGGCCCTTTTCATAATGGGGCCAAGACCTTATTGGTGAAATTAACCCCCATTATTCACAATGGCATCATTCTATCACCACTGTGATTGAATATTTTACCAAATGGGTAGGGGTTATTCCTCTTGTCTCAACAAAAGCTAAAAATATTCTCGACTTTATCAACCATCACATTATCTATTATTTCGATGTTCCTCACAAAATCATCATCGATAATGGTAAATCCTTAAAAACAAACAAGTCCAAGGTCTTTGTGATGCACTGGGTATCAAGTTGAGTTTTTCTTCATCCTATCATCCTCAAGCTAATGGATATGTAGAAGCCTCTAATAAAACTCTCAATAACATTCTAACTAAAATATTCAATGCATCTAGTCAGGATTGGCACTTACATATCCCCTTCACCTTATGAACATATCATACTAGCAATCAAACCCCTATGGGTGTTACCCCTTTCTCTCTTGTATTTGGAGTGGAGGCCATCTTATCTCTTGAATTCCAAATTCCTTTGCTTTTCATATCCCTACAGGATATCATTTCTAAAGATGATTATCAAAAGCACTATTTAGCCCAACTTGAGCTACTTGATGAGCATCATTTAGCCACCTTCACCCATCTTCATGTCTATCAATAATACATCAAATGAGCCTATAAAAAACACCTTAAGTTGTAATAATTCAATATCAGAGACCTCATCCTAAAGAAAAATCAACATGTCACTAATATGTAGAAAATCAAGTGGGGCAAATTTACTTTCAATTACCTTGGACCTTATATCATAATGCATAAGTATAGATCATGAGCTTACCAGTTATCCTCTCTTGAGGGAAACCTAGACTGTGATCCCCTCAATGCTTTGCATTTGTGTCCTTTTTAAAAAAAAAAAAGATCAAACTCACCTTTTTTCTATCTTAATCTCATCCCCTACTTTCACACCAGCTTCATCTCCCTATTTTATGGGAAACTAATTAAAATTGAATCATGTGATTATCCATCACAATCATAGCCTAATATTGAACAATGGGTACCATGGATATACCCATGGCATGAATCTCAAGGTACTTTCCACCCCTTTCCTAGGATTGATTCCCATGGTCATTGTCACCTAAACATATTTCACACCTACTCAATCTTCTTGTGCTTTTAGTTTTGCCTTCATAAAAGGAGAAACTTTAATCCTATATAAGCAAGTCTATGTCAAGAAAAATCAAAAGCAAAGTCATAACTAAAAACAATCATCAGTCATTCCTAACATTTTCATACTACTCCCTTGAAGGATAACTACACAATTATATCAAAATTGCTCAAAGTAAGGAACACTGCTCCCTTGAAGGATAACTACCAAAAGTATTGAATAAAATACACAAACTTAGACCACTCCCTTAAAGGATGGTTGAGTAAAGCATTTTTCACAAGCATATTAATTTCTTGGAAACTTCCCACATTGATCAATGTCCCCTAAACAACAATAAATCAAAATACCTATTATCAAAATCAAAACAAAAGCAAACTAATTTTGAAAACTGTAATCAACTCTCAGAAGCAAAATCATTCAAAAGCTGCAATCAGCTTTCATAAGTAGATGTATCACATCGATCAGTCTACACCTTATATGATATAGACTTATTTATACTGGCTCTTTTGTGCCCTATATAAGAGGTAATCTAGTCTCCCAAGAAGGTTTCATCTCCATACATCTCCCCTTTATGCACTATAAGCAAGGGATTTTGAACTTACTTGACATCATGTGATCAAGACACCTTATTAACTAACTAATGAATGCTAATGTAAAACATTCAAAGGGATTGTGTTCCTTAAGCCAATCCAACTTTAGTTTATTTTAGTCTTTGCCAAAGAAGCAGCATTGTTCCCTCTTCTTATCCTCTCGTACTGGTTGATATATTCACTTAGACATTTGTCTCTTGATTATCTACCCTTTCTCACATCTAGTTGTGTTATTTAACTTACTCTATATACTTCACCTTAAATAAAATGATTGTAATCATGACCACATCATATCATAAACAAAAACAAACATCACTAGTTTAAACCATATCCATATTCATACTCATTATCATCAACATCATAACATCCATAAATAATAAAGCAATAAACCACTTTCAACACATGTCTAAATCTAGATGAGGAAGTATATACTCATTAAAGCAATAAACCACTTTCACTACAACAATATTATTATATCGATATCATAGTAAAAACCATCCATAAACAACATCATCAAGAACAAGAGTTATAACTATCATAAAAATCATCCATAAGCAACATCATCATCATAAACACTAACAAAAAAACATAAACAATAATCCATGTAATCAACATCACAGCATTGTCCATTCATCATATAAATGATTTCCATATCAAATGTACCAATTATAACCATCATATCAATATGATCATAAACATAAATAAAAATCTGTCTCATCACATGCCTAGCTAGGTGAGTCTATATCAACATCCATATTCCTATCATCATGAGCATAACCATAATCAATAATCACATCATCATTAATCAACATGAGCATCACAACCATGAACCATAAGCAATAGATAAAGATCATATCTATAAATCATGAGTCGATAATAAACCATAAACATAATCATATATACAATAATATAAATTTATCTCTCAAAATAAATATACTTCTCCTTGCATCGACTTGCAAGCCAGTATCAAAATCATATACATCCACATATGTAATGTCTCATAACCAAACTATGCCCCTAAAGCACCACTACTGCCTAGTGCTTATCCTCTTAAGGTACCTACTTGTCCTCTTGAGGTACCTACCTACCCTCCCAAGGTACCTTCTTGTCTTCCCATGGATGCAACCCACTAAACTGGTGTTGTCATACCAACACCTCCAGCCAAACCAATTTTATACTCACCCCATCAAGGCTTATCAAGACAACATCTGAAGACTATCTCCTCTTAATAGTATAAATCCTCCATTGTAGCTATGTACCTCTACATGGGAATAATGCTTGATGGTCCTATAGGTGTTATGGCTCCTCCTCGAACCTATCTTTAGGAATCTCTCTACTAGGTAACCAAGGCTAACGTAGCTCTATCCTAGTCCCTCTCACCTATAATTATAGCTACTTGACCCTGTGCCTCTACTAAATAACCCTATAATGCTAAAATAGAAGCCTATACCATGAATAGTGCCACTCATGCCTGATCCCTATTTACATTTACTACCTATACATTTGGGGCAACCCCTTGTACTTGAGCCTATTGGCCACCTCTCCTAGCTAGGTCAACATCCATCACCCACTAACCACCATGATCTCCCCCAAAATCAACCATCACATATGGTACTTGGTATTATATAGGATATGCACATGTAACACCTACATCATCTTGGTCTTTTTATATAGGCAACTCCTCATGATTAAGATAAATTTAAACTAACTATGGATTAGTAAGTAGCAGCTCTGCACCCTCCCACCTATATCTTGAGAATTGACCTAGGATATCCTATACTAGGCTAAACTATAGCCACACCCTGTTAAAATAAATGAGCTCTATCTCACCCTCTCTACTACCAAAAATCCATTTATAGCTCTATAGGGATAGTGTATGTCTCTTGTAGTGATTCCACTCCAAAAAATTGACATAGGGTTTCCAGATCACGTCTATGACAACTAATGCATCTAATGCACCTATGAACCAATCAACATTATAAACCACTTCACCTAGTCCTAAAAGGGAAAAATTATATTTCCACCTCATAAACCCAAATCTAAAGTCCATCTACACATACCCATCCCATGGTAGCCCCATCGACCTCAACACCTGAATGTGTTTGTAGGCCCAATAGTGGAGAATAAATCTGATGATGATACCATACCTCCTATGGGATCTAAATCCCCATAGCTCCTTGTATATCTAAACCAACAACACAGGCACCTAACCAAACACTATGCAGCCTAATAACATCTCAACCAATACCCCTAAAAATAGATAAGGGAACCTCTCACTACTCAAATCTACTATGGAAAAGTATAAAACCACTATCATCATCATTGTCAATAGCCTCCTATCATCTCTCACCCTCTGGTATAGCGGAGTGTAGATGAATCCTCCTACATGCCACCTTGTAAATTTGAGGTCATCTCCATACAACATCTCTATGAATTCATCCCACTCCTCCCTCTCTATATGATAAATCAGCTCACCCCAAATGGGTAGCCATGTAATCATGTGGACATCCTTTAGTAAGATGGTCATCTCACCTGTAGGTAACATAAATGTGTTCATAGTAGGATCCCGTCTCTCAATGAGTGCCATGATATAATGAAATTACTTAGATATTCACATAGAATGATTTTATATTGTGCAAAATGAGCAAATATGAGAGATCACACAATGATAATTGACAACATAATAGAATACTGGATAATATAGTAAAGCCACTTCGAGGGGGAAACCTCCACAATAATGCACTAATAGAAGAATACTTAACATAATGCATAAAGACTAACCACTACCTCTTATATATAGTGTACTTAACCAAGGTTATTCCATAGGCTGACCTAACTAAGAACATAGAGAAATGTAACAAGTAAATAAAAGAGGTATGTAAGCCACAAGTTAGCCACACATATCCCTACACACACCAATGGTTAAGGGCATAACAAGACCCTCCCCTTCAAAACAATGTTGTCCTCAACATTGTGATAACTTTGGATGCTACTACACAAATGCTTCATCCTCCCAAGTGGCATATTCACATGGAAGATTCTTCCATTTGATCAAGTACTCTGTAATTGCTCTAGAACGTAGCTACTTGGTGCACCTTTGAAGGATCACCTTAGGATCAAGAAAAAATATACCTTCCTCATCCAATTCTGGTAATTTTTTTTGAATGAAAATTCTATGTCTAATGACTTTATTCAGGCATGATACATGAAATATTGGATGTATGTGAGTGGATGAAGGAAATTCTAACTTGTAGGCCATATTGCCAATTTTTTGCAAGATTTGATAAGGCCCATAATACTTAATGGATAACTTGTTATCCTTTTTTTGTTGCTTCAATGACATTTGTTTGTATGGTTATAAGTAAACAAAGACCCAATAACCAATGTTAAAATGCCTCTCACTTATGTGTTGATTTTCTTGTTGCTTCATGCGATTCTGGGCCATAGCTAAATTTTTACACAAACTTGCAAGGACCTCCTATTGATGGTGAATATGTTCTTCAACTGCATGAACCTTAGGATGGACCTTCAAGGTTGAAGTGATGGATGGAGGGTGGTATCCATATAGTGTCACAAAAGGAGACATTTGGAAGAACTATGAACAAAAGTATTATACCATCATTCGGCAAGTGGTAGCCACTAAACCCATTTATCATGTTTATCAAAAACAAAACAACAGAGATATCCTTCTAGACATTTGTTGAGTACCTCAATTTGTCCTTCAAATTGAGGATGAAAGGATGGACTATGAGCCAATTGGGTGCCCAAACATGTAAATAACTTAGTCCAAAAATTACTAGTAAAAATGGGATCTCTATCACTAACAATGATTTTAGGGGTCCCATGCAGTTTCTAAACTATATTGAGAAAAGTAACTATTGTACTAGCAACAAATGGTTGGGATAATGAACAAAAATGAGCATACTTATTGAGATGATCTATAAAAACTAGGATAACATTTTGATCCTTAGATCTTAGTAACCCTATAATGAAATCCATAGATACCTCTTCCCAACATTGGCTAGAGATGGATAAAGACTGTAAAAGACCTAGGGTTTTGATGGTTTTACCTTTGTTTTATTGATAGATCATACATTTATCCACATATTTCTGGACATCCCCCTTGAAACCTTCCCAAAAAAAATCATGCTTGATTCTTTGATAGGTTTTCAAAAATCCTAAATGACCCCCAATTGGAGTTGCATGAAGTTCTTGAAGGATTTTTTGTTTAAGAAGATAATTCTTACATAGGTACAATCTATCTTTATACCATAATGCATTACCTTTCCATGTGAATTTTTCAAATCCACCTAAACCTTGTTGAAGATTTTGAATCAAATCATGGGTAGTACAATCATGTTCCCATTCTAATCATGCTTCCTCTAGCCAATCTACCTGTAAAATGGTTATGGCACATAACAATGCCTCAACTGATTCATCTTTTCTAGATAGTGCATTTGACACCACATTGTCCTTGCCTTTTTTTTAGACTATTTAAAAATCATAGCCTAACATCTTATTTACCCATTTATATTGTTCTTTAGATGACAAACTTTTTTCTAAAAAATATTTGAGACTATCATAATCAGTATTTACCTGAAAGTGATGACCCATCAAATAAGGTTTCCATTGTTTGACTACATGCAAAATGGCCATCATTTCCTTCTCATAGATGGGTTTGTGAAGATTTGTTCCCTTTAGCTGATGACTTTCAAATGTAAGTGGTCTACCTTCTTGCATGAGTACAACACCCATACCATACCTAGATGCATCACATTCAACCACAAAAGTTTTAAAAAAATTAGGAGTGGCCAATACTGGAGTAGTGCACATAACCAATTTTAATTATTCAAATGCTTAGGTAGCTACATCAGTTCACTAAAAGGAGTCTTTATTTAACAAAAATGTGAGTTGGGTTGTAATACTACCATAATTTTTGACAAACTTGTGATAGTAACCAGTAAGCCCCAAAAATCCCTGGAGTCGCTTGAGTGTCTTAGGAATTGGCTAGTCCACCATTGCCTGGATTTTTTTAGGATCCACTTTCACTCATTCATAAGATACTAGATGACCCAAATATTTAATCTCACTAGCCCCAAAAGTACATTTGGAAGGTTTGGCATACAATTTATTTTGCTCCAAAATGGAGAGTACCTATTTTACATGTTGCAAATGTTCTTCCCAATTTTTACTATAATGAGGATATCATCAAAGAATACCAGAATAAGTTTCCTCAAAAATGACTTAAAAACAATATTCATCAAACTCTAAAAATTAGATGGTGCATTTTTTAGACCAAAAGGCATAACCAAAAACTCATAATGGCCCTCATGAGTCCTAAAAGCGGTTTTGGGTATATCTTCATCACGAATCCAAATTTGATGATACCCAAAACATAGATCTAACTTGGTAAAATAAAGAGCACCATTCAATTCATCTAGTAAATCATCAATGATAGGAATCAAAAAACTATCTTTGATAGTGTACTTGTTGAGTTTTATGTAGTCAGGGCACATCCTCCAAGTGTCATCTTTCTTTTACACTATGACAACTAGTGAAGAGTATTCGCTTTGGCTATGGTGAATGATTCCTTCTTCCAGCATCTCTTGTACCATATTTTCAATTTCATTTTTTTGGGCATAGGGATACTTGTATGGCCTGATGTTGGGTGGTGTACTACCAAGAATAAGTGTGGGATAGCATGATCATGCATGCGGCTAAGTGGAAGTCCTTTTGGTATGTCTCCAAAAATAATAGATGAGCATCAATTATTTGTTGTAGATCAAGAGGTGGAGATGGTTGAGTTGGTTGTACTTCCATAGAAAATAAGTGAGCTAAAAATCTCTTAGCACCCTTACAAATAATCTTTGTCATTTGATAGGAGCTAACAAGTTGTTTATATTTAGCCTTTAATCCCCTTAGCTTAAATGTTCTTTCTTTAGAATGAAAATGCATGAATAATTCTTGAAAATTCATCTCAATAGTACCCAAATTGGTAAGCCACTAGACTCCTAGAACAATAGCAGCTCCACCAATGGGAATAGAAAACATAAGAGAATCCCATAAGTAGTCTCCCATGGACAACTTAATACTATGAAATTTTCTTGAATAGCTGGCAATACCACCATCTATAGTCATAACTTGAAAATTTAGAGCTAGATAAATAAAATAGTTCAAATGAGCAACTAACTATGGATGAAGTTGTGTGTGCTCCTAGAATCAATCAATATAGTGACCTTTTTTTTCTTAAGGAAACCCATCACCTTAATATTTTGGGGAGTACTAATACCTTAAAGGGCATGACAAGAAATAGTAGGTTGAGAGTCTTCATATTCTTCCTCGAGAACTTCTACATCCTCATCATGTATTTTTTCATCATCTTCATCGTCATTGGCACCTTCAATGTAAAATAGATTCTTTTCAACACAATGATGGTCTTTGCTCCATTTACTATCACAACCATAACACAACCCTTTGGCTCACTTCTCCTTAATTTCTCATTGTGTTAATCTGGTGGGCTATGGAAATGATGGTGTAGAAAAGTTGTGATCACGACTAGAAGAGAAAGTTTTCCTTTTGACCATCTCTTTTTCTTCTATCATGTGTGCCTTAGGGATAAATTCTACTATAGATGTTGGGTTAAACATTTGAACCTTGAAATGGATGTTATCTTTGAGGCCACCCAAAAATAGATTAGTCAAATTTTTCTCAGTGATATTTTCCACCCATAAAGAGAGATTTTGAAACTGATGGATATAATCCTTCACAGTTCCTATTTGTCATAGCTTGGCTAATTGGCTAAAATATTTATTAGAGACATTATTCTAATAATGATCTGAAAAATCTTTAGTAAAAATAGTCTAGGTAATAGGAGCACCATTCTTTTTCTTTTGAGCACATAACCAATGATACCAAATGAATTGCTCAATTTCCAGATACAGGGAACCACTATCACCCTCTGAGAAATAGGGGTTCAATGTAGCTCAAATAAATTCTCAATTTGGCTAATCCTAATGAGAGGATCCTTACCATCAAACTTACGCATGTCCACTTTTGGCAACATCAGTTTCATACCAGCATGGGAGTTGTTGAGAGGAGGATTTGAATGCTAAAGTGGAGGGTTATTGGGTTGAAACTGAGATGTAAGGGCAGCCAATTGCGTAGTGATATGATACAATTCATTGTGAACCCCATTAATCTCTCTGTGCATCCCTAAAACATCAGCTTAGACTACAACAAAGTCATCATGCCTCACCGAGTTCTTTTTGTTTGCTTTAAGCTAAATAATCACTGGATCTAAAGTTTTAGAATCCATGTCATCGGTAGGAGTCTTAAGAGTTTATTTCCCCCTATTCTTCCTCGAGTACGTAGACCTGACCTATACCAAATATAGGAGGATTTTTACCCTAAAAAATTTTTACCAATAAATGGTGCCATGTGATCACCTTGTCAAGATGAATCCAATGACTGCCTTTGAAAAATAGGGTAAAAATTTTGGTACCAAAAAAGTGTACCGATGGAATATACCGTTGTGATCATCTCGCTAAGATGAATCCAATGATGGCAATTATTCAAGAGGAATTTTTTTCCCAAACTTTATTTTTTATTTTTATTTTCAAAAAAGCATTTTGAGCAATACTATGCTGATGGAAAAAATTAATTCATCCTGGATTGCAAGTTATGTTTTTTCTCTCTCACCGCTCCTAGAAGCCACGCCTCACTAGATTTGAAAAAAAAACACCATAGGAAACTTACCCAAATTGAAGATCGGATACCACTTGTAATGAAATTAATTAGATATTCATACAGAATGATTTTATATTATGTAGAATAAGCAAATATGAGAGATCACATAATGATAATTGATAGTATAACAAAATACTAGATAATATAGCAAAGCCACTTTGAGGGGGAAACCTCCATAATAATGTACTAATATAAGAATACTTAACATAATAAATAAATACTAACCACTACCTCCTATATATAGTTTACTTAGCTAAGTTTATCCCATAGGCCAACCTAGCTAAGAATATAGAGAAATGTAACAAGTAAATAAAAGAGGTATGTAAGCCACAAGTCAACCACACATATCCCTAGACACACTAATGGTTAAGGGTGTAACACATGATCATCACCACATCCAAAAACACATGATGTTAATGCATTATAGTACCAAGGCCCACCTCCTCCATATGATCCCAATCATCTATAGTCATCCCTTGATGAATCTTGGGAAATATCCATAGTACCCAGTATCGCATCTAGATCTACTCCTATGCCTGCAATGTTCAATAAAAACCAAACTTAGTTCTCTATACTATTTTTGCCTACAAACTTAACCTCTTGCACCTACCTCTTATGTTACTCCCAACATTTTCCTACTCTAACATATACCTCTAGCTTATCTCCAAAGCTAAACCCTTAACCTATCAATCAACCTAATCAACATCACCTACCAAACATCAACCTTAACTATTTATACCAATACCTATTTATACCTTCAACTTAACTTAATATGTGACCATTAACCTTGAACATCACTATTAACCTTTAAATCTTACCTCTCAAACCCCTGACATCAATGTTAATAGAACATTCAACCCACTAGCATCAATAACTACACTTCAAACATTCAAACTATCAAAGCCAAATAACCACTCAACTCACCCTTTTAAAAATTCATCATCATTTGCTTGATCATTGATGGTCATGATGACTACTAATGGTCATGTGATCAAACCACTGATGATTATCGACCATCAATGATCAGGTATGATCATCGATGGTCATTGTAATGTGACCATCGATTGAACATCCCAAACCAACCCTACCCAAACACCCATCCATGACCATAATCAACCTAAGCATCACTACCTAATCCTACCCCCACCTACCCCAAACCACCCTACCCTTATAATTTCAATTTCAACCTCAAAAAAAACTATTCAACCCTAAACCTAGGTCAAATCAAAACTAAACCCATATATAATAAGCACTCAATCACAATACAACTAAATTTTAATCCAATGCATTTTAAAAAATCAACCTACTCTACCAATTGAATGACAACCCCTACCTCATTCCTCAATCATCATCGAGGAGAAACCTTAGGGCCCGTAGCCTATGCATGTGCCCTACCACACCAACCCTACATCCTTATTGGTCCACTCAGTCTCTCATCACTTCCTCCTATTAATTCATTTCAAGTGATATAAAATTCACCTCCCTTATTTTTTATTCAAATCCCTTGAAAACCTGATTTTGGATTTCCAAGCAACTTGGCAAATAACCTCATATGCCAAGGCTTGATTTTCCTATTTGTCAAGAGGGGGGAATTTCTACAAGGGAATGAGGTGCATATGGTTTAGAGTGATAAGGAGGGAAACTCAGAGGATGATTGTGGTAATTTGGAGGAGGATAAAACAAATATCCCCAAAAACTCTAAAAAATGTAAGACCACCTCCCATTTGGCCAATGTCCAGATTATGTAGACTCATGTTGAGACTAAGAAATGAAAATGATTAGACAAAATCCCTCTAGTCATTAGGGGGTAGAAATCCAAATTTGAAATTATAACCGCCTGAGAAAGAAATTGAAGGAAATGTGAGATGATATATTTGAGCAATGAGATTTTGTTATGCAAATTATATCAAAAGTACCCAAATCTACAATATACCATTAAAATTGAGAACCATTAGATTAAAATGATATGAAATAAACATTTAAAAAAATGTTTTAATCTAAAACTAAATGTTCTCAATCAAGATTCAAACAAAAATACAAAGTCTAAGTGATTGTGGATTTATGGATTTCATACAAATAGACTTAGATTATGGACACCATATATATTTGTTGACTTGATCAAAAAGACTATGCTGATAGAAGATTTTAGCATAGATTGGACATGGATTTACAAGTTAGTTTGATGGAAGAATGAAGGTGTTTAAATATAAGGAAGGAGAGAAGATTAATGGCCAACATTGAAATTTGGGTATAGGACGATCAATAGTGGATAATTATTCAAGGAATTAAAAATTCCTTGGATGATTCTAGAGGAGGGAATGTTATAGAGGTAGAAGCCTCAAAAATCTCTTTTGGAAGTTTAATCATGATTAGGGGTGGATTAGTCATGTGGTTAGGGGGTTCTAGAAAATATAGGGGAGTAGGAGACATTACTCATAGGCTAGGGTAGGTGGGAGGGAATTTTAAATTCCCATATAATGGATAAGTGGGATTAGTTAGTAGATAATGGGGATACTATAAAAATGACTAGAAAGGGTGATATTCAGACGTAATTAAAAGAGATAAATGAGATTAGATGAGAGAGGTGAAATTAGTGTCAACTAATAATAATATTAGTGATGATAAATAAAGCGAGAAAATTTATATGTATACATTTTCCCCCTCTTTGAAAGGGCATTACAAGTGGATAAAGTGGAATGAGTAATGGTATTTCAAAGAATAAAGTCACTTATGTACGGATGTTAGTAAATGATGTTAGTGGATATGTTTTCCCCTCAAGGGGACATGTGGAAAAGAATGAGATAGATGTCCACTTGAAAGAGGAAATGAGGGGTGGGATGTGATGAATAGAGAAGGGGATGGGATGTGATAAGTGAGATAAATGATGAAAAAGATGAACTTAACTTGAGTAGTGAGCTACAAATTTATGATGCTCCTAGAAAAAACATATGCACAAGGAGTAGAAATGACTATGCCATGGTTGTTGACATATCCCAAGGGGTAATCAACCATAACATGATGATTATGAGACAAAGGGCCATGAAATACCAACATATCCCTAGTAAATACATGAATTAAGAGAGTATCGAGTAAAATAAGATTGATTTGATAAGATTAATGATGAGTATATCTCAAAGCTAAAGTTGAGTGATATGATGAAAGTGAGGAGAAAAAATAAAGGCTATGATCGAGTGACCAAAATATGAAGGGGAATAATTGCATCAAACCAATGAGCCATAATGTGATAAATAGAAATGATGCCCCCAACAAGGACACATACAAGGGAGCGAGAGACAATAATAAAGTTATGGTTCTGGTCATGTCCCAATCGAAGGAAGAAACCATAAATTTAAAATGATGAACTAACCAATCAGTGATAATGGATGACTGATGGAAGAAAAGATGGATGTTTTGATTTATCAAGCCCAATCGACAAGTGTAGGCGATTGAAAAAAATTTAGGTAGATGGTTGTGGGTATGGTGATTGATCAATAAACTAGTTGATTAATGATTGAGAATATAACTCAAGTATTTGGGATGCAAGGTGTGAGGATGACAAGATAGAGGTGATGATAAATGATGGGGAAAGAGGAGAGAGTAGTTGAGTTGACTTTAGATGCATTATATGACTGAGTGTTGCCTACATAGTCTAAAAATATCTTAGGTCAATGTAGTTCAGACTATATTAGAGGATGATAATGATGGATTAGAATATGTTAGTTGTTAGATAGATGTTAGGTGCGATGATTAGATACTAGAGAGATTATAAATGATTGACTAAAGGACATAAATGGGATGATAAATGGCTGGAAGGAATAATTGGATATGATATGTTAGATGTTATGACATGTGGTTAGGTTAGATGGGTTAATTGATGATCAACTAGTGAATATAGGCTTGATGATTAGAAGGTTAGGTAGGCGATAGAGGATAGGAGGAATGATGAGTGTGGTCAATTTTCAAGCCATCATTGCTATAACATGTATCATCATAGTCTAATCAATTCAATGTAAATATAGAACTAGGTAGTATGACCCATGATATAAGTATGACCAATAGGACATTATGCCAAAGTGCATAAGGGTAAAATGATGAACTCTACATAGGGCACCCAAAAAAATCATGATTATAAATTTTTTGGATCCATCACAACATCTTCGTTCATTGCACCCTTGATGAAATAGACATGATACAACACTAATTCAAAGACTAATAAAATAAGATAAACATATACAAGTAAACACACATATGAAAATATATACACAAAGCATACAAGTAACATACATAAATATATACATATATATGCATTGTGATTAGTGTCTTGTTTGTTATCTTGATGAGAATCAATAGGATGAGTGATTAGGTGATGAATTAGATAAATTCAATCACGATTATCATGATGTGACTTTGGATTAAGGATAGGAACTTGGAAAAGATATGGGCTTGGATTAGACTAGGGACTACAATTAGGATAAGGTTGTGGAGGCATAAGACAACATGACTAAGATGTTGAGACAAGGTAAGATGATAAGATGACTAAGTTAGAAGACATAAAAATAAGGATATTTGGGACATATGACAAGATAACATAAGATAAGATGACTAGATGTTTTTTGGATTTTTTTAGATTTTATGATTTTTAGGGTTTTTGGAATATTTCAATTTTTTAGGTTTTTTGAGAATATTATGTATACTATAAAAATGGGGTTACTAACAAAGGGAATACTAAGTCTAGTAACTAGGATAAGGATGGATGGAATAATAAAAAAATGATGAGGGTGATGTTGAAAAGGGGACGAGGACCAAGGAAGGATGGACTAGGGATCACCGATAACCACATCGAGAAAGAACTAGACATCTAGTTTCTTGAGTATCCATTGGAGGATATGCCAAGATGATTCCATAACATTTATCAACACACCTTCCACGTCCTTATGAAGGTAAAGATGGGAAGGAATGATAGGCCAAATAGGGATAAGGGATAGATGGACATGATAGATAAAGATGTTTGGACCATGACATGGATGGGGTTGAAAAGGAATGTGGGATATGACTGTAGAGATGAAGTGGATTTTTCCCCCAAGTGTTGAGATATACTACATACAATAGATTATTTTACCATGATGCCAAAAACTAATTTTCATCATGGTACTTTCCCAAGGAGCCATAAGACTAGTTTTCACCATTGGATGAATGGTTTTTATTTTTATTTTTGACTTATTTTTTTGATGGCATTTAGATTTATTAGAGGTGGGTGAGATGTAGGATTGCAGATGCTTTATGGATCTTTCAACTGACACTCATTCTGGAGATGTGTGATGTTAAGACCATGTGATTGATGCCAGATTCATTGATGTCTTTATGATCTTTGTTGACTCTTGATTTAACATCCTCCAGATGCCTCAACTAGGTGTCTTTATAACCCTTATGAGAGATGATGTTGCCTAGGGATTGGAGGTATGGTGTGCATGATATTATGTCTTGATTTTTATGGTGGGGTATAGGATATGAATGAGTAATTATGATGAATAATGTGACTAAAATGGGAGTGAAAATGGGGTTTAATAGTTGCATACACCATTGGATATGGTAGAGGGGATTTTTTTATTGGTGTCAAGAGATTAAGGGATCCAAGACCTATTGACTAGTTTTCTATTTGATCCAAATATTAAGAGGATGATCAGCCACATGATTATTGCTTTTGAAAGATTTTTGAATTGTTAATATTTGATTTGGATTTTGATTGTCCTCTGGTGCCTAATTTTGGGCTTCACTAGTAGTATTTGACTTTAGACTTGGGGGATGATTATTTTGACATGGATAATCCCCTAGCACCTCAAGGATATTTATACTAAGGGATGACACTTTTTAATGTGGCCAATTATGAAACTCTTCTTGACTTTGATTGATAGTGTTTGGATCATAGATAACTTGATTAGTTGAGTTGATTAATTGATTATTGGCTTGGATCCTTGTATATTTGGGCCACAAGATTGCATGTTGTGGGGAATCCAATGATGTATATTCATGTTCATCCCATTTAGGGACTGGGATGGAGGGATTATTAGTATAAGGGAGATGATGTGGGATGTGTGATGGAAGGGATGAATTAAGGGGATAATGGGCATTATAGTCTTCATAAAAGCTACTAAGAGACCAGCCTCGATGTCAAAGAAAGTATCCTTAAGAATCTCAAAAGGATCAATAAGACTCTTTATAGAATTAACATTTAAAGTCAACTCATATCCATCTTGATTATCTTTGAATAATAAAACATCCAAGAATGGTGTTATGATTTAATCATCCTAAGATGGATCAAGAGTCATGACTTGAGACTAGTTGACATTAAAATGAGAGATATCCTTAAATACATAGGTGTCAGCATGACTTTCATTATCTAAAAGGGATGACAATTCTGATATGAATTCAAATTCATATGTTGATGTCAAACATGATCCTAACCATTCTGATGCTGACTCTGATAGGGATGTTGATGAGGTGATGTCACCAATATATCATTTATAATAGCCATAGAGATGGCCTTTTTAATATCATCATTGTCTAAAATTACCTTTTGCACTTTGGGTTTGTGAGTGGATGTTTTAGGCTTAATAGATTTGTGAAAATGGGGGATCTAATGTAAATAGGGTATATGGATGGTTCAATTAGGGATGGTTGTGGTATGGTAAGGATTGGGGTCATGACCTTTATTAAGGAGGAAATAATATTGATCGTGGTTAGGAAAGGAATATTGATATAACCCTTTTTGTACACTCCTAGACATGGATACATTAGATTCACCCTCAATTTCAATGTCACCATTATCAATTAGGTTTTGGATATAATCTCTAAAAGGGTGACATTTATTAATAAAATGCCCAGGGAATTTATTATATATAAAAAAAATTTATACTCTATACCATGAGGGTATATGTTTAGACAAGTCTAGAGGTCTTAATTTTAGGTAGACAATCATGCATATGTCCCTCAGATTTTAAAATAGGGATTTTGTGGATATTGGGAGAGGGGTATATTACTTGTCTAAAGTGCTGGATGAGGAAGTGTTGGATTTAGGAGTGGAAGAATGTGATGGTGATGTCATGATGTTGGGAGATGGTGGTGTGGGAGATTATTTAGGATATGAACTAGAATAAAATGAGGTTGACAAGGTAAGCTTTCCTTTGCTAGTAGGATAAAATATTTATGATGGGCTATGATTGGTAAATGGAGGATTTGACTATGGACAGGTACAAACTAGAGGTAAGGTTAACTAAATGGGGTAAAAGCTATTAGGAATTTGGGAACCCATCTTAAGGAGCCACAAGTGGGTTGCATGCTTATTTACAACAATATAGTTATTAAATAAGGTAATCTTTGGATTTGGATGATCATGATCAGGTGTAGGACTAGTAGATGGGGGACTGGGATGAGATTGGATATCAAAAGATTTGGGTAGGGATAAGGGTTAATGAGTCACTTGTTTTTTGGCTGGCCTTAGGTTTAGGCCTCAAAATCATTGGCAAGGCAGGCACCCATCTCCAATAGCCACAAAAGGCACTCATCCCTATTGGTAAATATATACTTGTGAAATAGGGTAACCTCATCACTTGTATATTGAGTGGTGGTAAAATTATGGTTATGATGAATGGATAATGGGGTTGACTGTGGTGGGTTAACACATGGGTTAGGTGTAGGATGGTGATTATTTATGGGTAAGGACATGAGACATTGGTTTAGGATTGATGGGATTGAGTTTGGAAGGTAGGTGAGCACCCATTTCTAGGGTCCGCAAAAGGATCTCATCCTTGTTGGAAAATAGGTATTATTCTACTAGAACTAGATCCAAATCCATGTGGATGTATGATAAATGGGTAACAGATGATGTGAAGGTAGATTATTTTTTGGATAAATATATTGATCATTGGACAAAGTAATTCTGAATGATTGAGCTCGTGTGATAGGTGATGGTGAGGACAAGATAGACTAAATGGATTAAGATATAATACTAGGATCAGATTTCAAACTAATAGTATAATAGGTGCTAACAATCTATCAATAATGCCTAGTTTTCAATCTAGCAAAAGGATGGGGATTTAGTTGGTGCCTAAATTTAAAACTAGTAATATGATGATTGGATGGGTACTAGTTATAAATAGGCAAGACAAATAGATTATAGATGATTGGATTAATGATGATTGGATACTAGATTGAGATCGACAAAGTGATAGGTTGTTAATAGGGTATTGACCAAGTATGAGATCTAATAGTTTTCAAGCTATCAAAAGGATGGGGATTTGACTGGTGCCTAGATTTGAAAATAGCAAGATGATGATTGGATGGGTGCTAGTTATAAATAGGCAAGATGAATAGATTAGAGATGATTGGATTAATAATGAGTGGATGCTAGATTGAGATAAACAAAGTGATAGGTTCTTAATAGGGTATTGACCAAGTATGAGATCTAACCAAGTATGGGTGATAGAAAAATGATAGTGGACTAGAGTAATAGGTTGATATATAAGGATACCAAAAGGACTAACTCAAGCCTTAGATTGACTAGCCCAATATGGGATGGGATATAATATTATGTAATGGAGGGAAAATGGAGGGATAGAGGGATCAAGGATGATATGATTAAGGGTGGTGATGTAATGATGATTGGGGGTAAGGTTAATGATGTGGGTATGGTTTATACAAGTGTGTGACCTAAAAATCCAACTATATGTGTTGTAGGATAAAAAGGAAAGACAAAATTAAGATGTATGTAGACGATTTAAGACTAGATGGGGTGAAGGGGTAATTATATGATAAAGGAATAGGGGGATATCAAGATAGAACTAGATTAAGATATGTCTAAGATGGGGATGATAGGATGTACAAGATATATAAGATTAGGGATGTATAAGATATGATTAAGGATGGGTGTACAAGATGAATAAGAATATGTAAGAAAGAGACAAGGATATACAAGATGGTGATATAGAATGCCTAGATAGTTTTGTATAGGTTTGGGTAAGAGTTGACTCAGGTAAAAAATAACACTAGTCTATCATGACACACACCAAAGCAAGAAAACCACAAACCTAATATTAGTAAATTGATTTGGGAGTGTAACTCAATGACTGCACCATATAACAACTTCATGGGTAAGGCTATAATTTGGTGACCCATTACAGAATCTCTTGAACCCTCTCAACCTTGTCTACACATGAAAACCACTTAGGAGTTGATATTGACTCAAGCATCAAGTTACCTTTTACAACTTATGGTCTTAATCTAGGCTGAACAGGGTCTCTAGGGGCATCCTCGATGTAGGGTGTTGTTTAATGCTCAGGTCAAAGAGTTAACTATTTCCCTTTATGGAAGACCTATATGGGGTCAACCACTTAGCCTAATGAAAAATTTCCCTAATTTTTATACTCCACCAGAACATGGAGTGTGGATTTATGTGTGGTGGTGAAATCCATGATCACAATCCCCCTAAAACTATGGCAAGTGTGTGGGAATAAATTCCATGTCACGTTTCCCATAAAAAAGAAAAATGGAAAGGTTTATTAGTGGTTTTTTATCCTCCAAGACTTGCCACTAAAATGTAGGGAGAAGAGAATACATCGTTGTAACCCTCAGGTAACACTCAAACAAGAAAAAATATTTATTAACTAATTAATCAAGTGATATATATATATATATATATATATATATATATATATATATATATATAGAATACATCGTTGTAACCCTCAAGTAACACTCAAACAAGAAAAAATATTTATTAACTAATTAATCAAGTGATATATATATGTATATATATATATATGTATATATATATGTATATATATGTATATATGTATATATTTATATATATGTATATATATATATATATATGTATATGTATATGTGTGTGTATATATATATATATATATGTATATATATATGTATATATGTATATATATATATATATGTATATATATGTATATATATGTATATGTATATATATATGTATATATATATATGTGTATATATATATCTATATATATATATATATATATATATATATATATATGTATATATATATATATGTATATATATGTATGTATATATATATATATATATGTATATATATATTTCTGTATATATATGTATATATACATATATATATATATACACACATATATATGTATATGTACACACACACACACACACACACACACACACACATATATAATATGATTTTAAAATGCCAAAATATCTTTGATAGACAACTTGCAAAGCAAGTGATTTTTAGTTTTAAGTTGGCACTCTTGAGGGGAAACTTATAAGACAAGACGCCAAACCAAGACAAAAATGTGTCAAAACATGACCTATAAGACAAATGGTTAGCAGTTTAATTTGGAAAGTCAAAATTGCCTCTATAACCTGCAAAATCGGACTTACATAGTGAGATAGGATTATAATGGCAAAATTGATCTTAGAACAAGAAAAATTGCATATGGCAATCAAAACAACTTCTACAAGATATGCAAATTTATAGATGATTAGGCTAACAGTGACCATATGGTTGGACAAAAATGCTTGTGGTTAGTATAAAATTGCCTATGGAAATTCAATAACACAATTATCAAGATGGGATTTTATAAATTATAGCAAAGACAATAAATGTGATTGCAAGTTACAGAATAAGATGCCCAAAATGCTAAAAGAGGTCCTATGTGATTTAAAGTATAGTTTTAACAGATGTTTTTAGGTAAATGCATGATAAAACTAGCCTGAGCAAAAAACACTTATATATATATATTCAAAACTAACTCTAAGAATCAATAACACCTATTTTGAGTTACGATTTTGCAGAGATAAAAAATTGTAGTCTATATAGAATATATAAAAATTACTTATAAAAGATCAGTAAAATCTATAGAGGCCTAAATATTTATGATTAAAGATGATAAAATAGAATACCAATAGTTATTAATTGTGAAAACCACCTTTGTAATTGTCAAAACCACCTTTGTAGTTGTAAAAACTATCTCTTGGATTCAAAAGCAATTATGTGGATAGGCAGTATTACAGTAAATAGTCAAAAGGTGGGTTTTGGGTATGTTTAATGTTGTCTGATTAGAATATCCTCCCCCATATAAATAGATGACAACCAGACAAAGATAATAAACTATTAGGGAACAAAAACAAAGAGCTTAAGTTAGTGATTCTATGCCTAATTCAAAAATGCCTCTTATAGAGGCAAAACTGACTCTATTATTCAAAACTGCTACTATGGATTGGCGATATTGTAGAATATATTCAAAAGGGTATTTTAGGGATGATAAAATTGTTTTAGAAGAGTCCCCTTTTCCAACAAGCAGATAACAACACTATAAAATCAATACAAATTATCAAATAGCAAAATCACAATATTAGGTTAGTGATATTATGTCTAAGTCAAAATCGCACTTTTCAAGGGCAAAAATGCAACTAGGAATCAAAACCACATTTTTTGAGAGGTAATTTTTCAAGAGGTTAGAAAACTGCCAAAAAGAGTTAGGTTAACGGTCAGGTTGGCAGTTTGTTTAAAACCATAATAGTCAAAGTCAAAATCACCCATGCAAAATCATCTTTTGCAAATCAATATTGCACTTCATCTAGAACATGAGAATTTTGAAATTTTAAAGTCCAATCTTATTCAATATGACCTAAAACCTTAAGCAAACACACTCAAATTATAAAATGTTATCTCAAGAGGAGGGCTCCCACTATGGTCACCAAATGTGAGATGATAAATTTGAGCAATGAGATTTTGATTTGCAAATTATATCAAAAATGCCCAAATCTACAATATACCATTAAAATTGAGAACCATTAGATCAAAATGATATAAAATAAATATTTAAAATAAAATTATAAATAGTGACTTAGGAGACCTCCTCACAGACTGTAGAAAGAACTTAAAAGAATTCAAAGATAAATTATAATCCCTAGGTAGTTCAACGGTCATGTTGATGGAGGAATGGATCATAATGAAGGTTGGCATTGATAAATTTAGAATGGAATTGGACAAACTTGGAATTGATAATGAAAAATGGTTGAAGGATTGGAATCCATGACCCCCACGAAGGAAAAGGAAGTGGGGGATAAAAACTCACATCTTGCCAAATCTCTTCCCAATAACAACACTAATATTGGGAGGATGAAAGTTGCTTTGAAGGTCAAAAAAGACAAGAAAACTCCCATCGATAAGGATGCCATGATCCCACTGAAGAAAGGCTAGAAGGATTCTATTGAAATGCCCAAGTAAGCACACCAGGGGAAGAATCACAAAAGATAAGTAGAAGGATAAAAAAGTAAAGTTGAACAAGCAACACTCTTGGAATATGTCAACTCTAAGGAGTCTTCTAGTTAATATTTAGTTTCTCTTTTTAATTTTTTCATTAGTTTTTTTCTGGTGTCTCATCCTATTTTAGTGAAAGGTTAGTGGATGTTTGGTTGATGACTTTCCTTATTTAATAGCTCGGGGGGATTATTTTTATTTTATTTGTTTGGTTACTATTTATTTTATGTTGAACTTGGTGGTTGCAGAAGCCCTATAAAATCTGCATATTTACCATATCAAATTAAAAAATATGCTATAATGCATGGGTATTTTTACATATTTTTAGAATTTTATTGTCTATTTTTTATAGTACATCCTAATATTTTCTTAGTATCCTAAGTGTGTCACATTTCCATATAAATTATTTTTAGTGAAACATTGAACTATGACACACTTAAGAGTAATAATAAAAGAACAACACACATTATTAAAAAAATAAATAAAAACTTGAAAAAAAATGTAAAAACACACACTATTCAATACTATTCTACCTTTCTGTGTGTGTGTGTGTGTGTGTGTGTGTGTGTGTGTGTGTGTGTGTGTGAGTGAGTGAGTGAGTGTGTGTGTGTGTGAGAGAGAGAGAGAGAGAGAGAGTATACCTATTCTAGAGACATTTAATTTGTGAGATTTGCTTAGAATGTTTAAAAATCTAAATTTTGAGAATCCACTTTTACTTGGATTAAGAAAATTTATAATTGTGATAAACTTTAGATTGATAATAAAAAATGATACAAAACATATTTAAGTGTATACTTATGGATATATTATGTATCATGTTTTCGTAGCACTCTAAAGTGTATCACAATTCCATATTTTCTTAATCCAAATAAAAGTGGTTTCTCAAAATAGAAAACTAAACATTCTAAGCAAAACTCACAAATTTAATGGCTCTAGAATATATAAATAAATCTTGGAGAGAACTACCAAGGTTTTCACTATAGAAACGGTCTTGAGTTAAGTTGGATACGAACCTCAACTAACCTTATATTGCTCGTTAAAACATATAAACATAAATAACATTGATTCCTTAATCTAGATGAGTGCATTCTTTTCTCAATATGGAAAAAATAGGTGGAATTAATTCTTATATCAAAAATGAGCTTAAGTTATAAATTAGACTGTGTAAATGGGATCCTTATTATATATATATATATATATATATATATATATATATATATATATATATATATATAGAGAGAGAGAGAGAGAGAGAGAGAGAGTGTGTTTTTAAGATCAACATAAAATGTTAAACTAAGATTTTCCTTATTTTTTAATTTTGAGATTAGTTTCTTCACAGTGTACAATTAAATAAAAAAAATTCGAGTCAATTGCATGACATTATTTTTATCTGACATGTCAGATCTCACTACTGAATCCATTTTCATAGAAAAAAATAATAAAACATTGATTTTATTATTTTATTCTTTGAAGATGGAACCAATATTGAGATCCCAAATGTTGAAGAAAAATAATTTTACACAGTTAAATCCACAAAAACTCATTTATTTTCCTTATTGTTTACTACTTAACACATTTCAAATCTATTTTTTAGATAAACACAAATCTTGCAAGTAATCACTCTTATATGAAGTAAATAATATTAGAAAATTATTACTTATGAAGCTTAATTAAAAAAGCCAAGAAGAGCAGGTCCAATATTTTGACTCAAATTCCTAACCTAAATCTCTTATGGTTAGACTTAGAAAAAGACTCTATTCTAACTCTTTAATATAAAAAGAGGTTGAAAATAATAAAATAAAACTCATACTACAACAATAGGCTTATTATTCATGTTAGCAGGTTAAGAGTTGGTAAAAACTTGAGATGTAAAGGTGATCACTTCGAGTGGATTCTCTTTCTAGCTAGATTTTCCAAGCTAAACATTGATGAGGCATCAAGGAGAAATCAAGGGGCCCCTAGAGTGAGTTTTATAATTTGAGATTATTTTAGTTCACTTATTCAGGTTACTTATTTGAAACTTATGGATGGCACTAATAATGAGGTGGAGGTGCTGGTGGTAGTTCTTGGTTTGGAGTTCGCTTTTCAATGTGGTATTGAGCATTTGGTATCAAATGGGATTCCATGGTTGTTATCTTTGCTTTTTGGAATTGTTTTCAAAATCTTGGAATTTGTGATGTATTTTAGAAAGAGATTGGAGTACCTTACTTTCACTAAAATCTTGGTCCACCTCTCATTGCTTCAGAGAGGCTAATGTTGAGGTGAATTTCTTGGCTAACCATGGCATCTCTCAAAGGTTGGACCTACTTTCTGACAATTATTTTGACATTTGGCCTAGTTTGAGGGGGTGTGGAAAGAATGGGTGATCTTAAGATTTTTCCTCCTTTCCTTGTCGATTCTCTTTTGTGATTAGGCTAGTTTGCTACCTTTCATGGTTTTGGGGCTTTTAGAATTTGCCCTTTTTCCTTGGCATCATTTTTTTCTTATTTTGATGGTGGCTTCTCACATTTGATGATTATGCCCTCATGTGTCATCATCTATTTGTGTGGGGTACAATTTTATTTCTTAGTTGATTCATCATGGAGGATGGTGGTTTGAAGCAGGGCACTAATTTTGATGGCTTCATGGGTAGTTTTTTAAGTGTAGCTTTCATTGTGTCGAGGTTCTTTGTCGATCCCCTACATCCATATTTTGTTGTGGAGTGGTTTCTTCTATATATGAGACATGGATTGTGAATTAATTATCATGATGCCTTTATATTGTGTTAAACATGGGACTTGGTAAATGGCATTTTTGGAGGGAGGTCTCAAAGTGTAGGTTGAAGGAAATCTTTTGGGTTCCCTTGGGAATTATTCTCAAATCTATATGGGAGGTGATTGGAACAGTTTTCATTCATTCACCCGTCTGCAACAAGGTGACTTTTGAGGTAGTCTCCATTTTTACTAGCAACCTCTTCATAATTATATATAATTAATAGGCCACTCTCTTAGTGCTGGAAATGTTTATACATCCTGAGTTTAGGTAGGGTTTGGTGATGACCATGGAGGAATTAGAGCCTCTCTCCTCCACTCATCTTTTATTTCTAGTTGTGAGCAGTGATGTTTAATTCCATTGTAGGTGTTTAGGGATTTAGAAAGTAGGTTTCTTATTTTACTAGACTTTGTTCATAATTTGAGTCCGAGTGGTCCCTTGATTTGGGGGATGGCTAGCTCATCTCCAAATTTGGATCTTGTGTGTGCTTCCTTTTCTTTGCTCACAAAGGTCTTTTAGCCCTTCTCTTTGGCTATGACGGTGGTAGCAACACATAATTTGGTTAGAATGTGTGGTATCTCCTCAGTTGATCTTGTGGTTTCGGCTAGGGTTGTTTATGGTTTGAGCTCTCAAATTGCAATTGGTTCTCCAAGCCCCTCCAATAAGCTTTTGTCTATGTCTATCCATATGAGTGGGAGAATGGCAGTGGCTAAATATGCAATTGGGCTTGGTGGTTATTTCACTCACTAGAAGGATGGTGGCTCTAATTTTGGGGGGTCAATTATGGAATTGGGCTCGTGAAAACATAGGAAGATTGATGGATCTCTCGAGTTGATTCACAAGGCTAGGTTGTTTGAGGAGCTTTTGTCGAGTGTTGGTGGTTTGGGCCCAGATGGTGGTCTTGTGGGAGGTGGGTTTTATTCTGTCAAGTGGCTATTGATAATACTTTGGTTCCTTTAGATGGATCCTCACCCTTAGATATGGGCATTGGTGACCTGTATTATAAGGTAGAAGCTCTTATTGGAGGGGTTGGTGTGGCTCACCCTTCCTCTTAATGTTCTTGCTTGGTCCTTGTTGGTGTTGGGTCACAAGTGGGGACTTTTCCGTTGGTTGTGGCTTAGCTTCCCCCATTTTGTTAGAACCCTCTCTAACTTGTCTTGTGGCTTTTAGAGGCTTCTTCCTTGAAGATCTTAGGTATCCCCTTTGATTCCTTGAAGATCTTGGGTAACCCCTTTTGACTTCCTTTTTTATATTTTTGTATGTCTTTTTTATAAGGGAAAGGGACCCTCCAACACTTATGATCAATAAAAAAAAAACAAGAAGTTTCTTAAACTAATTTTTTATAATAAGATAAAATAATAACTAACTACAAAAAGTATTATAGTGTGATTGGTGAGGATAATGATTTGTAATACTATCTAAGAAAGTACAAATCTTTCTAAATATTTAATATAAAAAATTAAACAATTGAAATCATGATTATTTTTTAAATGACTTTGCTAAATTAATTATTTTTAAATCATAATTATTTAACTAAAAAATAATCAAATTTAAATATACACTTACCCATTAATTATAATCAATTATATATAATCTAAAATATAAATATCAAATAATATATATAAAACCAACTGAAATCTTATAATCCAAAACCAACTTTTGAAGATGTCATAATCTTCCATCATCAACATTTATGAGACGATTATAATATTTAGATAGTTGATATTTTCTTTAAAGGTAGATAGCCAAAAGATTTAGCAATCTCTGCACTCTTAACACGAGACTATAATGGAATGAGGGACAACGTAAAGTTATGTTTTAATGTACGGTTATGATTTAATGTAAGGTTATGATTTAATGTACGGTTATGATTCAATGTAAGGTTATGATTTAATGTACGGTTATGATTCAATGTAAGGTTATGATTTAATGTACGGCAGAAAATGTGAAAACTAAATGTGTACCTACATAAAGTTTATTTAGTTAGGTGGCAAACATAATCAAAAGAAACTGACTTTTGTATTTTCACTTTTCATTATAATAAGTTTCAATTTAATTTCTCGGTTCTTATAAATTGTGTAGAATTGAAAATATTAATAGTTTTATTTTATAAATGATTTATTATTGATAAAAATAAAAAATAAAATGTCGGTACATTGAAATGATTAAGTTGAAAAATCTAAATGTAATTTAAAAAACTTTTTTATTTATTTTTATAATAAATTATTTCTTTTACCGTGTAACTATGGAAAAATAAAGCCATTTGTTTTGAATTGGTTGGATTAGTAAATAATATATTTATTAACATCTATTGATTCAATTTTTAAAAAAATTGTAATATACAAATTTAGTGATTCTTCAACTTGCAATAATAAAATTTATCTATTATTTTTTAACTTGCAATTTAATTTAATTAAAAATAATAATATAATAGTATATATTAAACATTTTAAATGGAATTTTGAAATTTAAAATGTTTAATATGTATTATTATTGTAAGTTAAAGAATATATATATAGATTATTTAAAAAAATAGTTGGAAAAGATTGAATGTACATGCATCAACTTTACTAATTATATTATTATACTTTTATTTTATGTGGGAAGATATTATTTATTTTATCAAAATTTTACAATAGATCCAATTATATCGTAAATGTTGATAAAATTAAAATAATAATTATCAAATCTAAAAATTTAACTTACTTCATAATTTTTTTTTAATAATCATTTTCTTGAGATCCTCTTAGTCATAAATTAAATAGAATTCTGAAGATAAAATATATTTAATAAACTAAAAATGAGAGAAGTAATTCTAACATAATCTTTAGGCTAATAGAATAAGAGAAATAAAAGACACAATATACATGATTTCCCCTAGGAAAATCTCTTCAGGTAAAAAATCTAGTGCACTAACTCCTTTATTGTATTAACTCAATCGTAAACAATACAATAATGTACTACCAAGCTTTATTTTTCTCTTACTATATGTGTGAGTATATATAAGCACATTAATAGGTAACCATTAAAGCGGTAGTACAATATCATGGGTATCAAAACTGTGAGCTCTATAAAACATGGGATAAAACTACCCAAATATATACCTATATACCTATACAAGTTAGTATGCCCCATTCTAGCTCTATAGTCTAGTAGAGTGTAAATCATAAAAAATATACAACACATTTCCAACAATTTTTTTAACATTGAAAAAATTCCCTAACAGATTGAAATAAATTTTAAAGTTTGTAAAACTATTGTAAACATATTTAAATTTAGAGTTGGGATAAAGATAAATTAATATTATCAAACTTTTTAACTATTGTGATACAATATAATTGTATCTGAAGAAATTTAAAACAAAATTGACCAAATTTAATAACAATTAATTATTTATAACTTCAAAACTAAAAGTAATTCATCTTACCCTATCTTCTTCATGTAAGTTGGTATTGTTCCCATTGAAAGAGAGGCCCCAAATCTTTAACAATATAAACTTCTTATCATTACTCAACAATCATGCATAACATATCTTTGTGTAAAAAGTTAGAAAATAGAATTTGACAAATAATCAAAATTTACTTTGACAAATAATCAAAAAATTTGAGGCATCCACAGTGAAATTGACTCTGTTATGCAATGCAAATTTAAACTAAAAAATCGAGTTAAATTATTTGAAAATATGAAAAATAAATTAAACTTGTCTTATTACAAAGATCATCAATCCAAAACTTAAATATTCATCATACCCATGTATAAGATTATTGGTATCAAGAAGAACATTATGACTTCAAAACCAAGAATTAACTCCCATAAGAAATTGGTAGATGACCACTCTTAAAAACAACTTGAAAAAAATAATTTGAAAGTTATGCAACTTAAATGAAATTGAGGAGCCACATTCTCTCATAAAATGTCGACTATATAATGATATAAAACATACTTATATCGATATATGAAATTGTAACTTGGTTTATGAACCCATAAATTAAGGCAACCAAATATAGTATGGTGATTTTATTTTAAATCTAAACTCCCATAGAATCAACTGTCTACACAAGAATTTATTATAATTGACTTTCAAATATTTCTTTCGACAATTTGGGTTTTTTAAATTTATTTCTATCTTATTTTTTTCTTATTTTAGGTTAAATTATTTATTATTTTGTTATGTTTCTAATTCATTACATCTTTTTCATGGAAATTTCATGTGAGAATTTTTCAAGGATTGATATGGCATTTTGTCTAGGAAGATTCCAAATATTACAAATTATGACACTTTAGTTGGGAAGAGTCTAAAACTATGAAAGTTTATATCAACAAAGATAATTGCAAGATCACACTTTACATAGAGAATAAGAGGAGAATATAATATCTACACACATTATTAGGTAATACATCCCAATTTAGTTTAAATGACATTAAACACTAACATCGTCATCATTACTGAATATATTTTTTTATGTAATTGTTTGCTCTTGAAATGCATAAATGTATTTATATTTATATATTTAAATAATTGTGTATAGGATGATATATTATACTAAAAAACACTTTTGTATAAATATTATCAAATAGAAATACATATTATTTAAAATATTATTTTTTATAGATCAATGAAACCATTTTATTGGGAAACCTCATCTAAATCTCAAAATATGTCACTATTAGTTGTAACTTGAGCACACATTCAATAAATTCATTACAACAAAAGCATACATTTGAAGACTGTATAGCCTTTCATAATATTTTCAAAAAGAGATATACATATGAGAAAGTGGATTACAACTAAGAAAAACATACAATATGAACCATATATAAAGCATGAAGACTGGAAGGATCATGTATATCTCATGACATCAAGATGGAAAGGGGTTCCCTCCTAAAAATAATGAGCGCCCCATTGTACTCGTAATGTCTTCTCCATCATTTACAAATTTGTTCTATTGTTATGACTCACTTTGCTACCACAATCATCACTTTTTAATGACATTTTCTACATCCACCATGATTTCAGCCACTTCCCCTCCAATATAAAGGAAATGCAATGATTTGGTTCACCATCTTACTAGTAGTGGAAGAAAGGAACGCATCATTCCTCTTATTACATTCCACTATATCAATTCTTACTTTCAAAACATGGGTGGCCTTCCCATCCAAATTATAAGCCATACCCATTTTTCAATCCTCTTTTTTAAAACTCTATAGTATTTATAGTACGTTTGTTATCCCTCAGCCAACTATTCTAGCTCTTTGTAGGGGAAGAATAAGGACTTATCTCTACATGGTGCCCCTGCTTCAAGAGGAGGAGCCAAAGAATTCAAATTGGCCTATGGAAGAAGTTGAAGAAAAATATGGGAAAAATCATTGATTATGTTTTGTTTCCCTTTATCATCCATAAAAAAATTCTTGTTGTGATCGAATTTAAAAAAAAACTTAGATAGGGGGAGAAGGTGTATCCTATTTTTTAGATTTTAAATTAATGGATCATTAGCTTTGGGAATGTCTCTACTACTATTTAACTCCCCAACTACCTTCATTTCTCCTTTACTTCTATTTTTTTCACTTTCCCTGGGTTTTTTCATGGTTTTGGAAACACCCTCTCTCCCACTTCAAAATTCACTCCTACATGAATAGCCTCCCATAAAAAACCTAGGTCCTCATCATTTGGAAGGTATTCATCTTGTAAAAAAAGATCTTCCAACCACTTATAGAGAAAGATTTGAGTGATTTTACATTCAATTTATGGAATAAGTCATCAACAATAGTCAAGTTTTTAAAATTTTACCCCTAAGTATTACTCAATGCCATTACAATTAATTATATTCCTAATGACCTACACCTTCATTACCTTTATGATGGTTAAAATATGCTTGAGGTGATCATTTGTGACCTAGGTTGACAAAACAATTTTTTTTTAATGTAAAGTGCCTCTATTATATTTAATTTTAAGTGTTATTGCCTTAGATGAATAACTAGACCAAAGAGGGATAATTGTAAATACATTATGCTTTAGAAAAACCAATTATTGAGAGGGGGAATTAAATTACATGATGACACTCAACCATTATAACTCCCATTCCCCACCTTAGAAAAATCAATTATTGAGAGGGGGAATTAAAATACATGATGATACTCAACCATAATAACTCCTATTCCCCACCTTAATTTCAATATATTTGGTATAAGGTGGGTGTGTTAATGGGTTGGATATATATTCATATTTATACCAAGCTTGAGTACATAAATACTAATCCTAGTACATATTATACTTTTTAGTTTATGTCAGGTATTGGGATATGTATGGCCAACCTATGGTATGCATAATTTTTAACTTAATCATTATAAAATCTTTATCTTTCATGTTGATAGGAGTAGTTAGTCTAATTATATTTTAAATTTACCATAATCTAATTATGGTATGTATATATATAAGAGGTAGTATTGGGATATTAATCATCATATATTAAAAAATATATTATTATTATTATTTTTGTTGTTGTTGTTGTTGTTGTTGTTGTGAAGGTTATCTCTTTGAAGTGGATTGGTTGTGTGTGTATGTGTGTGTGTGTGTATTATATTATACATTTCACTTATATTGCATGGATCTACTCCTATTTAAAAGTTATTTTTGTTATTTTGCTTATGTAACCTACTATATTATGAATTATTGTTATGATTATGATTTTGAAATATATTAAGTTCATTATAATTGATATCAAAGCTTCAATTTTGAGAAAGTTTTGAGGCATGTTAGAGCATAAAGGTAAGTGAAAATCATGTCATCCAAGTAAATATATTATTGTTTTCCTGTAATCAACTTATTTACTATATCCAAAAAAATTTGATATGAAATTTGTTACATTGTATGTGGGAGTCAAGAATGAAAAAAAATCTAAGGGGAATTTATGGTGTTTGTTTGCACTAGGTATTCCATCCTTGAAATAAATTGGAAATAGTTTTGTGTACCCTTGGATAATATAACAGTCATTGGATTCATCTTGGCAAGGTGATCAAAATGTTATGGGTATCTAACAACTCTACGTTTTAAAATTTTCTTAAGTTTTTTTTTTCAAAAAAATTCACCCTTGTTCAATATAACAATCATTAGATTCATATTGAAGAGGTGATCACAACAATAAAATCTTCTAGTAATGTTATTTTGGCTCCTAATCTACCCACAACATTGTAGGTCCTTCTACCTATAATAGGAGCAAGAATACACAAACACTAAATAATAATCCTTCTAAACATAACATAGATAAGGTGTAGTCACAAACACTTGATAATGTCAATTTTGATCCCATTTTACTTTAATTGACTTGAACACCTAATCTAGATGTGTTTTGCCACCTCCCACATTCTTAAAACCCTATATGGACCTATGTCTTTTATAAATTGTTATTTGATGACTATAGAAATTTTATAACTGCTAAAAATACCTTTAAGCATCTGTATAGACACCCTTGGACCCAAAAGTCACATGTTTACCTTAAGGACAAAAACATCTAATAGGGAATAATAGTGGCAAATATTTTTGTCTTATGTGGGATGTTCTAGTCCTTAACCCTTTTAACATTCATTTTTCAAATTTGAACCCTTCCTTATAGTTTGGTCCATGTTTTTAGGATAGGTAGTGTGAGGTTTCCCCCTTTTATATTGCTATAAAGTCACACTCAAATCACCTATTCTACCACTTAGAAATTTCAATACAAAGGCACATTTACAATACTACACATTGACCAAAGCTTCCCTATTCTTCCCAAATTTAAATATAATCACTTTAAGCAATTTTTAGCCAATTCTAAAGCCTATTATATTCAAGTGAAAGTAAAACCATGGTCAAATATTCAATCCATTTATAGATGCATGCATATAGTCAAAATGACATAATTGCAAAAATCACTCTAAGTGGGAGGACTATTTGGGTTTGATTTCCCTCTTCAGTTTATTGTATATGTAGGTAGTGTTCTATCATCACATGGGTGATTGGGGTCAACTTAAATTATTACTCTCCCCTTTTTTCTATTTGTAGGTTTTCAATCATTACAAGCCATATTAGGGTTTTAACTTTGAAGAATCCATTTTCAAATCTTTTGGACACTTCTAAAGATCAAATCCCCAAAAACATGTGTGATTTAAGCTGTGGCAAATAATCATGACCTGATTTTATTGATTTTCAATAGAGTACAAGATCAACCGACTCAATATAATAGTGGTAGTCAATCTTGTCCCAAGTTGGATGATTATGTCCTTTATTAGTTTCAGTCTTAATTTTTGTGTACTTGTAGAATCAATTTTTTTTTAGTTCAAACCTTTTACCATTTTCAAACAGTCAAATCTCAGACAATAAACAATTAACTTTTCCATATTTATTATAATTAGTATTTTTTTCACTTGATTGTACTTTATCAAATTTGGTATTTCACTATAATTTTACTTGCCATAATTTGATTTACAACATTATACTTTATTCCATTTATTTGTCTTAATTACATTAATTTAAATTATGGTAAAATAATAAGAGGTAGACATGGCTTAGTTTAGGGAAGAGACTCACACTTGGGAAATGGTTCAAGGAAATTTTATTGTAATGGTGAAGGATAAGAACAACATATTAAATACCTTGGCTATGAAAAATTAACTAAGGGTAATGGCTAAAAAAGAAGACATAGTGAGATCCAATCCAACATGGAAAACACATCTAGAATGTTGAATTGACTCACATCATTTGTTGGTAATTTAGTGTAACTTCAAAACATGTTTCTACAAGCCAAGACTTAGGATATAATTGATTATATCATGTATAATAGATCGACCAAAGACCCACACATTACTGACTCTAATAATACTCATGTGAAATCATAACCTAATTTTAATGTGGGATTGCATCATTTTATATTGAAGGTAGACATACACAAATTTGATGGTAAGGACATGTTCAATTAGATAATCTAAATGGATAATTATTATTTATATACATAAAATTTTATATGAGAAAAAGGTTAAAATGGAATCCTTGTATTTATAATCTAATAAATTTAGTTGGTATCAATCACTTTGTGACCAAAATAAAAATAATAATGATATAATCACATGGTCAATTTTTACATAAGAAATTATGACACCCTATAACAACAATTCAATGGATAACTAATCTAGCCAAGTAGCCAAGTAAAAATAAATGGGTTTAGTCAAAGATTATATTCATCAAATTAAAACCATATCTTTTAGAGTGTATAAGGTTAGTGAAGAAACTGAAAGGCTTGTTTCTAGGTAGACTCTAAGAAAATAGGCTTTATATAATAGGAAGCCACTCTAATATGAAGATGGATCATGACAATTCAAAATATGCTATGTACCTAGGGATATGATATATTGATCTATATGGGTTGATGGAGATGCCGACATGTGGCACACATCCCATTAGTTATATGGGTACACTATATTAGGATAATAGAGTAACTTATGGAAGTAGTACATTGGGTAATGGTCGGCCTACATTGGATTAGGAGGTTACCCATCCATGGGTTAGATAGATGTATATATATAGGAGATGGTTATCATGGTAAGAACATCAAGTAAGCATTGAGTCTTCTATTGTAAGAGGATATTGGAGGTTGTCCCCTTGAAGAGACATTGTGGAGTTATTCCTTCCTAAAGAAGTATTATATGGTGTTTCCCTACCTTAAGGGTATTTCTACATATATTGAATATCAAGATCATTACAAAATATTTATTAGAATGATTGTTTTCATTAGAAGAGAAATAAAAATAGGTCACAAAGGTGTTGGGGTATGACTTTGAGATCATCCATAAGAAATGGGAGGATAATTTAGTGGCAAATGTACTCTCTAGGATGGATGAACACACAAAGGAATTATTATGTGCCATGTCCTTATTACAATAAAATTTGATGAATGAGTCAATATATTAATCTAATCATGACAGAGATACACAAAACCTAACTCTAAAACTTTATAAAAGGATTCTCCATATGGTATAAGGATAGGCTATGCCTATGAAATTTTTGATTCTTAAGCATAAGGTTCTTGATGATCCCAATGCTTCTCTAGTAGGCAAACATTCATGATTCCTGAAGATTTATCATAAAATCAAGTGGGATTTTTTAGGAAAATAGTAATTATTATCGTGTCACTAAAGAATATAATTTTTTTTTTTAAATTATTATCGTGTCACTGAAACAAAATTGAGATAATTAAAATTCTGAGTCTTTTTTGTAGGAGTATCCAAGGGTGCAAGCAATATTGCATCAACCGAAAAAAATAGGTTCATGTGGTCTCATTGGTTTATCTATCATTTTAGAATGATATGAATTTAATCCAAGGGGATTACCATCATTATAACACTTCAATGATATCAATAACATAAAAAAGGATCAATTTTAAATGCCAATATGGTTCTAAGTGATTCACTTGAGTTTCTCAACCATTGGTACAATTTGAGAAGTGGTTATGTCTATTGAAGGCTAAAATTGATAGGTTATGGGAAAAATATAAAATGGATTCAAGGACATATATAAAATAAATTGTAATTACATATTTGGTTTATTATCAAAAAATTATGCATTATGCTCTAATTTTTTATGCAAATGATATGGTCTTTGGAAGTTACCAAATTTTTCATAGTGATGAAACTTTCCATTTGCATGAAGCAATAGTTTTGCCCACATGGACTTAAAAAATAGAGTAACAACCCAAAATTATGAACCATAAAATGTTGATATTTTTAATATGCTAAGGAAGGTGAAGTGGCATTATTATAGTCAATAAATTTTAGATGATGTCAAATTGATGAGAACAAAAGCTGAGGATAGTTAGTCAGTAAGGGAGTTTGCTCCAGTTTGAAAAAGACTAAATTTTGAGTGTTTTATTCTCCAATGATAAAGTATGATAAAGTAGTGAAAATTTACCAAGTATTTAATGGGTTATGTTTAGGATCAAATATTTTTTATCTAATCTAATAAACCTAGTAGCATGTGAGAGAGAGAGAGAGAGAGAGAGAGAGAGAGAGAGAGAGAGAGAGAGAGAGAGAGAGAGAGAGAGAGAGAGAGAGAGAGAGAGAGAGAGAGAGAGAGAGAGAGAGAGAGAGAGAATAACCAAATCTCTATAATAATATGTTAAACATCAATAAAGAGTGATTTTTAGTTTCAAGTCTGAGTAGTGTGATTGTGTTTGTAAAAATTTAAGATTGAGTTTAATTACCAACTAGAAAGTAAGTCAACCATTCACTTGCTATCCCCATCCTCCTGCGCATTAATTGGTATCATAGCAAGGTTTGATCTACTAGGTTAGGTGTGTGAGGCTCTTGTTGAGTCATTTGTAGGTTGTGAAAGAGAGGCCTGTTTTGTTGATAATAGATGTGATATATAATCATGTGGGTATTCTAAAAAAAAATCATCAATAATAATCTCATATTTTTTAATCAACCTCTCAACTTATGGTTATATAAAAAATAAATGTTTTGGGAAGTGTTACAAGTGATCCATGTAGTATATTTACATCTAGATAATAATGCAAGTACTTAGCCAACATGCAAACATATTAGATCCAAATTTTGTATCATACCTCCCTAATTAGAGGATTATGGTCCCCAAAATATTTAGAAACTTTTTACACTAGGAAATTTATTCCCTACTTCCTCTTTGGAATACCATTTCACTTTGTCGGGTAGCTAACCCTTTAACTCAACATTCCACCACTCCTTCACTCCACCAAAAATTATTCATTAGATATTCTCATGAATATGGCATCTTGAATATACATATAATGGCTATGAAATACTTCACCACACACATCAAGAGGCACAACATTCACTATGACTTCATCAATGAAATGTTTATAATACCAAACATGGCCTTATATTGCTTGGTAAATTTAAACTCTACTCCCTTCTTCACCCAACCCAAAGCATATGGTTTAGGATGATTGTAAGTTTTTAACCCCAATCTACCCAAAAAAACCTTACTTATCAAATTTTATTGAGATCAAACATAACAAATAACATTCACTTTAGTTTTATTGATTTGAACTTTAATATGGAATATTTTGGTAAGTTTACCTTGATCTTGAGCATTATTGTTACCCAAACATGCCCTTTGTGGATAGATGTAAAACATAATGTCACATCCACATTAGAAATGTACCCAACTTCTTTCCCTTGGAATGAAGTCAAAGCCTTATTTTTATTCTTTCCTTGGATGGATGTAGTTCTAGATACAACTTCCAACGAGTCTATTTTGAATGACTACAAACATCATAATGCCCACAATGTCTTTTAGTATCCTTTTGATAAAAAATAGTAATAGCATTACACTTACCTTTCCATTTGCCCTCCCCCTTTTTCTTAAAACCACCTTGTTATTTTGGTGTGTTTTAAGAGGTAGATGAACCCTTCTTTTTGTCCATCTCTAAGTAGTGAGTTTGATAACAAGACACATCTACATCTATAGGCTTGGCTAAGATCACAAGTCTCCTCAAATGGATATGGAGTCCACCCATGTACTTCATTATGATTCCATAGTATATTATATCCTTTCCCATCTAAACTACCTTCTTTTGGAACTCACTCATATACTCCTCCACATTTTGGCCCTGATTTTTCCCAATATATTTCCTATACATAGACCTTTCTTATATATAACAAATAGGATAATCCTATTTCTTAATCAACATTTTAAAATCATCCCACTTAGTAATTGGAGGAAACATTTTAACAACCAAGATATGAACATAAATTTGAAAACAAGTTAAATCATGGTTGGTTAATGTTATCCTTGAAAAAAAAATCTAACTATTATTATTCTAATGAAAATTAAAATATATCTTAAGTTGGGCTAGCTAATGATCTAGTCTCTCCACATTCACCTCTCCTTCATATGGTTGGATCTCAATTTTTGGTTCAGCTTTGAATGGAAGTGGAGCTTGGTTGGTATGGGGTTTTCCTTCCACCTTATCATTATTGGGAGCTTTAGTCTCCTCTCTTTCTTTTTTAACTTATATATAAATGCATAGCTTTACCACGATAATATCCATAATGGACTCCAACATATCAATCTTACCCATCTTACTCATGGATAAAGATATGTTAGTAACATCCTCTTCCAATTTTCATAACCTTTCCTCATTGGATAAAGGTACATCTTCAATGGGATGGCCATGCCTCTAATTTTTGTATTTCACTTCCTTATGAAAATATCTTGTTTTAAGTAAACTATGATAACTTTACCACTAGTTCTTGTTGTTATAGTCATGGGCATAAAACTTTAAAAATATTCATACAAACCCATATAATGGAACTAAACTAGGTGTAATGATAATATGATAATCATGTGGATATTTCACTAAAAAATCATCAACACAAATCAAGTACTTTTTTATCAACCCTTTGACTCACATCTATGCATAAAAAAGTTTGAATAAGTGTTACAAGTGAAACAAGTAGCATATATACATCTGGAGAATAGTGGAATTAGTTAGTTGATGTAACTATCATACTATATCCAAAATTCAAATTAATATGGCACATATAGGAATATCTCTTAGAGGAAGATCACCAACAGCAAAATACTTGGCAGAGATGTTGATGGAAATCCAAGTGAGATTGGATGTCATGGATACTACACAATATATACGAGTTTTTATAGCTATGAATTAATATGAAGAATAAATGGTTGATATATTGATATCCCTACAAGTAAAGTTGGATGTCTTATATAGAAGACCAAAAAGTAAACTAAAGAGGCCATAATAGGTTATGGTGAAGGCAAAATGTAATTGCACTAGCAATATACTTTTGTTTAATGATAGAGAGAGCCCAAATGAGCTCATAAAATTGATAATATTGTTGGGTGTATATTTTGTTAGCCAGCTAACTAGTGACCAAAATAGTTCCTATCACCATAGCATAGGGAGATGGGTCATCCTGGTGTGCAGGTTTACTACATCAACAGGGGAAAAATATCTCCTCTCATCAAGGGGAGGTTCCCTATTAAATATTCAGGAGGCTATATACTATATATATAAGCAAAAAGTAAGACACAGGGGTGGAATGAATCATTTATCTCTCTTTTTTTAGAGATGATGCTAACAAACAGAGGAAAAATATTGGGTGATTGGTGAAGGTGCTTCTCTTCTTTCAGAAGTAACTTTTAGCCAAGATCCAGATCCCTTCTTGGAGAGTAGAAATCTTGGTGAAGCAATAGAAGGCACTCCTCTTCTTTCATAAGTGCTTGTTCTTGCAAATAGTAGGACTCTTTCTAGTAACAAGTGACTGGTAAAAGGGTCTAAAGTAACTAGAAATCTAAGTGTAGCACAAAGTCTCCACCTTGACTGCCCTAGAGGGAGATATGAAAGACAATGAGGGCACAAAGTCGTCCCAAGGTCTTTTACATAGAAATAGAAAAGAAAAACACACACTGAAGACAACCATGACTGCACAAAGTCTGAAAGTAGTTGGCTTCAGGACACCTTCCTTATCACCTCCACTAGTTCTACTTTTTAAATCAAATAAATAAGAATGCTTTTAGAAGATAGACATAAGAACAATCTCCTAAAGTAGCACAAGCTATAACAACACAAAGTCTGCAAGTAACTTGCTTTCTCATTCAATCAAAGAAATATGAACTACAATCTAAGCTCAAAGTCTCAGTATTTCCTTTCAATTTGGGCAGAGTTTCACTTCTGGTAAGGGGAATATCTCCCTTCAAATGATACAAGACATTACATTATATAGAGGCCTAAGGGAGGCTTGTCACTTTTTCCCATGGAGTGACCCATTTGGCACATTCAATGCCTTGGATGCATTCTTGGTCTTATCAGGAAGGGTCATGCTGGAGCAGGGCAGTTGCCTTGACTGTGGCATGTTGATTCATCTCTAGTGCCTCCTCTCAAACCTGAATCTCTCATTCCATCACCTACTTAGTGACGCAACTATCTATTCTGCCTTTATCTCACTGGGGACAAATAGATGGTGCTTTCAATGTTTGCAGGCCCCTAATATCTACCTGGTGAATTGCTTCATCTACTGGAATTAACTCCTGCTGAGTTTCCCTCTTTGTATCTTCCTTCTCTTGGTCCTAGCCTTAGAGTCTTTTGAATGCATTTGGGTCTGCATTATAAGTCTGCTAAAATTAACAAACACTTCATCATGACAAATTTGACATTTGCGGGCCCGTCATTCTTCTTAGCAATTCTCCCATGTCTTTCTCACTTGCTATGGCCAATTTTTGTTGTGACATGGATGCAAACACGTGGTAGTAGCATCTGCTACACTGGGTTGGGATACGTGGCGAGTTCCATGCTTTAAGGCTTTATTCAAAACTATGTCTCAGCTTGTGACACTTGGTAGCTTCTACTACCCTCTGAGGCTCAAACCTTTTTCGAAGGGAACATGCCCTTCAGTGTCTTCTAAGTGGCTTTCAGGCTTTGATTCTTCGATGGGCTGTCATCCCTTTTATTTCCTTTAGACAAAATGTCTGAAGGAATTCCTTCAGATAATTCATTTGAAGGACACATTTCCTTGGCTTTGTGTATGCCTTTGTATTGTGAGTGCCCCTTTCCTTTGACACATGGTGCCTTCCACTCTTTGGACAAGTGCCACATGGCATCTTCCACAGGCACAGGTGAGGACATGTGGCATCTTCTATCACATCTTCAGGGACACATGGCATCTTCTGCCTTCTCAGGCCTTTGCAAAACCATAGAAACACTTGGGGCTTAGTCAGGCTCTCACAGATGATGACACTTTTCAGCCTCCATCACTTTCTACATAAGACACGTGGCATAATCCACTGCTCTTATGAAAAACATAGTGAAGCCTTCTGTGGCTGCCACTTGTCACCCTCTGCAGAACTCTAGAAGAAGCCTTATTGAAAGGGACCCTGCAGCTTATAATAAACTCTGAGAAGTGAATGCTGACATGTGTCGTGTTCTACTGGGTCACAAAATGATCACATGGATGTAGAAACTTGGCTACTTCCGCTTCAATTTAGTCACTCACACTGGGGTCCACCATGGTCTTTACTCAACATAGTGAAATGGAAGGAAGGAACCGTGAATGTTAACACGTGGTGACTTTTGAAGAGCTTCATCAGGGACACATGGAAGCTTCCACCATTTCTTAGAAACAAAGCATAATGGGGCTTGGCCAATGACACTTGGAAGCATCTGCCTGACTCTTTCTTTTACGCGCGTCCTTCCTTAACTGAGGCAACCTTTGAACTCTTGAACCTATGCGTTAAATTGATTAAACGTTAAACCCGTTGAACTGATGAAATAAAATGGTTCAAGGTTTAATGGTTCAACAGTTTAAGATTTTGAGACTCATTAAGTGCTCGGGGCCGCAGATCCTTTAAACGGTTGAACTTTGAACCTTTGACATATGCGCATAGCCCTTTGAACCTTTGAACTCGCTATTCCCTTTACTAAAAAAGCTTTGAAAAATGAGGAATTTGAAAGCCCCCAAATAAATTTTGAGAAGGGAAGAGAGGAATTTTGGCCTTGCAAGCCCAAAATAGCTCATATGTTATCCCAAAAAAATAAGAAGTTGGGGGACAACAACTGGCTCCTATTAGGGAACTTCCTTCAGTTTCAAAACTTGAGACACAACTGAGGGGAGTAGAAACTAGAATCTCTAGTGCCTTGAAGTGTGCCATTAGGCTATGGAGTCATGCTACTCAAAAAGAAAGGCTCCAAAAGAAACAAATGAAAAAAACAAAGTAGAAATAGAAACTATACAAATATACATATGTACAAGTGAACTTTTTTGATACTTCAAGAATTGAAGTACTTCAGATGCTGCTAATTGTGGGACAAAGAAAAGGGGATTCCATCTTGATAAACTAGTAGGAAACCAATTTGCCCCCAGAAACGGTGGTGGGCGAATGGAGCTCTCCACCAGGAAACCAATTTTCTACGTCTTCCTCTTGGCCTTTTCTTCTTCTTGCCCCATGACAGGATGTGGTCTTCCCTTTGAAAACCATAGCTCCTTGCTCTCCCTACAAAGAGTTCCTTTTGCTGACTTTGGAATATAGCAGTATGGTCCACCACCATAGCTTGATGTTTTGTTGGTTCAGTCTAACACTTATTTTGATTGTCAGCATCACACCCCTGACACACCGTCAGCTCAACATCTCCTTTGGTGTGAAGGAGTTTGACCTCTTCATCCTAAGCAGTCTTCAATCCAAGCAATAGATATCTACATCCAGCTGTGGAAGAATTGCTGCCATCAGATTCCAAGATCCAAGCATCATCAGAAGTTGATCTTTCATCAAATTTCTCTTCATTAGAGATGGAATATCCTTCTTGATTTATAATGTGCCCTACTAATTCTTCTGATGCCCTATTTGGATCAAATCTTGGATTACCAACTGTGGGACTTTCATTTATGAGACATGAGCATCCTCTATGGTCAAGAGGTAATTACCTCTACCTGAAGGCTCAAATAGAATTTAAGTATCAGGGGCTAACATTTGGGTAACCACAATCTTCACCTCAGACAGGTCTGCACCTAGTTCTCCACCAATGTTTAATTGCTCAAGATTGGCTTGCAGGGATTCAAACTCAGTCATTTGAATTTCAGATTTCTTGACAAGATCAACTATGTCGAATGACTAAGATGGACCTGGAAGAGAGGATGGGAGTTCATCCTTTTGGTTTTTGGGAAGGGGAGGACTGGTCTAGGAATTTGAAGTAAAAGGTGCAGAGATGTTTGATGTACTTACTTCTTTGGCAATCACAGGGTCCTTCGACTAGAAAGGGAGAGGGGTTCTCTAATTAGCAATAGAAATCATTGGTTGGGGTCACTCCTCTATCTTTTCTTTATCATCCTGCTAGGCTGACTGATTCTCAGACTAGGTGAATATTGCATTTGATCTTTCAACTGCTTCACCTTCACTCCTAGGTTCATCTTGGTAATTCAGGAAACCAATGTGGGAGTCACCAGCTGATTCTTCTTGATCCTCCTTGAAGAGATCAATGTCATTTTATTGTTTGAACTCAAGTTGGAAATAGGAAACACGTTCTGATTCCAAATATCCAACTACTGAGTTGGTTGGAGGTGCTTCAAGGGCAAGGTTCCTCTGTGGGGGAGGAAGATGATTTGGTTTCCCTTAACTTTTGGCAGTGTTGCCTTGATATGGTTGATTGGGGAATGTCCTCCTTGGTGCATCTCTATATAGAGGAGTAGAAGACATACCTTGTGCCATTTACCTTTTCAAGGCTAGCAAATCATTTGCTAGCTTTTGGACCATTGGGTCAGTGGTGGCTGTGAGTGAGTATTCAGAAGATGAAGAGGGTTTGCCTCTGTTAGGATCTCTCTTTATCTTTCTTACCAAGATAAGGTCATCTTCTACCTCAGTAGCCAAGTCTTGAGCAGCAACAAGGTCTATGTGGCTAGCTTGTCTCAGCAGAAAACTCACTTCAAAATGTTGTGGGTTGATGAAGAAGCATTTGAGGTTCTGAGGCATCGACTGGGCGACCATGGAAATCTTGTGCCTCAATTTGTTGAACCTGGAAATAAAATCCCTCATAGGCTCATGAGGTTCCTTCTTCATCTAAGTGAGCTAGGCCAGCAAAGCATGCACATCCTTTGTAGGCTTGAACATGTCTTCAAACTTGGCTTTGAGTGTATCCCAGTCAGTCACTGATCCAGCTTGCAGATGGTAGACCCAGTCTACAGTAGCACCTTGTCGTGTCTCCACAAAAATCTTGACTGCCACATCTTTGAATTCCACCCCTATCACACCACAGACTATGCTAAAGGATGTAATGTGTTCATCAGGGTGAACTCTCCCATCTTCAAAGAATTTGGGGAAGTTCTTTCTTGAGCTATGTGGAAGTTCATGCAGAGGTGGAGTCAAGTTGAGTGGGCCAAAATAGTTACCCCAGGGGCCTCAAACTGCCATGATTTAATTATAAAAAAGGGATAACAAATCTAGGTGGAGTGGCCAGTTTGCAGAACAAAAATGGAAAAGGATTGGCCCTGCTTCAGCTTGAGGCTTGAGGCTTCAAACTGTGCACTCTTTCCTAGCAGCTCTAGTTTTGCAGACCAGATAAAATAATGGAAGTGGAGGAAGATGGTAAGGATATAAAGATAATGGGTAAGACATGGCATGGAGCCACCAGAGTCTATAATGGATAAGGGTTATAATGATTATGGGTAAGACATAGGTGATGTTTCAATCTGAAACTTGAGGTTCCAAATTGCACAAAATTACTGTGTCCCCAGTGGAGTTGCCAAAAACTATTGGGTGAATATTTTGTCGGCCAACTAACTGGTGACCAAAATAGTTCCTATCACCACATCATAAGGAGATGGGTCATCCTAGTTTGCAAGTTTACTACATCAACAGGGGACAAATCTCTCCTCTCATCAAGGGGAGGTTCCCTATCAAATATGCAGGAGGCTATATACTATATTTATAAGCAGAAAGTAAGACACAGGGGTGGAATGAATCATCCATCTCTCTTTTTTCAGAGATGATGCTAACAAATAAAAGAGAAATCCTGGGTGATTGGTGAAGGTACTTCTCTTCTTTCAGAATTAACTTTCAGCCAAGAGCAAGATCCCTTCTTGGAGAGTAGAAATCTTGGTGAAGCAATAGAAGGCACTCCTCTTCTTTCAGAAGTGCTTGTTCTTGCAAACAACAAGACTCTTTCTGGTAACAAGTGACTGGTAATAGGGTCCAAAGTAACTAGCAATCTAAGATGTAGCACAAAGTCTCCACCTTGACTTCCCTATAGGGATATATGAAAGACAATGAGGGCACAAAGTTATCCCAAGGTCTTTTACACAAAAACAAAAAAGAAAAACACACACTGAAGACAACTATGACAGCGTAAAGTCTGAAAGTAGTTGGCTTCAGGACACCTTCCTTATCACCTCCACTAGTTCTACTTGTTAAATCAAATAAATAAGAATGCTTTCAGAAGATAGACATAAGAACAATCTCCTAAAGTAGCACAAGCTATAACAACACAAAGTCTACAAGTAACTTGTTTTCTCATTTAATCAAAGAAATATGAACTATAATCTGAGCTCAATGTCTCAGTAATGCCTTTCAATTTGAGCAGAGTTTCACTTATGGTAAGGGGAAGATCTCCCTTCAAATGATACAAGAGATTACATTATATAGAGGCCTGAGGGAGGCTTGACACTTTTTCCCATGGAGTGATTTGTTCAGCGCATTCAATGCCTTAGATGCATTCTTGGTCTTGTCAAGTAGGGCCATGCTAGAGCAGGGTAGCTGCCTTGACTGTGGCATGTTGATTCATCTCTAGTGCCTCCTCCTAAGCTTGAATCTCTCATTCCATCACCTGCTTAGCCATGCAACTATATATTCTTCCTTTATCTCACAAGGGACAAACAAACGATGCTTTCAATGTTTGCAGGCCCCAAATATCTACCTAACAAACTGCTTCACCTACTGGAATTAACTCCTACTGAGTTTCCCTCTTTGTCTCTTCCTTCTCTTGGTCTTGGCCTTAGAGTATTTTGAATGCATTTAGGTCTGCACTATAAGTCTGCTAAAATTAACAGACACTTCATCACAACAAATTTGATGTTTACGGGCCTGTCATTCTTCCTAGCAATTCTCTCGTGTCTTTCTCACTTGTTATGGCTGCTTTCTACTGTGATGTGGATGCAGACACATAGAAGCATCCGCTACATTGGGTCAAGACACATGGCGAGTTCCACACTTTGAGGCTTTATTCGAAATTGTGTCTCAGCTTGTGACACTTGGTAGCTTTCACTGCCCTCTGAGGCTCAAAACTTTTTCAAAGGGAACATGCCCTTCGGTGTCTTCTAAGTGGCCTTCAGGCTTTGATTCTTCAGTGAGCTGTCATCCCTTTTATTTCCTTAACACAAAATGTTCTAAGGAATTCCTTCAAATAATTCATCCGAAGGACACCTTTCCTTGGCCCTGTATGTGCCTTTGTATTGTGAGTGCCCCTTTCCTTTGACACGTGGCACCTTTTGCTCTTTGGACAAGTGCCACATGGTGTCTTTCATAGGAACAGGCGAGAACACATGGCATCTTTCATTGCATCTTTAGGGACACGTGGCATGTTCCACCTTCTCAGGCCTTTGTAAAACCATAAAAATGCTTGGGGCTCAGTCAGGGTCTTGTGGACAATGACACTTGTCAGCCTCCATCGCTTTTTGCATGGGACACATGGTACGGTCCACTGCTCTTAGGAAAAACATAGTGAAGCCTTTCGTGACTGCCACTTGTCACCCTCTATAGAACTCTGGAAGAAGCTTTATCGAAAGGGACCTTGCAGCTTATAAGGAAATCTAAGAAGCGAATGTTGACATGTGTCATGTTCTGTTGGGTCATAAAATAGTCACGCAAATGTAGAAACTTGGCTGCTTCCACTTCAATTTAGTCACTCACGCCAGGGTTCACCATGGTATTTACTCAACATAGTGAAATAGAAGGAAGGAATTACAAACATTGACACATAATAGCTTCTGATGAGCTTCATCATTGACACGTGGCAGCTTCCACCATTTCTCAAAAACAAAGCATAATGGGGCTCGGCTGATGACACTTGGCAGCATCCGCCTGACTCTTTCTTTTGCACACATCCTTCCTTAATTGAGGCAACCTTTGAACTCTTGAACCCATGCATTGAATTGATTGAACGTTGAACCCGTTGAACTGATGAACTAAGATGGTTCAAGGTTCAACGATTCAACGGTTCAACAGTTCAAGCTTTTGAGACTCGTTAAGTGCTCAGGGCCGTAGATCCTTTAAATTGTTAAACTTTGAACCTTTGACATATGCACATAGCCCTTTAAACCTTTGAACCTGCTATTCCCTTTATTAAAAAAGCTTTGAAAAATGAGGAATTTGAAAGCCCCCAAATAAATTTTGAGAAGGGAAGAGAAGAATTTTGGCCTTGCAGGCCCAAAATAGATCATATGTTGTCCCAAAAAAATAAGAAGTTATTTTTGGGGGACAACAAATATAACTAAAAATATTTTTAAAAGATAAGTGTATTGAATAACCCAAGAGGATATATAGAGGATGAAAGCACTATATTGTGTGTTAGTGCAATTATGTATTGGATATTTATCCAAGAGAGGAAACTGAATTAAGGAAATAATAAGGTAAGGAATTGGAAACATATGGTTTCCAAGTTGATGGGGTACATTTTGCACCCAAAAATGTAATAAGAGTGGTTGAGGAAGACTCATGTCTAGAGGATTGAGAGTGAAGAGAAGAATATTGCCTTCATAGGAAATAGGAGAGTGAAGTTTCCATGTGAGCAACTCATGTTTATTTCGAAAAATGATAATATGGATACAATCAAAGTGAAGAGAAGAGGATTTTATTGAAATGAAGTAAGAAAGTGAGGTTTTCATATGATCCATTCAAGTCTATTTTTAAAAACAACAAGGATAAATAAAAATGGCAGTAGTCCATATGTTAGGTTGTGGAGCTAAAAGCTTCGATGATGCAAACAGAGGAGGAGGTTGCAGAGAGTTTGTTGAGTGTCAGAGACACCAGCATCGGTCAGGCCAATCGACATCAGTAGGGAAGAGACAGAAGGCAATCGACATCGATCAAAAGTCAGCCAGCGTCGGCACCCCCCAGGTAGACAGGGACTGACGTTGGTCACCTATGTGGTTTGATCTACAAATGTTACAGGTAGTTAGATAACGAACCAAGTGTTTACATGTCAAGAGCCAATTTTAGACTAGAAGCTACGGATCTCATTATTGTAATTAGGTGTCTAATTATTGTTTGCATGAGATCTATTTAAGAGACTCATTGGATGTATTGTAAAGTGTGATAGAGAGTAAGAAAGCAAAAATATAAGCTCCTTTAGAGAGAAGAGAGCATGGTGTGTTCCTCCTAGTGCCATAATACCAAGTGTGGGTGATGGATTGGAGAATCAGCAGGGTTATTCATGTATGTATGATCTTGGTCATTAGGTGAGCATGGCTATGATAGGAGATCTACATGGTAAGTAAGATCATTGATCTACAGGTATATGTGTGTGCAAGGTCAAGGTTCACAGGTGTGCAAAACCAGATTGATTTGCAGGTGTGCAAGATCAGATAGGACAACAACACAACAGGGAGTAGGATCAGGCGGGATCTACTTGGAGTACAGTGTGTACTCAGATAGAGAGCAAAGAGGAAGGCAAGGAAGATCCTTCCATAAGTAAGATCAGATTGAGTTGCAGGTTGTTGCAAGTTCTGGGGAGATCTACTTGGAGTACATTGTGTACTTGTGGAGTGCGTGGAGCACAGGTGTACTAACAGTAGTGGATACTGGCTAGTTGGAGGTGAACACCAACTTTGTGTTTGAGTTGTGTGTTGGGACCTAAGAGAGAGAGCTTTGAGGGAAGATTTACTATTTATGCCCTAGAGGTGTGGGAGCCCTAGAGGTGTGTAAGGAAGAACTGTGGCAGCCTTCTTTGTTGTATTTCTTTTTAGAAGAGTTTTAATACAAGTTGTGTATTGTCTCTCATATTCTATGTTATTTTTAAATTCTAGTTACTTGTGTATTCTAGTTAATTTCTGCATGTTAAGTTGCTTGGTAATCAATTGTGTGCTTCTGCTATTTTTCCCAACAAAGTGGTATCAGAGCTAAGGTTGTAGGGAGCAGGTTTTGTGTTTGGTTATAGGTCACTCTCAGGGGTTTCTGATTGAGTGGGAGTAGAGCAATGGTAGAAGAAAGTAAGCTAATAATGGAGGAGTTGAAAAACACAGATGATCACTTACGGTCCTATGGAAAGAAAGAGCAGGTAAAAGAAAATTGTTGGTTGGTTGAAGATCAACATGAAGGAACTGAAGATGCAGATGTTGCAGGTGTTGTTACACAGGATGCTCTGGGAGGTTTCTTGGATAAAGTTGAATCTTGGTTAATAGATTTTGTTGCCTCTTTCCATGCAGCCCCAAGGAGAGGAGCTGGTGAGCCTTGTCAGATTATTGGCAAAGGGGAAGTGAAGCTGAAATTACAGGTAGCCAACACATGGGTGTTGAAGGAGGTCATGCAGGTCTCAGGTTTGGAGATGTGGCTAATTTATTCAAAAAAGTTGGGTGATGAGAGATGCACAAGAACTCTCACAAAAGGTGCACTTGAATTAGCTGGTGGTAAGAAAATAGGTACTCTTTATCTACTTGTTTATATTACTGATTCTTCTTCTGTTGCGGAGACGTGGCTTTGTAGGCTTGGTCACATGAGCAAGAAGGAGATGCATGTTCTTAAGAGGAAGACTTATATATTTGACAGGCTTAAAAACTGGAAAGCCTTGGTGTTTATGGAGGAGATGGTAGACAAAGACCAGTGGATGGGGCTGGATACTTCTGAGCAGGGCAGTTTGGACATGGGACTTGATTCAAAGGAGCTCACAGGTAAAAAGTCATCACTCACAGGCAAACACAGATACCAGCATCAATCAGGGAAACTGACATCGATAGTATGTAAGACCGATGTCAGTCAGGAGGACCGACGTCGGCAGTAGGAGGACACTGATGTCGGTAGGGTTGGTAGTCAGGACAAGCGCATGGAACTGACATCGATTGGATGCAGACTGTGTGGTGATCAAGGTCGGTCACTATAACAGATTTTGGGTAGACAACAAGTTGTTAAGGAGTCACAAATGCCCATATGGAGGATTGAAGTTGGTAAGTAAGCCTCAAATTTGTTGTTCCTCTTCTTTATACTAGTTGCTGACTGCAGAGCAGGAAGGATCCAGGAAACAGTGGGAGCATGGTAGGAATATGATGCAAAACCAAGCAAGAGATTTGGTAGGGTTGCTAGCAGTTATGAAAGCACAGAGATGAATGGATACCTTAGTTGAAGAATAGAGTGAACATACACGTGAGATGGAAGACCAGGTCACATGGTCATGAGGAAGCTGCAGGACAGTGGTACAGGTTTGACAGGTGGAAGACAAAGCATGGCTTTAGTCAATGTCAGGGTAACTACTGTGGTTTGTCTTACTAGGTGGATGATGGTTGCAACATTATCTGGTTACTGTATGTGGATGGTATGTTTGTTAGCAGGTTTGTACATACAAGGTTTTGCTAAGCTAAGGGTAAGATTAGTTCAGTGGTTTGCTATGAAGAATTCGGAGTACCAAAATTCCTTGGCATGGGAGACATGGGAGATCACAGGTTGATGTTGTCTCCAGTAGGAGCTGATGTGAATCAGGTGTTAGCGAGGTTCAAGATGTAGAATCGGAGCACACCAAGGGCTGAACAGTTTAGTGTCTGAAATCACATGAGGTCTGGTATAGACTTGAGTTTGCCCAAGTAGTGGGAGCTGTCAGAGAGTTAGGAGCCAATTTAGGGAAGTGGGTTCTCAGGTATTTGAGAGGGACCAGCAGCAGGGATTCATGCTATGTAGGTTCAGGACTTCACTACATGGGTTTGTAGGTTTGGATGTGGCAGGTTACTCGGATGATAGGAGGTGCACCATAGGTTTTGTGGTGGGTGGTCTTTAGGGTTGAGCTTGAAGAGGGATACAAGCCAGAAAATAGATTAGACGGGGTACAGGTATAGGTATAGTGTAGCTGTTTATCTCTAAGTGGGAGATTGTTAGGTTGTGGAGCTAAAAGCTTCACTGATGCAAATAGAGGAAGAGGTTGCAGAGAGTTTGCTGAGTGTCAGAGACACCAGCGTCGATCAGGCCAATTGACGTCGACAGGGAAGAGACAGAAGGCAACCAATGTTGGTCAAAATTCGGTCAGCGTCAGCACCCCCCAGGAAGACAGGGACCGACATCGGTCACCTGTGTGGTTCGATTTGCGAATGTTATGGACAGTTAGTGAACGAACCAAGTGTTTGCATGTCAAGAGCCAATTTTAGACTAGAAGTTGTGGATCTAATTATTGTAATTAGGTGTCTAATTATTGGTTGCATGAGATCTATTTAAGAGACTCATTAGATGTATTGTAAAGTGTGCTAGAGAGTAAGAGAGCAAAAATATAAGCTCCTTCAGAGAGAAGAGAGCATGGTGTGTTCCTCCTAGTGCCACAGTACCAAGTGTGGGTGCTGGATTGGAGAATCAATAGGGTTCTTCATGTATGTATGATCTTGGTCATCAGGTGAGCATGGCTATGATAAGAGATCTACATGGTAAGTAAGATCATTGATCTACAAGTATATGTGTGTGCAAGGTCAAGGTTCACAGGTGTGCAGAACCAGATTAATTTTTAGGTGTGCAAGATCAGATAGGATAACAACACAACAAGGAGCAGGATCAGGCGGGATCTACTTGGAGTATAGTGTGTACTCAGATAGAGAGCAAAGAGGAAGGCAAGGAAGATCCTTCCATAAGTAAGATCAGATTGAGTTGCAAGTTGTTGCAGGTTCTGGGGAGATCTACTTAGAGTACATTGTGTACTTTTGGAGTGCGTGGAACACTTGTGGAGTGCGTGGAGCACAGGTGTACCGGCAGTAGTGGATACTGGCTGGTTGGAGGTGAACACCAACTCTGTGTTTGAGTTGTGTGTTGGGACTTAAGAGAGAGAGCTTTGAGGGAAGATTTACTATTTATGCCCTAGAGGTGTGGGAGCCCTAGAGGTGTGTAAGGAAGAAGAACTGTGGCAGCCTTCTTTATTGTATTTCCTTCTGGAAGAGTTTTAATACAAGTTATGTATTGTCTCTCATATTTTGTGTTATTTCTAAATTCTAGTTACTTGTGTATTCTGATTAATTTATGCATGCTAAGTTGCTTGGTAATCAATTGTGTGCTTATGTTATTTTTCCCAACAAAGTGGTATCAGAGCTAAGGTTGCAGGGAACAGGTTTTGTGTTTGGTTACAAGTCACTCTCAGGGGTTTTTGATTGAGTGGGAGTAGAGCAATGGTAGAAGAAAGTAAGCTAATAATGGAGGAGTTGAAAAGCACAAATGATCACTTACGGTCCTATGGAAAGAAAGAACAGGTAAAAGAAAATTGTTGGTTGGTTGAAGATCAGCATGAAGGAACTGAAGATGCAGATGTTGCAGGTGTTGTTGCACAGGATGCTCTGGGAGGTTTCTTGGATAAAGTTGAATCTTAGTTAATAGATTATGTTGCCTCTTTCCATGCAGCCCCAAGGAGAGGAGCTGGTGAGCCTTGTCAGATTATTGGCAAAGGGGAAGTGAAGCTAAAATTACAGGCGGCCAACACATGGGTGTTGAAGGAGGTCATGTAGGTCCCATGTTTGGAGATGTGGCTAATTTATTCAGAAAAGTTGGGTGATGAGAGATGCACAAGAACTCTCATAGCGGATGCACTTGAATTAGTTGGTGGTAAGAAAACAGGTACTCTTTATCTACTTATTTATATTACTGATTCTTCTTCTATTGCGGATACGTGGCTTTGTAGGCTTGGTCACATGAGCAAGAAGGAGATGCATATTCTTAAGAGGAAGACTGATATATTTGATAGGCTTAAGAACTAGAAAGCCTTGGTGGTTATGGAGGAGATGGCAGACAGAGACCAGTGGATGGGGCTGGATACTTCTGAGCAGGGTAGTTTGGACATGGGACTTGATTCAAAGGAGCTCACGGGTAAAAAATCATCACTCACAGGTGAACACAGATACTAGCATCGATTAGGGAAAATGACATCGGCAATATGTAAGACCGAGGTCGATCAGTAGGACCAACGTCGGCAGCAAGAGGACACTGACATCGGCAGGGTTGGTAGTCAAGATAGGCGCATGTAACTGATGTCTGTTAGATGCAAACTGTGTGGTGATCGAGGTCGGTCACTGTAACAGATTTTGGGTGGACAACAAGCTATCAAGGAGTCTCAAATGCCCATATGGAGGACTGAAGTTGGTAAGTAAGCCTCAAATTCATTGTTCCTCTTCTTTATACTAGTTGTTGACTACAGAGCAGGAAGGATCTAGGAAACAATGGGAGCATGGTAGGAATATGATGTAGAACCAAGCAGGAGATTTGGTAGGGTTGCTAGTAGGTATGAAAGCATAGAGATGAATGGATACCTTAGTTGAAGAATAGAGTGAATGGACACGTGAGACGAAAGACCAGGTCACATGGTCTTGAGAAAGCTACAGGATAGTGGTACAGGTTTGACAGGTGGAGGACAAAGCATGGCTTTAGTCAATGTCAGGGTAACTACTGTGGTTTGTCTTACCAGGTGGATGATGGTCGCAACATTATCTGATTACTGTATGTGGATGGTATGTTTGCTAGCAGGTTTGTACATACAGGGTTTTGCTGAGCTAAGGGTAAGATTAGTTCAGTGGTTTGCTATGAAGAATTTGGAGCAACAAAATTCTTTGGCATGGGAGACATGGGAGATCACAGGTTGATTTTGTCTGAAATAGGAGCTGATGTGAATCAGGTGTTGGCAAGGTTTAGGATGTAGAATCAGAGCACACCAAGGGCTGGACAGTTTAGTGTCTGAAATCACACGAGGTCTGGTATAGACTTGAGTTTGCCCAAGCAGTGGGAGCTATCAGAGAGTTAGGAGCCAATTCGGGGAAGTGGGTTCTCAGGTATTTGAGAGGGACTAGCAATAGGGATTCATGTTATGTAGGGTCAGGACTTCACTACATGGGTTTGTAGGTTTGGATGTGGCAGGTTACTCAGATGACAGGAGGTGCACCACAGGTTGTGTGGTGGGTGGTCTTCAGGGTTGAGCTTAAAGAGGGATACAAGCCAGGAAACAGATTAGATGGGGTATAGGTACAGGTACAGTGCAGTTGTTTATGTCCAAGTGGGAGATTGTTAGGTTGTGGAGCTAAAATATTCACTGATGCAAACAAAGGAGGAGGTTACAGAGAGTTTGCTGAGTGTCAGAGACACCGACGTCAATCAGGCCAACCGACATCGGCAGGGAAGAGACAGAAGGCAACTGACGTCGATCAAAAGTTGGCCGGTGATGGCACCCCCCAGGGAGACAGGGACCGACGTCGGTCACCTGTGTGGTTTGATCTATGAATGTTACAGGCAGTTAGCTAATGAACCAAGTGTTTGCATGTCAAGAGCCAATTTTAGACTAGAAGCTGTGGATCTAATTATTGTAATTAGGTGTCTAATTATTGGTTGCATGAGATCTATTTAAGAGACCCATTGAATGTATTGTAAAGTGTCCTAGAGAGTAAGAGAGAAAAAATATAAGCTCCTTCAGAGATAAGAGAGCATGGTGTGTTTCTCCTAGTGCCACAGTACCAAGTGTGGGTGCTGGATTGGAGAATCAGCAGGGTTCTTCATGTATGTATGATCTTGGTCATCAGGTGAGCATGGCTACGATAGGAGATCTACATGGTAAGTAAGATGATTGATCTGTAGGTATATGTGTGTGCAAGGTCAAGGTTCACAGGTGTGCAGAACTAGATTGATTTGTAGGTGTGCAAGATCAGATAGGATAGCAACACAACAGGGAGCAGGATCAGGTGGGATCTACTTGGAGTACAATGTGTACTCAGATAGAGAGCAAAGAGGAAGGCAAGGAAGATCCTTCCATAAGTAAGATCAGATTGAGTTGTAGGTTGTTGCAGGTTCTGGGGAGATCTACTTGGAGTATGTTGTGTACTTGTGGAGTGCGTGGAGCACAGGTGTACTGGCAGTAGTGGATACTGGCTGGTTGGAGGTGAACACCAACTCTGTGTTTGTGTTGTGTGTTGGGACCTATGAGAGAGAGCTTTGAGGGAAGATTTAATATTTATGCCCTAGAGGTGTGGGAGCCCTAGAGGTGTGTAAGGAAGAAGAACTGTGGCAGCCTTCTTTGTTGTATTTCCTTCTGGAAGAGTTTTAATACAAGTTGTGTATTGTCTCTCATATTCTGTGTTATTTCTGAATTCTAGTTACTTGTGTATTCTGGTTAATTTCCACATGTTAATTTGCTTGGTAATCAATTGTGTGCTTCCGTTATTTTTATCAACACCATATAGGAATAAATCCCCATAAGAATGATGTGGAGGTGATATTTGTTGAGCGGGAAGAAGGAAACCCATTAATGGATGATGGGAAATAATTTATGGTATGCCCTAAGTGGGAAGAGGGAAAAAATAGCATTGGATAAGAATGGAAATACATTAATTTTTTTCACTTTTGTATGGAAGGAAGGTTGAGGAAAACTAAGGAAACTTATATATTTCCTTGAAGGAAATAATAAATGTGAATGAAGAAGATAAAAAATAATAGTTTCAGTTTTCCATGAAGAAAATAATAGAGTTGAATGAAGTTAAAGTGAATACATATGATGAGAGTATGGTTGAAGACCATATATATGTGGAAGACATATAAAATCAAGTGAAGAATGAGGAGACAACATCAATGTAGGTTATTTATAATAGATATTCAAGATTCCATAATGACTACAAGTTATGAGGAGAATACAAGCAATCATGAAGAGTTAAACAACATGTATAAGAGGCATGATAAAGAGGTGGAATAAGTGTTAGTGGAAACTCTTGATTCTCATAAAGTGTTTGATATGTGTGTAATTATATAAATGGAGAAGACGTAAAAATAGATCCAAAAATATAAATCCAACCAAATAAAATAAGAGAAGAGGTGGAACAACAAGATACTAATATTGAAGTAGTTGAAGAGTTGATTGGTAAGGACATGAAAACACTAGAGGATTGTCCTTAGGTTAACATGGAGATAATAGAGAGTGGTCAAGTGATGGTAAAATAATGTCCCCAAAATAGCATGCAAGTTGTAATTCATTTGGATTAGTAGTTATAAGTGGACAAGGAGAGAAGAAGAATGTCATTCATGTGACATGGAGGAAAAGAAGGGCATAGAGATGTTGGATATGTTTCTACTAACAACAATGAAGAACAAAAGTGATTTTACATATTTGGGATTAGACCACATATATATTAGTGAAAAGACTATTTTAATTCAAGTTATGCTTTGTTTTCATACAAGAAAATGGAGTGAAAGGATCTTTTCACATGGCATACATGTGATGTCAAGGAAGATGAAGAAAGGAGGTTGAAATTAACCTAGAGTTAATTTAAAGAGGATGAGAATAAACTAAGACAATGACGAGATGTAACAACTAAGTTTTTTATTATTCCAAGGATGTTCAAAAGATGATGAGATTGAAACATGATGAAGAAGATGAAGGGAGCATAGTTGGGACAATGTTCCAAAAGGAGATGGATTATATTTTTATAATATCTTAAAGACTAAAATTTGAAAATAAGATGTTGTTGTAGTAGAGGTAGTGGAGTTGATTGACATTGAAATGAGGGAAGTAAGAGAAGATGACATTAATACCATCCTAGAGGTACGATTGGAGGCTAGAGGTAATCATATTGATACCAAAATATATGTTGAGTTTTTTTACAATAGATATATGAAATAAGAGGTATTGGATGAGTTGTACTCATGGAAGAAAATAGTGTGTGAGAATGGTGATCAGGACACTTAATGATGGTGAATATGTAGGGGTGGGATAAATCCTACAAGAGAGTGGAGACAAATAAAGATACCTAATTAGAGGTGGTGGATAAACTATTATAGGGAAAGATAATGGTGATTGGAGTTAGGTGGGGGAGGATGAATTAAGGTACAATAGGTGGTTATAAAAATATAAAGAAACAAAAAGATGAACTCTAGAGGTACTTAACAAGGTAGAAGAAAACATCATCTCAAGTCAATTTAATAAAATAATGGTTATATCATTCACCCTACCTATTTTATTTGGGAGGCAAGAGGTAATCATATTGATACCAAAATATATGTTGAGTTGTTTTACAATAGATATATGAAATAAGAGGTATTGGATGAGTTATACTCATGGAAGAAAATAGTGTGTGAGAATGGTGATTAGGACACTTGGTGATGGTGAATATGTAGGGGTGGGATAAATCCTACAAGAGAGTGGAGACAAATAAAGATACCTAATTAGAGGTGGTGGTTAAACTATTATAGGGAAAGATAATGGTGACTGGAGTTAGGTGGGCGAGGATGAATTATGGTACAATAGGTGGTTATAAAAATATAAAGAAACAAAAAGATGAACTCTAGAGGTACTTAACAAGGTAGAAGAAAACATCATCTCAAGTCAATTGAATAAAATAATGGTTATATCATTCACCCTACCTATTTTATTTGGGAGGCAAGAGGTAATCATATTGATACCAAAATATATGTTGAGTTGTTTTACAATAGATATATGAAATAAGAGGTATTGGATGAGTTATACTCATGGAAGAAAATAGTGTGTGAGAATGGTGATTAGGACACTTGGTGATGGTGAATATGTAGGGGTGGGATAAATCCTACAAGAGAGTGGAGACAAATAAAGATACCTAATTAGAGGTGGTGGTTAAACTATTATAGGGAAAGATAATGGTGACTAGAGTTAGGTGGGCGAGGATGAATTATGGTACAATAGGTGGTTATAAAAATATAAAGAAACAAAAAGATGAACTCTAGAGGTACTTAACAAGGTAGAAGAAAACATCATCTCAAGTCAATTGAATAAAATAATGGTTATATCATTCACCCTACCTATTTTATTTGGATGTCACAAATTAATTATTTCATGTGTCTAATTTATGAACATCTAAGGTACAAGAAATCTCACATCGACCAAAAATAGTAGGTGTATGTTTATGTGGTTTGATGGTTTGTTTATAATTTAGACATGGTAATAAGATCATCCAAGGGGAGTATGATCGATATAAAATTTTAATGGCATCAATAATTTCATATAGGGTTAGTTGCAACCATCAATGTGGTTTTAAATGATTTGGTTGAGTTTCTCAAACATTGACACAATCCAAGAAGTGACTATTGATGACCTAAAAATGATAGGTTGTGGGGTAGAGGAAAAAATGGCAGTAAATACATATCTAAATGAGAATGTGATTACATATTTAGGTTATCTTCAAAAAATTATATACTTTCAAAAAAATCAATATTTCAGTCTACATATAAAATATATGGTCTCTATAAGTTTGCATACTTTGCACAATGATGAACCCACCATAACAATTTTATAAAGTTAAATAGTAGTTTTTAAAATACCCCACCAATTGGCATTCAATGTTAGTTTATTTTGTGTTGAATTCAAAAACAAATTAATGACCCAAAATTATGAACTATTGAATGCGTATCATTTACAAAATTTTAAGGTAAAGAGGCATGCTTCTAGTCAGAGAATGTTAAAGGAGATTCAAATTGGTGAAAAAAATAGCTAAGGAGAGTTAATTATCAAGGGAGTTAGCTCTAATTTTAAAAAGAGAGAGTTTTGGGACCTTGGTGTTCTAAGGAGAGATAAATATTCTTCATGTAACACCAAGGTCCCAAAAACTAGTCACACATTTATTGCACGTTACTCACCACCCACTAAATAGATTTTTTATATATAATGGCCTCTACCCAATATGTTGTAATTATTGTTATAGACAATGGGAAGGATGGTGTTTAAGGAAGCCAAAACATTTATCTCAAAATTTTATGACAAGGTATAACTTCTAAATCTCCCTCTTAGCTTGATGTTTGCTTACAGCTTCAAGTCATTGATAATGTTTATAAGTGGTATGATAATTATTATGTTATAGCTTATTATGTTGGTTGCATCCCTTATGAGGAGTCCCCCAATGCCTATTTTCAAAACCAATGAGAATCCTCAAGTGTCTATGTCATCGGTATTCAAAACCTCACAAAATAGTTCTTTCTTTTCTCCTTTAATAAGTCATCACAAGTCCAAGCTCTCCTTGCTAAGTAGAGATATTGGTTCTTTAGGAACACTTTTATGATTTTTTCCCCATGGACTCATACCTTTAAATTTTTTGACTTGACATTGAAATCTTTGACATCACACTTCATTTATGGGCCTTTCTCAAGGAAATTATCAAGCCCATACGGCATGTTTTGTGTCACAAGTAAACCAAGATTTATTCTACACACCCAACAAGTATATCTACATCGACATTGAATTGACTAAGGATTTAAAAGAATCCATTGATATTCAAATTAGTTAGGAACCTTGAGCATAAAAATTCATATATTCCAATATTCCAATCACTTTATTTCATTTCCATTCTCTTGACAATCAATTTAAGGATTATCCTATCATGGGTTGGTCAAAATGCTCTATTTAAAAATTTCCCTTTAATAAGCCCTAGGTGGAAAATAATAATAACAGTTGTATGATAGTAACTAATAAAAATTCTTCCACTAGTAATAAAATTTCCAAACCTGTCACTACCACTTATACACCAGAACCCTCTTTTGAGGTGCATAAGGATAATCCTCCCCTTGAGCCTCTTATTGTTCGAATAGCAACTTAGAGACAAGTTTTGAAATTTATTTAGCCACATGAGTTAATATCCTACATGGACATCCTCTACAAGTGGTCCTACCTCTAGGTAGTCACACAACCCACCTTGTGGTGGTGGTAACTCTCACCAAAAGGACAATAAGGCTAAGAACCACTTCATCTCACTTGATGATTTCATATTACCAAACCAATGAACCCTTTTGGGAAATATTTTTGTAGTTATTGAAGATATTGAATATGGTTAAGGGGACTCTTCATGAAAGATATTCTCTAATTAATGCTTTATCTTGGAATGCTCAAGGTCTCATAAAGTCCTATGGAAAATTATTTGTGTGAGTGCCTTTTAAATAGTTGTAAGCTATATCTTTTATTTTCCTAAAAGAAGTTAAAAATATTAGTGTTTATTTTTCAAGTTACTATGAAATGTATTTTTTATGATGCAACACACTCTCTACTTTGCATGAGGATATTTGTGGTGGTGCTAGAATCTCAATTTCCCCAAAATTTCCCCCCTTAATTTTTGCCTCGAAGGGATATCTATCACATCGATATATTTGGCTTCTCCTTAATATTAATGGTCATTCATTACCTGGGTCCTCAATATTTATTCCCCAAATTATAGTCCCAGTAGAATAATTTTATGGTGATATTTATCTAACCTACCCCTCACCACTTAGCTCATATGCAAATACTTTAATATGATTGAGAGTATCGAAAACAAGGTTTTTGACCTCTAGATATGATGGTACATGGGATAAAATGAGGAATGGTTTTATTATAAAAATGGGACTTCTGGACCTTCTCTTTTCATGATATCCATTAACTACTACTCAATTTACATGGTCTAACTATCATGAGGGCTATGATAAGGTCCTAAGAGATTGAACCCTTTTATGATTTTAGAGAAATGCGTCTTCTATTTTTCTCTTTCTAATTGACAACAAGTCTTCATGCATTCTAAATATGTTATATTAAACCATAATCCCATCACTTTCAGAGTGGGGTGGAGTGACAATAACTTCAAAGTACCACACAATCAATTTTTCCTAAACACCTCATCATTTTTCATGAGACCACTATCTGTCTCATTGTTATAGTTTTGAATCTTGTGCCACATCTACTTTACACCCCAAGAAGATTAAGTGATGGAATGAATCCATCATCCACACCACCACCTTTCTCCACCATTATGGTAAACAAATAGTATGTGTTCAAATTAAGGCAGATGGCATTGTGATTAAACATTGATAGATAGTATATTCACTCCTTGAGTGCAATACATTTGAATTGTAATTGTAGACCCTAACCACCTCTTTCAAACATTAAATTAAATTTACAGATAACCATGCAGCTAGAGGGACACAAATTCATGCTTGCCTCCATTAGATCAAAATTGGGGATAAGACCTCTAAATAATTATGTAATTCTCTCAAAGCCAAGAAATCTTGAGATCATATCAAGGTTATCAAGTTAGCTCAACTAAGACTTACTAATATCCCTAACATTTCCACTACTTTTGTGGACCACTATAAATAGTGTTCCAAGCCTAGGAGGAAACTATGGAGAAAGCTCAAACTTTTCAATAATGTTTATATGTTGTTCCTTGCAAATGCATTCTTGTTGACAAAAATTTATTCAATGTTCCTTTATCTCCTGATGAACTCTTTCATGTTATACAATGTATGATTAATAATAAATATTTGGGAATTGATGGGTTACCCTATGAATTTTATAAAGCTACTTGAGATTTTGTTGGGCTTGATTTTCTACAAGTTTACAAAGAGAATTTATATAAAAAATATTGGGGCTCTCTTATTAATAAAGGAAACATCAAATATATTCCCCAGACTAGCAACCTAAGTTTATCACTAGTTGGCACCCTGTCACCCTCCTCAATGTGTCATAAAATCCTTGATAAAAATCTTGTTAACCACCTTCGAATCATTTTACCTACCATTTTTAGACCCAATAAAATGGGCTTTTTAAAAAATAGATAAATCTTAGATAAAATTATTTCTATTTTATAAGGTATGACATGGGTGAGAGCCTCTCAGCAGCAAACCATCTTTCTCAAATCAATCTTTAAACTATGGAAAAAGCTCAAACTTTACAATAATGTTTATATGTTATTCCTTGCAAGCACATTCTTGTTGACAAAAAATTATTTGATGTTCCTTTATCTCTCGATGATCTATTTCATGTTATACAATGTATGATTAATGATAAATCTTTGGGAATTGATGGGTTACCCTATGAATTTTATATAGTTATTTGGGATTTTATTGGGCTTGATTTTCTACAAGTTTACAAATAAAATTTTATGAAAAAATATTAGGGCTATTTTATTAATAAAGGAAACATCAAATATATTCCCAAGTCTAGCAACCCTAAGTTTATCACCAGTTGGCACCCTATCACCCTCCTCAATGTGTCATATAAAATCCTTGATAACCACCTTCAAATCATTTTATAAGGGATGAGATGGGAGAGAGCCTTTCATCATCAAACCATCTTCCTCAATATATATAGCATTATTTCTATTTTAGAAGGGATGACATGGGAAAGAGCCTTTCATCAACAAACCATCTTTCTCAAATCATATTTTGAAAAAAATTATGATAGGATTGAGTGGCCTTTTATTCTTGTTATGATTCAAGATCCTGGCTTTGGATTTTTATTTATTTCAGCTATCCATATTATATTCTTGAATGTATTATCCTATCTCACTATCAATGGGCTCAAGTCTGACAGTTTTAGCCCCTTTCTCTCTATACAACAAGGTTGTCCTCTTGCACAATCCTTAATGTTTTATCTGCTTGGACTCTTGGATATGTTTTGGCTCATAGATATGAGCAAGGTCTCATCAGGGGCATCATTTTTCCTGATATATACTCTCAACTCTACAACACACATTTTTATATTGATAATTTTCATATTTTTAAAGAGAAATATTTTAAGGAGGACTTGTATTGCCTGGACATTTTTGTAAAGCTTCTGGTTACAATTGTAGTGAAATAAAACCCAATGCTTCAGACAAAGTATGATGCCCATGATATATTGGTTACGTCATTACAAGTGGAAGTGGATTCATCGAGGGGAGAAATTAAAAAGCTTGGCATTCCATTTTCATTTGATAGTTCCCCTATTGAGCTTTGGCAATATGTCATGAACAAAGTGGAGAAAAAGGTTGAGGTCATTAAGACACTTTCTTTAACATGGAAATTCCAAATGTGTATCAATATTATATCCACTACTCATGATACTACTCCTCCTATCGCGCCCCCTCTAAATCCCCTTATGAAAATTTGGCAAAGAATCTCAGAGAATTTATTTGGTCTAATGCCATGCAAAATCAAGGATTCTATAGAGTTGCTTGGGATATTTTATGTCTTTTGCATTATAAAGGAGGTATAGAGATTATTGATATTTATAAGTAGAATATTTCCCTTTGTGCTAAATGTGTTGTCAGAGCTATTAAAATTAATGAATCTTTGAAAATTATCTTATGACACTATGTTTCTTCTAGATCTTTCTATCATAAGTCTAGTTGGAAAAACATTGGTTTCCATGTTTTATTGATCAATCCTACCCTAGATAAAATATAGGGCTATTTTATTGCTATAAGTATTTGGAAATATTTTGAATTTAACAAACCCTATTTAAAGTGGATTGGAAATGGATTTCATAGTGGTCTCTCCTTAAATGACCATGACCTCTAGTTGTCTCTTATTATGACAAATACTAGTCTCCTTAAAGTAGAGTTGCCTCATATGAAATCTTTGAGACATTTCAAGAAAGGAATTTAAACTATGGAGGTTCTTATCTTAGCTCGTGATTGGATTTATTGGCCTTTACTAAAATCTAAATTCAATTTAAATAATTCAGACTTACCCATTATTCTATGTATTCAAGAGTTATTTTCAGATGTTATGATTCAAAATTTGGGTCTACAATCTCCATGTGTTTGATGGAAGATTGGAGATGGAATTATGATAATCATTTCAAGAACTAATCTCTAGGCCTTCTATATCAATTCATGATCCCAATCTCTCCAAATTTTGGTAATCTCAATAGGCACTAGAATCTTAATTCCTTACCCAAGAATTGGCTCTCCTAGATCAATAAAGTATAGACTACTGAGATCAAAATTAAGCTCACTCATTTTTTGTAGCATCTAGTTTATCAAGGCCATCCTTTTAGAGGGAATATTTCTGATCTTGGACTTGATTACCCAAGTGTTTGGCATATTGTAGAATACATTACTTGAATCATATATTTTAGACATGTTTCAAATCTCAATCTTCTTAGATATGGATACATAGTTTCTTTCAACCGTTTCATCATAAGCCTTTCTCATGGTGTTTAGTGATATTTGGGATTTTTATAATTGGTCAGCATATACTATTTTTGAATTATATATAACTTCATTCTTTTACACTTAAAAAATACATATCATGGATGCACCTTCAGCTTCTAGACCTTTCCCACTGCCAAAAGGCTCGCATATACTATCTATCTATGGCTAATTAATTATCTCTTAGCTTGACCACTATGATTTTGATGACCTAGGCCTTCTATCTTTCCTAGTATATTATAAACTTACTTATCTTCCATCTCTACAAGTTCTAGACCTACACCTATTTTCCAATTACCTAGACACTTGTATCTCATTTATATGCCTACATCGATGCAAGTGTCCTACCATAATGCAAGTGTCTAGTGACCTAAAGTCCTCTAATTTGAAAATAAAACATATTCTTATGATTAGTGTAAGTGATTTAACATGATAATTTTCCAAAGCGATGGGTATAAATATAAGATCAATTCTCATTCATTCCTCACATAGCACAAACCAAAAAACACTCAATCAAGCACTCAATTGAGCAAATATTCCCTATTTTTTGTTATTTCCATCTCATTAATAGGGATAACATATCTATAGGTCTAAAGTACTGAAAGAGAACCCCCTAAGCCACATTTTCCAAGTTACAAGCTAGGTCACTCTATGTAATTATCATACATCGCATGATACACATAAAAGCCAACATATAGGGAGAACATGTGAGGCTCTCTTTAGAGTATTGGCTAGGTAGGTAGCACTCATTATTAGAGGGGTATTTGGTGTATCTCAAAACCATGTGCCACAAACCCATTTTTCCCATAGCCACTATGAATATGAAGAACTAGGGTTTTTTAATTGAAAAGGAGAGATATCCCATGATCCATATCTGAGCACACTAGAGTGAAGGTGACACAAAACCCATAATATTTTATGTAGTTTCAATAGGTATTTTTTAATGGATACCTACATTTAAGTTAGATAGTAGCATCAATGCAACCATCCTAGGTTGACATAACTATTTATGACTATAGAGGTACAATTTTTAGAATCAAATGATTGATCCAGAATCTAGATCAAATCTACTTTTTTCATTTTTTATATCCAAATATGTATTAACATCAGAACCATATAAGTATCTTGTTTTCATCATCATTGTAATTATATAACATAGTTATACTTTCCATTTTAGTAAATCACAGTAGAATAAATCTAGTATATGTTTATTTGATTTTTGTAAATAATTGTACTACTTCAGAGATAGTTTACCATCCTTGTGCCCTAGGCTATCTCTACCCCTTTAACCATAGATTCCTCAGTCTAGATTTTAAGGTTAAATATTTGGTGAAACTAATTTGTTTTAATAAAAAAAAATTGATTCTTAGGGTTTTTATCCAGCTAGGGTTTTAGATTTGTATAATTTTCTAATTATTACTTATATTATTTTGTATGTAAAGAAGGCATAGCCCTAAATTAGGAGGTTGCATATTAAACACATTAATATTACCCTTACATCACCTAATATATCTAAAACTAATGAGGGACCTAATCCTATGGATCATGATGATACCAATGTTGAGATTGAAAAACATACTGATGAGGTTATCATAGAAGATGATTTTGATAATGAAAACCATGAGTCGAATGAAACTGATGAACATGATCAAATATATCATGATCAAGTGCAAGTAATTGCATTGTTTAATTAGTTTATTCATCAAACCCTAAAGATATTGATGAAATCCTAAGAACCATATTAGAAATTAAAAAATCAAAAAGTGTAGATGAACAAGAAGGTCCATATATTGATAATGTTATTTGAGCTATGGGTCATCCCCATATACTAACAAATCTCCCCTTGAGCACATTATCACTTCATAATTATAATGGGGCATGAGATATGTATTTTAACCATTATTTCATGAAACTACTATTGCCACATATTACATGAGAAACCTAAATATTGAAACCCAATTGCTAGTTTCAATGTCTATATCTACCTAGCCTATGGGTACACCTCCTTTTGTGACTTCTCAAAAATCCAACCTAAAAGTACAAGAGGTTTAAGTTCTTGTCTAAACTATAAAACTTTTAAAAACTAAGGTTACAAATATTTAACAATTTTTTTTATAAAATATCCATATGTTATAGATTCACAAGTGGTGCTGCATAATTCTATTGCATTGGAGATATCTTTGCAACCCTTGCCAACTAGTTTTATTAAACCTAAGTTCACATTTTATGATGACAAGGGTGATCCTGAATAACATCTTTGATGTTTTTATGTAGCATGTTTTGGTTATGCCTCCAATGGTAAAATTTTGACCAAATTATTTCCAATGAGCCTCAAAGATTATTCTTTGATTTGGTTCTATGATTTACCAACTCGATTAGAAAATGCCTTCAACCTATTTTAGTTCATTTTTTGGAACACTTCTATATTTACATCACTTAAAAGGTTTCCTATGCCCACATTTCAAAGATGAATGAGCATGTATTAAGATACAAGATAATGTTAGCTAAAATGACCAATCTAGTGGCAAACAAAGAGTTACAAGACATATTCAAGTAAAGTTTGCTTTCCCCATTACATGAGTATATTGTTTTCAAAAAACTAAAATCTTTCAATGACTTATTCCACATTGTTCATGATCATGAAATAAAACTTATCTCACTAAACAAACTTAAGTATGTAGCAAACACACCGACTACAAATACATCTAATACCAAGTTTACTATCAAACTGAGTTATAAGGTCAAACCTCCTGAGCGTAAAATAAAAACAAACACCTCAGTTACTGTAGTGTCATAGTAACCTAATCATATTATGTTATCTAATACACCATAAAGACAATTTTAATGCTTACCTAAGTCTCTCACTTAATTGCTCTGGAGGCTTGTAGATAGTCACCACATATCTCTCCCTCATATTATATAGGTTGATATGATTAGACCTCTGCCAAAAAGGTATGATGCAAATGTTTATTATGACAATCACTAAGGCCTAAGGCATTCTACAAATACATGTTTTACCTTGAAGCATAAAATATAAGACCTCATCGATCACCAAAATATTACATTTGTTTATCCTCTAAAAGAATCATGTTCATAACTTGGTGATCACCAAAAATAAAAAATATTTAACAATCCTTTGAAAGATCATTCAAATAAGGATCTAGAAGTAAAAATGGAATGCAACGTACACCCTCATCCAAATAATTATGATCACCAATTGGACGGCATTATTGGTACCTATAGGTGACATATACCTCATATGGTTTAGAGACCTATTAATTTTGATGATAGTGATATTAAGGATGATGAATCAGATCTTCATTCTTTATTCATTTGAGTATAACTTGAACACCATCCTATATGAAATGTCATGATTGATAATGGTGCAAGAAAAAATGTTTGTACCATGACATTACTTACACATTTGGGTTATATAAATCATGATTTACATCTTTTGACCAGATTAGTTAGTGCATTTGATGGGACCTCACAATAGGTTCTTTATAAGATTGACTTAAATTTAAATGTGGGTCCCCCACATGTGGTTAATACCTTCTTAGTTATACCTTCCATGGTTTCCTTTCATAATTTATTGGGATGACCTTGGATATATACACTTCAATTAGTACCTTCTGCAGTGCAAAGGCATGTTAAATACATTCATATCAATCAGGTAATTATAGTTTATATAATTCTATATGAACATCCTCTTAAGAAAGAAATTTTTTTACCCAGGTAGTTAATTATCAAACCTCCTAAGGTTAATCTTCCTCAAAAGGGTAAGCAATATGGAATCCCCTTTACTAGATGGCTATTACTTGAGATACCATTGCATCATAGATCCATAGTGGGTTACATAGAATCCTCATTTACTACACATTGTATTCAAATATCCATAACACCTAGACATGTTATTATTATTATTATTATTGTCCCAAAGAAACCACATACCATTCAGTAATGGGTTCCATGACCCCTACTCCTACTATTTATTATTCACAACCACAGAGTCCTATTACACATATGTAGAGTATCACAGATTCTACAGTGATATATATTGCACCTATAGATGTTCTTTGGTAGTACTGCTAGTTTATTACACTAGGTTCATGGTGGGGAGGTACCTATGAAAATATGTTATATGAGATCATAGGGTAGCCTATTTGGTTACACATATTCCAAAAATACCAAAAAAATTTAAAAAACTTCAAAATTCCAAAAATATTTTCATCATTTACATGTTCTATTGGCTCCTTGGCATATATGTAGTTGGTTCCATGTTGGTAGATGGCATATAAATATTTCTTATATACATGTGTTTCACACATATTTTGATTGTGATATATGCATATACAAATACATGATATATGCACCTTTATATGTTGCACCTTCCCTCTACTCATGTCATGTGGACATTGGGGGGCATCCACTTCTTTGATCATTTACATCCAAGTTATGTAATTTTATGGTCATTTTAAATTATCATGTTTTAGACTATGTACTTACGTATTCCTCTATTCATGTTTATACCTTTCACAATTTACCTCATATGTTATGTACTTAACATTTTTTGACTAACAAATATGATCCATGGATTAGTATGTTATGTTTATGTTGGTTTCTTTTTCCTTCATTCATGCTCTGTATTGAGTGGCTTACCTTGTTATTGTCTTACTTGTTTGAGTATTTGAATATGATCCATTATTTTTAGGCCCCATGCCTTTGTTTTCCTCTTTAACCTTTGAATATGTCATTGTTTGTTGTATGTGGACATTTGAATATGTCATTCTTGCTTTTGTGGAAATTTGAATAAATTATGTTCCTTCGATTGCATGGCATTTAAACATACCCCTTATTTGTTGTCTCCTTGGACCATTGTCTTTTGATTTGATTTTAAGTGCTCTTATCATGTGCTTGATTGCTTGTTGATCTTGTACTATTACTATCTAAACATTTCCATGATCTACATCATGTGTCTTAGGACTAGGTGTCATCACATTCTTCATTCTTCAATGATATATCTACCTAGACATGTTACCTCTATATGTTACATGGTACTTTCACAATTTGCATGGTTATCTTATCCTTTTAAGGTAAGTAAATACCATTTTATACTTTCCCTCACCTCAAAATGGGGAGAATATTAGTAGGGGCATTCCATAGATGCATGACTAACACATTATTTCATAGATTCAAATTGAAGTGGGGGCATGTTTAGAAAATGTGTTCTCCACATTTGTCACAATTCCATATTTAATGGAAGCATGATTTGGAAACATGTTATCCAAACTTATTCAGTATTCATCATACCCAGATTATAGTGGGGGCATGCTTTGGAAACATTTCCTCCACATTGGCACTTCATTGGTTCTCAAATTTAGATTACAGTGGGGTCATGTTTTGAAAACATGATCTCCACACTTACATCAGTTCTCAAATTCAGATTGCAATGGGGGTATGGTTTAGAAACATGTTCTCCACACTTAAACCAGTTTTTAGTTTCATATTATAGTGGGGGCATGTTTTGGAAACATATTCTCCCCACCTACACAGTTTCAAATTGGCCAAATTTATAGTTATATGATTCAAATACACATTTGTGGTAAAATTCTATACATTGGTACCATTATTATACACAGTTTCATCATGAGACATATCTAAGGTACATATGATATCTAATGTGCACCTAATCTTGAAAAATCAAATCAGTTTTAAATTTCAAACACTTTGAGGGACTATCATCACCCACTAAGTTGGACTTTATAGACTGTATTGAGCCAATCTACTACAATACTTGGCTCACATTTTGGTATGGTTGAGTTGATTAAATCACTCAATCTTTCCAAGTTTATAGGTTGTAACTGATTACATCATTCAACCTCACCATATTTATAATGTGAGTTAACTTGGTTCACTTACACTCACCAGGTTATAAGTATGATTGGGTTACATGATTGAGCTAATCTCAATTACCAAAAGACGACTCACATTTTCTCAAAGGTTGGGGGCATGCGTCCTCCGATAACTCTCTATCTCTTTAGATATATGCATTATAGATTTTGTATTTTATATAATCTCATCTTTAATGATTCATAATGATATATATTTTCAAATCAAATTTCTAAAAGGCAAGACATTTTCATTGATACACATAAGTACTCCTAAACCTTGATCTCTTTCAATTTCAATCATTTCAATGCTTTCAATTTTAGATTATATGCACTGATGATATATTATAACATGCTCTTGTTATAGGTTAGTCACCATAAAATCACTCAAGTTGGACTCAAGCAAAGACAATGTGTGTTATACATACCTAGGTATCCATTCATTTTCCTTTAAACTAGTAATTTAATTATTAGATTAAGAGGTGGGTGGGGGGCGGGCGAGGGGGGATAGGCATAGGTAATGTAGACATTATTTCTAAATTATATATCACCTTAGTCTTGTACACTTCTAAAATAAATATCATGGATGTACCTTTAGCTTCTAGACCTTTCTCGCTTCCAAAAGGCTCACATACACTATCTCTTTATGCCTAATTACTTATCTCTTAGTCTGACCAATGTCATTATGATGACCCAAGCCTTATATATTAAATATAATGTTATCAACCTACTTATATTCCATCTTTAAAATTTCTAAACCTACACTTATTTTCCAACTACCTAAACACTTATGTCCCAGTCAGACACTTACGTCGATGCAAGTGTCTAGTGCCCTAAATTCATCTAATTTTTAAAGGAAACATATTCCTTTGGTTTTCCTAAGTTATTTAATGTCATATATTCTCTAAAGTTATTGGTATAGATATAATATCAATCCTCATTCATTCCTCACCTAACATAGACCAAAAAACACTCAATTAAGCACTCAAATGAGTAAAGCTTCCTTATTTTCTCCTATTTCCATATTAGTCATAAGGACATCATATATACAAGTCTAAAGTACTAAAGGATCACTCCATGAGTCACATTTTCCAAGTTACAAGGTAGGTCACTCTATGTACTTGCTTATCACACATTGTGTGATATACACACAAGCCAACACATAAGTGAGAACTACATAAGTCTGAGGCCCTTTTCAGAGTACTGGCTATGTAGCTCATTGATAGAGGAGTATTTAGGCTAGTTGTACATCATGTTAACACTAACCCATTTTTCCCATATCCACTATGAAGATGAATAACTAGGGTTTTGCTATTTGACAAGGAACGACAACCCATGATCTAGATCTGAGAACAATAGAACAAAGGTGACACAAAACCCAAAATATTTTAGGTGGTCACATCTTGATCCATTTGGTATTCTATATAAGACACCTAAATATAGGTTATAAAAAAAAAATTATGTAATTATTTAAGTTTGATACAAGTGTATGAGGCTTTAGGGGTATAATTTTTAGAATCATGCGACTGATCTAAAATCTAGATCTAGTCTACTTTATGTATGTTCTATATCTAGATCTGTATTATCATTAGAACCATCTAATTATCTTGTTTTCATTATCATTTCAATATATAATATATTTTTACTTTCCATTTTAATATATCTCAACATATTAAATTTAGTATATGTTTTATCTAAATTTTATAATTGATTGACCTATTATAGAGATTGGCTACCATCCTTGTGGCCTATGTTATATATTCCCCTTTAACCCTAAATTCCCCAATATATATTTTAGGTTTAAACACACACACATATATATTTTATGGATTTTTTTCAAATTAATTATTTTTTTTCAATTATGGAAATCTATAAAGTTTGATTTATTTAAAAATAAAAAAGGAACATCTTGTCA